>CM075472.1:19080000-19461914 GCA_037950665.1 Hypophthalmichthys nobilis
AAAACATATGTATTTACACCAATAGAAATGACACTGAACTAAAACAACACAAGATATATAAAGAGTCCTTAGACTGGTAAAAGCATAGAGTCCATCAGTTCCATACCCTAAAACAGTCCATAGGAAGCTCCGTGTGTTGATAGTCCAATGTGTCCACCCGTGTATATACAATCCAATGTGCAACAATCCAAAGTGCAAGTGCAACAATGAAGTCCTGGAATAGCAAGTGTTCACAAAAAGGTACTCCACAATCCAGGCAGCATTTTGACCTAAGTGTTTTCAGGCCTCCATCTTAGGCCATACTGCTCCTTTTATAGTGAGAGGCTACTTCGTACTACCTGTCAGGTGATTGGTCACATGACAGGTGGAGTCTCAGTTGTTAAAGACAAACACACACATTTTTAAGAGGAGTAAATTGGACAATGAAACATGTAAAACCTATTAAAACTCTGATACACAAATATACAGTTATATATAGAGTGGTGGTTAAAACACGTTCCTTATGTGGCAGTATCACATAGACCCTCCCCCCAGTCTACGGTGCGTGAGGGAAAGAAGTCCATACCCGTTCAGAATTTGCCACAGTTATATTCCATATTGTGGGGTTACCCCTCCCCTTGTGCATAAAATTGTCTTTGAAATAAATTACATAAAACCAGGCCTTCCTACCTAGGCACATGGTAAACGGAGGAGGCAGAGGAGACACTGGTCATCCTGGAACAGCGCTTCTCTTTCCTCAGGCAGTGATCACAGTCACCAACGAACTGCCAGACATCCCTCCGCATGGATGGCCACCAGGCGACTTCCATTACCCTCAGGAGCGTCTTTACCCTTCCGTGATGTTTTTCGGAGGTGTGAGGATGGAATCGCTGTAAGAGCTGTTGCACCAATGCTCCAGGTATGACGGGTCACATCAGCCTGGGCCTCCAGAAGTTCCTCTTTGGAAAATGGTAAACTGGAGTAGATGGTTCTGGTGTCAGGTTCTGTAGATGGTGGGTTACCGTTGTCATTACCAGATGAAGTGGAGTTTGGCTGTGCTGTAGACAGGTTGATGGCAGGAGTGGCAGGAGCACAATGGAGGGCCTCTGGGCTGGTGATGGGTGCAGGAGTGACGCTGAGTATAGCTGGAGATCCTTGTTCCAGTTTTTCCTCTGATTGTTTGTCCCTCCTCAATAAACAATCCTTCACCTCTTTCTCCAGTGTCTCCATCACAGTCCTGACATAATCCTCCATTTCCAGCATTTTCACATCAACAGCCTCTCTAAAACACATCTCCCGGTTAAAATGACTTTCCACAGAATCATTAAAATTTTTTTTCCAGTTTTAAAACAATTTCCTTAAGAGCAACGAGTTCTGTTTTTAGTTGTTCACAACAACATTTCTGTCCATCACTAAAACTCTCAGAAGTTTGGTACAGATATTTAGTATAAGGGGCAGTGTTAGAAAGAACATTCTGTTTTTTATACGCCATTTTCTCCTTTTATCACCCAACTAAACAATTCAAGAATAATTGTTCCCCGTACGGGCCACCAATATGTAACAATTAAAAGGAGAATTGTTTAAAATACTTGTACGTTGGGTTTAAAATGAAGACAAGAAAACAGCGGATATAAAAAAAACAGATATGTATTTACACCAATAGAAATGACACTGAACTAAAACACTCCACTTCCCAGCATCCCTCTGGTTCCTCACCTGCACTCCATCTGCAATCACTGATCACCACCAGCTGTTACTCATCATCTGCACCACTCAAGAGGCCCTCACACACTTCACTCAGCGTCTGGTCTCGTCAATGGCAAGCACCACGTTACACGTTCCTAAACTACTTACCTGCCACTTCCCTGTGTCTTCCAGATCCTCCATTGTTCCTTCGTCTGTTCTCCCATTGGCTTCGCGCCATACCTGCAAAGAGACATTAACCATTACTTCTTCAGCTAAGTGACTATTCAACGTGCTTGTGTGCTGTTCTCACCTGCATCATTCATCTGCCAGTTTCCGTGCCTCTGTTATAAATAAACATCCTGTTTTGCACTTAACTGTCTGCCTCCGTCTGTGTCCATGACAGAAGACCAGACCTCATGCAGAGCTCCACGGATTCTGGTGGGGATCAAACATCGGTCCCATCTGCCACATGTCATACTGTGCCTGCTAATCATCTGCTCACCCTGTTCCAGGATGACTGCCCAATTGAGGATTATGTCCCTGAGTTCCTCGATCTCTCTCAGTTGGTGTCCTGGAACGACGACACACTGAAGACCGTCTTTTGGGGTGGGTTAGATGACCAACTTTACCAGCAGGTCCCAGGGGCAGTGACTACATGCTCCCTGGCCCAGTACATTGATTATGTGCTGTGGTTGAGTGGTTCTTCCCTCACAGTTTGTGAGGTTGATGTAGACACCACCACCACTCTACCACCTTCACCCTCATCCACTCCTGTCACCTTGGTCACCACACCTGAACCTCCAGTCTTCCCACGAGATGTAGACCTCATAACCCAATCCCCATCTCCAGAGTTCCTTCCTAAGATGGCCACCAGTCCAGAGCCCTCAGTCAAGATGGCTGCCGCCACACCTGAGCCCTCAGTCAAGATGGCTGCCGCCACACCTGAGCCCTCAGTCAAGATGGCTGCCGCCACACCTGAGCCCTCAGTCAAGATGGCTGCCGCCACACCTGAGCCCTCGGTCAAGATGGCTGCCGCCACACCTGAGCCCTCGGTCAAGATGGCTGCCGCCACACCTGAGCCCTCGGTCAAGATGGCTGCCGCTACGCCTGACCCCTCGGTCAAGATGGCCACCGCCATGCCTGAGCCCTTGGTCAAGATGGCCGCTGCCACACCTGAGCTCTCAGTGAAGATGGCCACCGCCACATCTATGAATCTCTTCCTCATCCAGGATCCTGTTCCTGACCTCAGTCCTGTGATGATTCCAGTCCCTTACCATAGTCCTGAAATGACTCACTCCCTCGTCCCGAGTCCAGAGGCGACTCACTCCCTCGTCCCGAGTCCAGAGGCGACTCTCTCCTTCGTCCCAAGTCCTATGATGGCTTCAGCTCCAGACTCCGCTCCAGACTCCGCTCCAGTCCCTGAGTCAGACCCAGTCTATGAACCTGCTCTAGTCCCTGAGCCCCCACCAGTCCCTGAACCCGCTCCAGCCCACGAGCCTGCTCCAGCCCATGAGCCCGCTCAGGAATCTTCTCTAGCCCAAACACCCAGAGTCTCGCCCAAGTATTTTTTTTTTTGGGGGGGGGGGCTATCCGTCCCCAACCTTGGTGGCCGAGCCTGGGGTCTGGGCCAAGGCCACAGAACCTGAGGGGCCTGACCTGCCATGGCATCTCGAAGAGCCTGCCCCGCCATGGCGTCCCCGAATGGCCAGCACCGCCATGGCCTCCCAAGTGGCCAGCACCGCCATGGCCTCCCAAGTGGCCAGCACCGCCATGGCCTCCCAGGTGGCCAGCACCGCCATGGCCTCCCAGGTGGCCAGCACCGCCATGGCCTCCCAGGTGGCCAGCACCGCCATGGCCTCCCAGGTGGCCAGCACCGCCATGGCTTCTCAAGCTGCCTGATCCTGCCGCCTACCGGGAGGGGGGAGTACTGTCACAGTCACCGTCTCTCACTTTCCCCGGACTCCACTTCCCATCATCTCTCTGGTTCCTCACCCTCACTCCATCTGAAATCACTGATCACCACTAGCTGTCACTCATCATCTGCACCACTCAAGAGGCCCTCACACACTTCACTCAGCGTCTGGTCTCGTCAATGGCAAGCACTACGTCTATGGAAAGCACCACGTTACACGTTCCTGAACTACTTTCCTGCCACTTCCCTGTGTCTTCCAGGTCCTCCGTTGTTCCTTCTTCTGTTCTCCCATCGGCTTCGCTCCATACCTGCAAAGAGACATTAACCATTACTTCTTCAGCTAAGTGACTATTCAATGTGCTTGTGTGCTATTCTCACCTGCATCATCCATCTGCCAGTTTCCATGCCTCTGTTATAAATAAACATCCTGTTTTGCACTTACTTGTCTGTCTCCGTCTGTGTCACTGACACAGACATAGACAAAGGAGTAATTTTATGCCCATCTGGAAGAATGAAGAAACCTCAGTTATGGTTGACAGTTGCGGATATAATCGATTTGGTGTCAATTTTGAGGCTTCAACAGGTTTTGCAATGATATTATGCGGTGGCACACTGGGTCAGTCAAGCTGCAGTGCTTGAGAGAGAGATTTTTTTTTTCTTTTCGGGACCCTGATCCCAATAAGGTTGCATTTTTTCCCAAATCTCATAAGATTCTTTCATATAAGTACTGCACTGTGGGTCACCCCATCCCCCGATAACCATTGATTTTGCCTCATGCATATCTTCATCTCTAAACAAGACACCATGAGGATACTGATCTAACTGTATTTTACCCTCAGACCACCCATAAGTCATCACCTTTATTTATAAAGTGCTTTATACAATACAAATTGTTTCAAAGCAGCTTTACAGTGAAAACAAGAAAATGATGCATTTCAGCTGTTCAGTGAAATCAGTTCAGTTCAATTCAGTGTTGATTCAGTTCCATTGTAAAGATCATCAATTATTAAATTTGTTCATTTCATCTATAAAGCACTTCTGCAAAAAAAAAAAAAAACAAGCCAGAGGCGACAGTGGCAAGGAACCCAAACTCCATCAGGTAACAGAATGGAGAAAAGACCTTGGGAGAAACCAGGCTCAGTCAGGGGGCCAGTTCTCCTCTGGCCAACGAACAAACACGGTGTAACTATGTTTCAGGCTGCATCACAAGTCAGAATTCAGATCGGCATAGCATTCAAATGTTCATCCAGCTCCTTTTGCTTGAAGATCAGATTCATTATGCCGGTATGGAGCCAAAGCTGGTCATAGGTCTGTGAAACTCGCTTGGTGAAACTCATGGATTAATGAGGGGTGTAAGATGTCTCTGGTGGCTACCCACAATCTCTCATCTGGTCCATTACCCTCCCAATCCACCAAATATTGTATTTGGCCTCCTCTTCCTCTTGAATCTAAGATCTCCTTGTCCAGGTATGCTGGAAGATCCATCAATCTCCAAAGGTGGTTGAGGTTCTGTCTCCATAACTCCAGCACCAAATGCAGGGTGGAACGGTTTCAATAGGGACACATAAAAAGGAGAGATGTGGTAGATAGCAGGAAGCTCCAGCTTGTAGGTCACAGGATTAATTTGTCTTAGAATACGAAATTGACCTACGTACCTGGGGCTGAACTTCCTGCAGGGTAGCTGCAGTCAAAGGTCCCTTGTAGCTGGTAGTTGGGGTGGGGATGCCTCCTATGGTCAGTTTGAATTTGTTGGGCCCGCATGGCATGTTGGAGTCTGACATGAGCACTATCCCACACCCTTTCACTCCTCCTCATCCAATTGTCCACCGCTGGCACCGTTGAGGGTTCACCTGACCAAGGTGGGGTTTGAGGGGTTGAGGAATGAGTGAGGGAATTCTGGGCATACTCGGCCCATGGAAGAAAGTCACTTGTTTTCTCCTGCTCACGGCTGCAATACGATCTGAGGTGTGTAGCCTGTGGGTGGTAACCTGAAGTGAGACTGACATTAATGTCCAACTGCTTACAGAATTCCCTTCATACTTGTGAATAGGGCTGGGCGATTAATCGAAAAGTAATCGAAACCAAAATTCAGAACCTCTAACCTACGTAATTTTCCCATGTCGGTTATTTCGTTTTTTTAATCCTGTTAATACTTCCCCCTTAAAAACATACTACTGCGTGTGGAACCATGTGACTCTGCCCCGTCCAGTCAGGGGCATAAAAGCAATACGGAGGTGAATGCCGGTTCAACACATAGTGATGGCGCGCAAGCGGTGAGCCTTGCGTCTTCACTAAACTTTGTCAGTTGTATTTGGTTTGCCAGTTTGGACATTCAGGTGATTTTAGACGATTGGATGTATATTATTTCGAGCTACCGCGCTCACACAGCTGCATTGTGGCACGAACACTCATACAAACAGTAGCTGCGCAAAACGTGAAGATCGCGCGCACAGAGAGGAACGCAGAAACTAGTTGTCAGCGCTGTCCAGTGATTTATCACTAAAGTAGCTTAGAAACTCAAAACTTATTATAGCATATATTTTTCTACTTTTGAAGGATCTATTTACAACCCACAGCTTCACAATTAATAGAGAGACGGTGTGACTAATTTACACACGCAATCACTCGTACTGGTACTGTACTAATTTATCTTTATCTGATTTACAAAGAGCAGAAATCTGTAAGAAATGTTACGAACCATAGATAAAATAACTGCTGATACTGAGCTGTTATGTCAGATCACTCAAAAAATATCCCACCTTTAATAGTCAATCATATTTACAGTACAAACCTTGTCAGTGAACTATGAAGGCAAAAAAAAAAACCAGAAACTAAATAATCGTTCATTAATCGTAATCGAGGTAAAATGTTCAATTAATCGAGCTATGATCGTCCAGCCCTACTTGTGAAATAAACTGCAGACCTTGGTCTGACACAATATCCTCAGGTATCCCATAAACTCTGAAAACGTGATGAAACAAGTCATTACCTGTTTCCATGGCTGTAGGGAGAACCAGGCAACATTACTTAGAAAATATATCTATGATTGTCAGAATAGTTGTGAAACCATTAGAGTTAGGAAGGTCAGTTACAAAATCCACAATTAAATGGGACCAGGGCCTCTGAGGAATGGGAAGTGGCTCAAGAAGTCCAGCAGGGAGTTCTCTGGGAGATTTATGATCCCACTGAGTGATGCGTTGTCTGAGCGTACTCAGGATGTAATGTTTTGTTGGAGGGCATGATAGTGGAGTTGGATCTGTTTGTTGCTCACGCAGGAGTTCCTCCATGATATCCCTTCGAATGGGCACTATAATGACTGATCGAGGTAGAATTGACTCATGGTGGGTAGGAGCGTGGGGAGGGTCATACCTCCTGGAGAGAGCATCTGCTTGCTGTTTTTACTGCATGCCCGGTCAGTAGGTTACTGTGAACTGAAATCTTGTAAAGAATAATGACTATTGTGCTTGTCTAGGGTTCAGACATTTGGCACTTTTAAAGGGGTGGTTGATTATGATCTCACTTTTTTTTTAACTTTAGTTAGTGTGTAATGTTACGAGGCTCAAAGTTCAATGCAAAGGGAGATATTTTCTTTTAAAGAATTTGCTGTTTAAGGACTACAACAACAAGCTTCTTCCCGGGTTAGTGACATTACTAACCCTAAAATTTACATAAACCCTGCCCCCGGGAACACACATTAAAGGGGGCGAGGCCATGTTGTGCTGCTTTAGAGAAGAGGAAGAGTTGTTGTAGTAGAGTGTTGTTACCATGTTACCACAACCTGTAAGTATGTTTCATTCTTTGTTGATGTGTTTTCCATTAATAGTTTCTATAGTTATTTTGGTAACACTTTACATTAAGGTTCCCTTTGTAAAGGGTTTATAAAGGTGTTTATTAATGAGTAATAAGTCATTTACAAATGCATTATAAATCATCAATAAGCAGTTATAACTGCATGAATAAAAAGGGAGACTTTAACACAATACCTGCCAAATAGTGAGCCATTTTTAACTCATGTTATAAATGCTTAATAAATGTATTTATTCACACTTATTTAACTCAAAACCAGATTCTTGATTTTTTTCATGATGCAGCAAAAATTGACTATCATAATTAGACTGAAGGGTATTGTATTTGTGGATTAATATCTCATGACTGTTACCAGATGTTGCTTAACAAATGTATGTCTTACCCGTGATACTCTCCAAAAAGGTCATGATGCCTATCCACGGTAGTGTATAAAAACTGATTTCTTGTTTATCAAGATGAAATTCAAACTTTATTTTGAAAATTAAGCATAAGATAATAACCATAACTTAATGAGATATTAATAATAAAAAAAATTTAATTCCAGTATTAGTTACCTGTGAACCATAATGTAGGGTGGATACTTGTGAACCATTTATTAATGAGTTATAAACATTAATAACGGTGAAAGTGAACCTTAATGTAAAGTGAACACATGTGAATCCTTTATTAATGAGTTGTAAACATTAATAACCTATGAAAGTGAACCTTAATGTAAAGTGAACACACATGAACCATTTATTTATGAGTTATAAACATTAATATAAACACTTGAAAAACATAGTTTGCGATTTCACCGCAGTTAGCTTACCCATCAAATCAGTAAACACAAAATTTCACTTCAGAGCACTTCTTCTCATGAAAAGTGGCAAGGCTTTATTGGATGCTCACTAGCGCCAACTCCTGTCACACGCCAGAACATGCATAGTGATGTGAACCTGAAAGAGTATAATAAAGTATATAGCCTACTACTGCTACTAATAATGATAATAATAATAATAATAAAAAGAATACATTGCATATTATACATATTTGTCACAGTTGGTTGTGAAGAGCAGTGAGGAAGCAGAATTTAAATGTAGCAGTATTATTTTTATTATGAAGATAACTGAACTGAAAAATGTAGGAGAACAAACTATAGTAAACTATAGTTATAGAAAACTAGACGTGACAATAATATATTAGGCTATACTTTATATATTCTTTCAGGGTTACATCACTAAGCATGCGTGTTCTGGTGTGTGACAGGAGTTGGTGCTAGTGAGCATCCAATAAAGGCTTGCCACTTTTCATGAGAAGAAGTCACGCAGTTAGTACTACCAGTACTGTTCCGACATGCTCTGAAGTGAAATTTTGTGTTTACTGATTTGATGGGTAAGCTAACTGAGGTGACACTGCAGACTATGTTTTTCAAGTGTTTATATTATATGTGTAATCACAGTGTTAGTTTGTAATCTTAAACAAATAACCGTTCTGGTTTCTGTTGCGCGCAGATACTGTGTGGATGGCCAAATACTAAAGTTACAGTATCCTTTATCATGATATCAAGAATAATTATGAATTGCTTTTTAATATTTCAACAATGAAATATGTCACCAGGAAAAAAAAAATACTATCTTCTGTGTGTGCATTAATAAATACATGATTCACGTGCATTCACTTTACATTAAGGTTCACTTTCAGAGGTTATTAGGGCCAAAGCCACTGGTGGCGCAGGGCCCTCTTGATCACCTAAGGATTATTAGGGCCAAAGCCACTAAGGTGCAGGGCCCTATTGATCCCCTAAGGATTATTAGGGCCCAAGCCACTAAGGCGCAGGGCCCTACTGTTTTTCTAAAGATTAGTAGTATTAGGGCCAAAGCCCTGAAAGGGCGAAGGCCCTATTGTTTTCCTTAGAATTATTAGGTCCCAAGCCCTGAAAGGGCGAAGGTCCTATTGTTAGGGCCCAAGCTACAAAGGTGCAGTGCCCTATTGTTTTTCTTAAGTAGAATTATTTTTTCCCCACCATCCAGGGCTTTTTGGGGGCCTTAACTTGCTCAAAAACTCTTGAAAACTGGCACACACAATGGAATCTGCAGCCATTAGGACACCGCAGAGGCTGGGACCCAGGCGTGGCACAGGGGCTCTATGGCGCCCCCTTGAATGAGGTCCGAAAACTTGATTGATTTTTATGAAACTTAAGCTGTGTGTTCGTTGTAGGAGGCCGATCATATGGATGTGACTATTGTGAGTCAAAGTTATGGCACCACCAGCTGGCAACAGGAAGTGTGCCACTTTCAAAATGCTTTGAGATCACCCTTTTATTTTTACCCGATTTCCTTTAAACTTCATTAGAATAATGTCAAGACATGGCGAATGTAGACCTGTGAAAAGATTTTTGATATTTTTTAAGCTATGTTGCCATAGCAACAGATCAAACTTCAATATTTGTTTTGGATGCTTTTGAGACTCTTAGCATGCTTCAAATTGCATGAAACTTGACACACATGTCAGGATTGTCATCCAGTAGACATGGAAATGGGCGGGGAGGAGGGTCTCTATAGCGCCACCTTTTGACAAAAGTGGGGGGTTAGTTTAACCTACAGTCACCAAACCCAGTACACATATTGTTTTCATTAAGCCAGACAACTTTCTAATTTACACTCATTAGCTCCGACCAACAGGAAGTCAGATATTTTGGTTTGAATGTGGATTTTTCACACTCTCTCTCTGTCTCTCTCTCTCTAGTCCCCCCTCCCCCCTTCCCCCTTCCCCCTCACTCTCACAGTCTCTCTGTGTGTGGGTCTCTGTGTGTGTGTGTGTGTGCACACTGGTAATCATCACGTTGTGGGGACAAAAATCTGTTTACACAGTCATGTCATGGGGACCTCTTGTGTTGTGGGGACCAAAAATCAGGTCCCCATAAGGCAGTGGTCTCAAACTGCTGGCCCGCTGGCCATTTACGGCCCGCCCTCCCCCTCCACCCGGCCTGCAACTGATCTCAAAAATAAAACATAATCTGGCCCGCTAAATTATTATTATTATTATTATTATTATTCTCTAGCTGTCTCATACCATATTCCATATTCAAAAGAATGACATGATTCTATAAAAAATAAATAAATAAAAAAGATTTGCATGAGAGTTGGTTCGGGGCTTTCGTAGTTTATTTGTTGTTTGGCTGTGCGAATGAAATATGTTTTTTTCCAAACCGAAAAGGAAAGTAAATGAGGAACACAGACGGTTTCAAGAAAGATTGCTGTATTTTTCCGTGGAGTTTAATGGAAACGCTACCTGTCTGATATGCAAAGAAAAAGTCGCCGTTCTAAGGGGCCATTCACATATCGCGCCACATAAGCGGCTGCACCGCTTTCTCTTTCTTTCCAAAGCGCTTGCGCTCCCGTGGCGTCTGTCGTTGCTATGCAACCATGAACTGCCCTTTCCACAATGAGGAAGTTTCAGCTAAAGAATAATTGATTTCTAGTCCTTGCATTAGCTCTACTACTAGATATATTTATGGAGATAAAAACGCGCCCTGTACAGCTATGATCAGCTGAGCTTTCGATGTTGGTAAGGAAAGGCTGAAGCTCATCGGTTGGTTCTTGTCACATAACCTGTTGTGCGCTTGCGGCATTCTGAAAAGTTGAGATGTTTTCATCTCGCCGCAGCATAGGCGTGCCTGGAAAAACGAGCGCGCCGCACCGCATGCGCATCGCTTTTATTATGAGTGCGCTTGCCTCAAACGGCATCTTGGACAAATGTGGCTCAGCTGTGTGAGCTGAAGCGTTGCCAGGTGTCTGGCAAGAAATAGAATAGTGTACAAATGTATTCAGGGATTGCATTTGTTCAGTACAGTGTTGTTCAGTGCAAGATAAGTAAGGGAAAATATTTGCACTAACTGTTAAAAACTAATACTGCGTGTAACAATGATAGAGACTGCTGTTTATATTTTTTGTTAAGTATGGCAAAAATATTTTAGTAATGAAATTTGAAGTAAATGAGAAATAATACAAAGGAAAGTAAATTTTCAGAAATGTTGCACTTTCTTGTGCTCGAATGTTAAAATGGCCCTCCTATGATGTGTCAATCACAACAACGGCCCCCAGCCAGTTTGAGTTTGAGACCCCTGCCATAAGGGAAACCATTGAAATGAATAGAGGAACTATTCTGAAGGTGCTGGGCGGAGTTTCAGCATTGGCCCATAACGCACGATTTTCAGGTAGTGTGTGTGTAGGGTGTGCTCAGTTGCGCCCCCAAACATTTCTGACTGGTAATGCACTCACTTCTCCACACACACACATTTTCCAATTATGGTTTGGCTCCGCCCACTTCCTAGTCCTCCTTAGGAATGATTTCAGCATAGAAATAAGTATGAAATTGACACTTGACTTCACACAAAAGCCATTAAACAACAAAAACAACAAGAAGAATTCACACAAAGAAGATTATATGCAGAAAACGCCAAGGATCTAAACATGTGAGGAGGAAAAAGGTGAAACACAAGGTAAGCCAATAAACCAGTTAGGTTAATTAGTTTAGGTAACTAGCAGGCTAGCTAGTTATTGCTAATTAACTGTTGAGGCTAAGTGTTGCCTTACATTTCTATGTTTTTCCGATCTTAGGATCACATAATCATACAATTTAATGTTAAGGACTTAATTTTAACTGAAAAGTGTCGTCAAATGTTTAGCCTGACTGATTGCTAATGGAGCGATTCGGGTGATATTAAATTTGTTTCTGTTTAGTTCGTGTTAGTGCTGGAGGGGTGGATTATTTTGTACTTTATATTAAAGAAATGTTATGTTTTTGTCAGGGCACATATTGAAATAGAATTCCGCGGGGGGAGGGGGGATTATTGCACTCGATGCGGGGCTCGTGTTTATAGTGTTTGACTTTCAATTTTAATATGAAGAATTTAAAGATCAGTATTTGTTTTACATTTAAGTTAATTTGTAGACAACATATGGGCAATTCCAGCGTTATGGACGTGACATTTGGAGTCAAAACTTGAAATATAAACGCTCAAAGACTGCATTACCAACATATTGAACCGTCTATTTATATATTCATAATCCCTTACTAAAGGAGTCCAGACATTAGAAAAATGTCAGTCTATACAATCGTTTTATATTTTAGATGAGGGAAATATACATGCGTTACAGACGTGACAAAAAAAGTTACTAAGTTTTGGGTGACAACATATTTTTTTGGAATTCTGTGAATTACATTGCAGGAACCAAATACTGCCCACCGAATGAAGAAGGGTTGGCTCTCCACAGAGCAAAAAATAATAATTTAATTTAATTTTTTGTGTTCGCAAAGGGCAGACATTGTCACACAGCTGTTGATGTTCAGTAGTTCATGTGAGAATGAACTCACAATGAAGATTTTTTATAAAAATGCACCATGTTATATTTATTAATTTTAGTTTAAATCATTCTCAGAAACACCAAATATCTGGAACAGAAGCAATTTGTACAAAATAACCAATTAGCATGCTAAGCTAACTAACATAACACAACAAACACAGCCAAGGTAACATTCAGAGACAAATATCTCAGGAACGGTGGTGAATATCAAAAATCCGTTTAGTCATTTCTGTGCGGTTCTGTCCAAAGATCACCTGAGCCGATTTTGGACAAAATTTGTAGGAGGAGTAGCGAAAAAATGGAATACTGTACTTTTCAAAACAGCCACTACTGTACTGGGTGGAGTCTTAATGTAAGATGTTGAATGTGCCGAAACTGCCATTGGGCAGTTTTTGTTCATCGGCCGACTATTTTTTTCACAGTGTGTTCTGCACTGTCGGCTGAAGTTGGTCCTCGTCTGCTTTTTTCAGCCGATTCGACATGTTGAATCAGCGTCACAGCTCGTCGGTCCATCTGATCATTCTGATTGGCTGTTCAGCTACTGCCACCTGCTGGTACGGAAAGGCATTTCTCCTTACGCAGGCGCAGAACGGACGTGCTACTTGGCCGTCGAGCATCGGTTTATTGTGTCAGGTCAACTTTGGACCCAGACGCTGCCGACGTGAGCCAACCCCGCAGTCTGCTTTAGTCCACACTAGTTTTGATGCAGCGCCGCACAGACCGATCGGCGGCTGACTTGAAGCAGTGTATGCCGGTAAGAAATTTTGTCTGACTTGAGACAGCACCGACACCATGTGACTGTGACGTATGGCTTCAAAGTACCACGAGAGCGATGTGAGATCAGCCAGTGCAGTTTCTCAAGAGGAGCTGCACGAGCACTGATGACGACACAGCTGTTCCACGATTGGTCGGATTCACCGCATGACATTGATCACAAGTGTTTCGTGTTTATTGTCACGCCTTCAGTTCCACTAATGCTCACAAATCTGTATTTTAATAACAGTTAAAGCTCTTTTCATGTAGTCGCTATGTTGTATTGTGTCATGTTTATCAAAATAAAACTGATAAAAAACGTAGACCCCACTACATTGGTATTTAAATAATATTTTCTTATGTTGAACTTTATTCTTGTAAAAACACGCTGTAAGCAGGACATAAAGTATTGAATGAAAATATGTCTCTGAAAAATCAGTGTATTAGTCAAATATTGCATTTATTTCACTTCAGCTGTGATAAAGTATGCAAACGCAGCGTGAGCGTCACTACGAGAAGCAGAAAATGTCCGACTTCACGTCTCCGTTTTCAGCTCCTCCCTGCCTGCAAGCGGCTACTCTCATCCAGACGCAGCCGATGTTGAACACACCTAATATTTTCTCATGATCTCAAGATAACAAAAGTTGTCTTGTCGTGATCACGACTTAATCTCTGCTCTAAGTTACACAAATGTGCCAACAGGTGGCAGTATATTACCAAATAAAACTGATGGAGTGTGGTAAATATCCACTTTACTGTGTTAGTTCATATTGTCCCAGATTGTACGAGTTTTGGACACAGAGTCTTCGTGATCGCTTTATTTTGTGCAGTATTGTGTGCGTTAAGTAATTAACTTCTGTTAAATGCTTGAATATGATTATTTTGCTTGAAAGTGTATCTGTTATTTTTACGTTCTGACTAGATGCATGACTCATCAGTTTCACTACCGCAGTAGTTCGGTGTGATTCTAAACTTATTGCTTATTAAAACTAATTTTGATGTCGCTGTATAGTATTCTGTTTGCACCTTATTGTGTATCTTTAAGACGCTATTTTAATCATCGCAGTTTCAGTGTTTGTTTACCTCACTGTGTCACTCGATGTATATTGATAAAAAATATGATTTATAGCCTATGTAAAGATGTGTAGCGGCTTATCATTTAATTCAGTGATAGTGTGTAACCTATTGTATTTTCTACTTTTCTTTGTAGGAAACCACACACATACACAAACATATGGAATGCCAAGTCTGCCAAAATTAAAAATAAATAAATACATAAATAAATATACAAAGAAATATAAAAAAGCAAAAATAAATAAATATATAAATAAATATACATAGAAAAGCAAAAAAAAACTAAAATAAATAATTATTTATACATTTCCTTATTTGTTTATATTAATTTTTCCATATTTATTTATTTTTTCTTTTATTTATTTATACAATTATTCATTTCGATTTTTATGTATGTCCACATTTATTTATTTATGTATTTAGTTCCATATTTGTTTATTTCCACATTTATTCATTTCTACACTTCTTTATTTCTACATTTATGTATTTTTACATTTCTTTGTCCATAGGGTACTGAGGAGGGCGTGGTTTACCTCAGACATAGCAATCGAGCTCAGAGTAGGCGAGGGTGAAACGTTGAGGCCACAGTGACACCTTGTGGTGTGCCCAAAATACAAGAAGTGTAGCCTTCTGACGTTGATACTGTCTGTGATGAATGACTTGGATAGGTATATGACCAAAATCCTATATCACGGGTTAAGTCATATAATATCACCCTAACTGTACTGTGTGATATGGATAGGCTACTCTTTAGTCTGGACATGGCCGTAGAACATCGTCTAGTCTGGATTTGTAAAATGTCCTGCGCTGGCAAACATGAACAGCAACATCTTCAGCAGATCTGATAACAGGGACTCTGAAATGGAAGCGCTTGATATTTTCGGATTCGGACACCGGTCAGAACACAGAAAGCAAGCAGCGCACATATAGGCTACAGAAGTCGACGCAAGCATATTGATCAATGCATTTGAAACGAGACCACAAATTCACTTCACATTCATATTTCCTACTTTTACATGCACAGTATGTGACAAACGCTTAAAATACTATGTATATTTCAAAGATTCAAAATAGAACGAGGCGTCGGTTACAGTAGAACGTTTTGTCGCATCGCGTCACTTCTCGTGTGGACAGTCACAGCATCACTGATTAATATGGGGTTTTCTTGGTGTAGTCTTATTATTAATCACATGTCTTAGGCTAAGTTATCAACTAGAAATATCCAGAATTAGCCTAGATAAATCAAATGTGCCCATGGAAAGGAGCTGGTGAAACACACCCGCCATGCATTAAACATACACAGATGCATCATGCTCTTTCAAACAGCACCTGTCGAGGGCTGCGATGAAAAGTTACTAAAACTGTGTGCGCCGGCGCGATCACCTGTATTTTCTTATAAAAGCGGAAACAACCTAAAATACGCAGATATTTATGGTCATAAGAGTAACACCATTCGAATCTGTGAATGGTTAACTAGGCTTATTATTTTCATACATTCACAATAAAACAAAACATTGCTTGTAAAATAAAGAAAACAAAAAGAATTTTCTGCCGTTTCCTTTCCTTGAATTTGCTTCTCAAAAATGAAGCGAAACTCAGCTTAGTGTATTAGGCCTATTGTCGCAGTTTTTTTTTCTTTCATTTTGTTAATGTTAATTATTTAAGTTAAATATATTTCGCGTATAGGCATAGCCTATTTATTCCTTTTATTTGATTTAATCCTATTTTTTTCTCCGTTGAGAAGCGCTGCAGGAGCGTGATGATGATGATGAATCCTCATCTTCTGTTGTTTATTCTGCTATTTGTTAATATAGGCTAAAACTAAACCCCTGGGATTTTTTAATGTAGCCTATACTTTTTTTAAAGTATAATTTTCACAGACACTTATACATTCTAATTTCGTATAATTCTAATTTAATATAATCTTGTGGGTTAAAGAAAGGATAATTACCGCGTCGGTTGAAAGTCAGGGGGGAAAAACCCGATGTGATATTGACAAGGCAATATTTCTAATTTTGGTTTAGTTTAAGTTTTTCAACTACTATTTATATTTTCTTTCAAGTTTATTTCGATTAGCATAGATATTTATGCTAATAAACATTTATGCCATCCTAGCGCCGGTCCTGAATTAATGTGACGTTCACACATTTAGGTTGCCCCTGGACATCAGTTTATGGGGTAGGCTAAAGGCTACCACCACTTAATAGAAAATAAGTTTGTTTCTGTTGCTGTCAGTATTGTTTTTGGAAGTTACATTAAAATGCAGTTAGCTCAAAAATATGAGGGCACGCGACAGGTGCTATTTGAAAGAGCATGATGCATCTGTGTATGTTTAATGGATGGCGTGTGTGTTTCACCAGCTCCGTTTCCATGGACACATTTTGATTTATCTAATTCTGGATATTTCTAGTTGATAACTTAGCCTAAGACGTGTGATTAATAATAAGACCACACCAAGAAAACCCATTAGGCTATAATCACTGATGCTGTGACTGTCCACACGGGAAGTGACGCGACGCGACAAAATGTTCTACTGTAACCGACGCCTCGTTCTATTTTGGATCTTTGAAATATGCATAGTATTTTAAGCGTTTATCACATGTTGTGCATGTAAAAGCAGGAAATATGAATGTGAAGTGAATTTGTGGTCTCGTTTCAAATGCATTGATCAATATGCTTGCGTCGACTTCACTGTAGCCTATATGTGCGCTGCTTCCTTTCTGTGTTCTGACCGGTGTCCGAATCTCAATCAAACACAAGCTCTTATCAGCCACATTCATTCACGTCACCAAATGATTAATAATGGAAAATATCAAGCGCTTCCATTTCAATCCCTGTTATCACATCTGTTGAAGATGTTGCTGTTAATGTTTGCCAGCCCAGGACATTTTACAAATCCAGACCAGACGATGTTCTACGGCCATGTCCGGAATAAAGAGTAGCCTATCCATGTCACACAGTACAGTTAGGGTGATATTACTTAACCCGTGATATAAGATTTTGGCCATATACCTATCCAAGTCATTCATCACAGACAGTATCAACGTCAGAAGGCTACACTACTTGTATTTCGGGCACACCACAAGGTGTCACTGTGGCCTCAACGCTTTTTTTGCTATGTCTGAGGTAAACCACGCCCTCCTCATTACCCTACGGACAAAGAAATGTAGAAATACATAAATGTAAAAATAAAGAAATGTAGAAATAAAGAAATGTAAAAATGAATGTGGAAATGAACAAATATGGAAATAAATACATACATAAATAAATAAATGTGGAAATAAATAAAAATCGAATTAAATAAATGTATAAATAAATCAAAGGAAAAATAAATAAATGTGGAAAAAAAATAAATATATGCATAAAATCCCTGAAGTTAGGTGGCATTGTCATCGAATGCTGGATCGATTGCTCCAGTCTGATCCTCTCTGCCTCGCTGCTCAGAGTGGTTTGCGTCTGTAACTCCGTATAGCTTTTGAATCTCTTACTTTTGTTCACTGTTGCTTATATTATCATTGCCTTATATAATATTGCCTACCACATTAATCTGACGTCGCTAGCTTGTAATCTTTGAATCTAAATCGCTGTTAAAACGCGTTTGCATCTCGCTAGCTTGTTAACTTGTCATCAGTCTCTCGCGCGCTCCTTTTTCAACGCGTTCATCAAACAGCTGTGGTAACTCAGATCAGTCTACAAACACGGTGAGTCATGTCATCCTTTCCTTGTATCGTGTCGTGTTCCATATGCAACATGTTCAGTATAGCTCTCTCTGTCAGCGATGAGGGATTTACATGTCATAAATGTAGGGAAATAGTCAGGCTGACAGAGAGAATCTCAGAATTAGAGACACGCATCCAAACTTTAATCGAGGATAGTAAGAATGCAAGGGCTTCAGATACTGTTTTGGATGCGACTAGCTTAGTGAACTCTGTACATTGTTCGGTTCCGGCTGTAGAGCCCGCGCAGCAGGGCAGTCGGGTAACGGTGAGGCGGCCTAGCCGCGGAAAACACCACTCTTCCGTTCCAATAAGAACATCAAACAGGTTCTCCCCACTCAGTGATGCACCCACTGAGAATCCTGTTGAAAGTGCCCTAGTTATTGGCGATTCTATTACACGGAACGTGAAAATAGAGACACCAGCTGCCATAGTGACGTGTTTGCCGGGAGCCAGAGCACCTGACATCAAAGCAAATTTAAAAGTGCTGGCTAATGCTAATCGTAAATACTCTAAAATTATTATTCACGTCGGCACTAATGATGTTCGACTTCGGCAGTCGGAGATCACTAAAATTAACATTAAAGAGGTGTGTGAACTCGCAAGTACAATGTCAGAAGAAGTAATTTGCTCTGGCCCTCTTCCTGTTCGTCGTAGTGATGAGATAGTTAGCAGATTATCATCACTCAATGGCTGGCTGTCTAAGTGGTGTCCGCAGAATAATATAGGTTTCATAGACAATTGGAAAAGTTTTTGGGGCAGACCTGACCTGTTGAAAAGAGATGGTATTCATCCCTCCCGGGATGGTGCTGCTCTTCTCTCTAGTAATATGGCACATAGTCTTAGAGCTGAAACATGACAAACTGGGATCCAGGTCAGGAAGCAGACAGACCGGCTAAACCGACCGTCTGCTAGCTGCCTCACGTTACAGAAATCAGATAATTCCAAACACATAGAAACTCTTACACCTAGATATTATCACATAGAGACTGTGTCTGTACCCCGAATTAGTAAAAACAAAAACTTCCAAACCCATTTAATGGTAAAAATTTAATTGATGTTCAACAAATAAAAAATAGAGATAAAAATGATAAACAAATGATAAAGCTTGGGTTGTTAAATATTAGATCCCTTTCTTCAAAAGCACTTATTGTAAATGATATTATCACAGACAATAATCTAGATGTGCTGTGTTTGACAGAAACTTGGCTAAAAACCAGATGATTACATTACTTTAAATGAGTCTAGCCCTCAAGGTTATGATTATCGACACAATCCTCGTCAGATAGGCAAAGGGGGAGGTGTTGCTATAATTTATAGTAATATTTACAGTATTAGTCAAAAGTCTTCCAAATATAATTCCTTCGAAGTGATGGTGCTTTACGTAACATTATGTAAGTTGACATTTGTGCTGGCTACTGTATACAGGCCACCAGGGCACCATACAGACTTTATCAAAGAATTTGCTGATTTTCTTTCAGAGTTAGTACTAGCTGCAGATAAAGTCCTTGTTGTTGGTGATTTTAATATCCATGTAGATAATAAAAAAGACTCATTGGGATTGGCATTTACAGACATTCTAAACTCTATTGGTGTTAGACAACACGTGTCAGGACCCACTCATTGTCGTAATCATACTTTAGATCTAATATTGTCACATGGAATCGATATTGATGCCTTTGAAATTCTGCAGCAAAGTGACGACATCTCAGATCATTATCTAGTCTCGTGTATACTACATTTAGTCAAGGCAGCTAAACTGCCTCCCTGCCATAAATATGGTAGAACCATCACTTCTACCACTAAAAATCGCTTTCTAAATAATCTTCCTGAACAGTTTCATCGCCTTAGCATACCAGACAGCTTAGAAGACCTCGATGTTGAAACAGAAACTATTGCCTCTGTCTTTTCCAGCACATTAGACTCAGTTGCTCCTTTATGCTTAAAAAGATTAAGGAAATTAATCAAACGCCATGGTACGATGAGCACACTCAGGCCCTAAAGGTAGCAGCCAGAAAAATGGAGCGCAGCTGGAAGAAAACAAAACTAGAAGTTTTTCGCATTTCGTGGAGAGAGAGAATGATTGAGTACAGAAAGGCCTTAAAAACTGCTAGATCTGCCTATTTTTCAAAACTTTTAGAAGAAAATAAGCACAACCCTAGGTATTTATTTGATACAGTGGCTAAATTAACAAGAAATAAAGCTTCAACTTCTGATGTTTCCAAAGAGCACAGCAGTAATGACTTTATGAACTTCTTTACTTGCAAGATTGATAATATTAGTGAAAAAATTATAACCATGCAACCGTCTACTACAGTATCGCGTCAGACAGTGCATTGTAGTGTCCCTGAGGAAAAATTAAATTCATTTACTGCTTTAGGAAAGGAAGAATTGTCTAAACTTATTAAATCATCAAAATCAACAACATGTATGTTAGACCCTGTACCGACTAAGCTATTGAAAGAGATGCTTCCGGAGGTCATAGATCCTCTTCTTAATATCGTCAATTCATCTTTATCACTAGGATACGTACCAAAAAGTTTTAAGCTGGCTATTATTAAACCTCTTATTAAAAAACCACAACTTGATCCTAGAGAATTAGTCAATTACAGGCCGATCTCAAATCTCACTTTTCTGTCAAAAATACTAGAAAAGGCAGTATCATCACAACTATGTTCCTTTTTAGACAGAAATAGTATCTGTGAGGATTTCCAGTCAGGATTTAGACCGTACCATAGTACTGAGACTGCTCTCATTAGAGTTACTAATGATTTGCTCTTATCATCAGATCGTGGTTGTATCTCTCTATTAGTGTTACTGGATCTTAGTGCTGCGTTTGACACTATCGATCGCAATATTCTTTTAAATAGACTCGAAAATTATGTTGACATTAGTGGAACTGCATTGTCATGGTTCAAATCATACTTATCTGACTGTTTTCAGTTTGTAGTAGTAAACGAAGAGAGGTCATATCGATCACAAGTTCAATATGGAGTACCGCAAGGCTCAGTACTAGGACCGTTGCTTTTCACTCTGTACATGCTACCCTTGGGAGATATCATTAGGAAGCATGGCGTTAGTTTTCACTGTTACGCTGATGATACTCAGCTCTATATTTCTTCGCGCCCTGACGAAACTTACCAATTCACAAAATTAACAGAATGCATAGCTGATATAAAAAATTGGATGACCAGTAATTTCCTACTTCTAAATTCAGAAAAAACAGAGATTCTAATTTTTGGACCAAAAACTTCTTCATGTAATAACCTAGAATACTGTCTAACACTTGATGGCTGCTCTGTTAAGTCTTCGTCGTCAGTTAGGAACCTGGGTGTGCTCTTTGATACCAATCTTTCATTTGAAGGCCATGTTACTAGCATCTGTAAAACCGCATTCTTCCGTCTTAAAAATATATCTAAACTACGACATATGCTCTCAATGAAAAATGCAGAACAGTTAGTTCATGCGTTCATGACCTCAAGGCTAGATTACTGTAACGCTCTACTGGGTGGTTGTTCCGCTCGCCTGATAAATAAACTACAGCTTGTACAAAATGCAGCAGCTAGAGTTCTTACTAGAACTAGGAAGTATGACCATATTAGCCCAGTACTGTAAACACTGCATTGGCTTCCTGTTAAACATCGTATAGATTTTAAAATCTTGCTAATTACTTACAAAGCAGTACCTGAGCGAGCTCTTAAAGCATTATAGTCCTTCACGTCTATTGCGATCTCAGAACTCAGGCCAGCTGATAATACCTAGAATATCAAAATCAACCGCAGGTGGTAGATCCTTCTCCTATCTGGCACCTAAACTCTGGAACAATCTTCCTAGCATTGTTCGGGAAGCAGACACACTCTGTCAGTTTAAATCTAGACTAAAAACGCATCTCTTTAACCTGGCATACACATAACACATTATCAATTTATATTTTCAAATGCGTTAAAGGATTATTAGGCTGCATAAATTAGGTCAGCCGGAACCGGGAACACTTCCTATAACACCAGATGTACTCGTTACATCAGAAGAAGAATGGCATCTACGCTAATATTAGTCTTTCTGTTTATCCCGAAGTTTACCGTAGTCAACCAGATCCGGGCCGTATCCAGGTGAGACCGAGGACCGGCGCCTTGACACGACCACAACGCAGCCCTGAAGTATCAGCAGAGATTGAGTCAACTAGATCATCCATTGTGAAGGCCTCATCGACATGACAGCCAGTGGCACAGCTCCTCAAAAAACCTTTTATACCGGTGTGATGAATACGATCCTCAACTGGACTGAACTGGAATAAATACTTTGAATGTTGCGATCCTAACGGACATAAGAAAAATGAATCGTACCAAAGCACTGTTCGCCAGAGGAGAACTGGCCCCCCGACTAAGCCTGGTTTCTCCCAAGGTTTTTTTCTCCATTTTTAACACACAGCAGTCTGTTTGCCACCTGTTTGCCATCTGATGTCACCTGTTGGAGTTTGGGTTCCTTGCCGCTGTCGCCTTTGGCTTGCTTAGTTGGGGACACTTGACATTTGATGTTGAACAGTGCTTTGATCTGCCGACATTGACACTATTCTTTAAGAGCTGCTGTGCAGCCAAAATTATATACCAGTTATCAATGTAAAGCTGCTTTGACACAATCTGCATTGTAAAAAGCGCTATATAAATAAAGGTGACTTGACTTGATGTGATAAATAAGGAAATAAATGTATAAATAATTATTTATTTTTGTTTATTTGCTTTTCTATGTATATTTATTTATATATTTATTCATTTATTTTTGCTTTTTTACATTTCTTTGTATATTTATTTATGTATTTATTTATTTTTAATATTGGCAGACTTGGCATTCCATATAAACACTCTTCTCAAACAGATCCCAAGATTGTTTTAGCCTATATCAACTGGATTAAAGTCTTGTTTTTTGGAAATCTGTTGAGTATTGCACCTCTTTTTAATGGAAGAGCCTATCCTAGGCTACATGATGAATAAAAATAACAAACACATTATGTAATATAATTTCAAACGAATGAGGAAAATAAAGTGGGTTTAATCCAAGCAGCTCTAAAAGTTTTTAGAATTATAGAATAATCTGGCATCTTTCTGAAGGCACTCTGCCTGCGCTTGAGATGTTGAATGCTCTGTTGATTATTAAACATGTTAATTACACAAATAAAATGTTTAGTGTACATTTATTGAACAGTGATTGATTAGCCTATATGTATTTATTTATTGTAAACTTTATTATTAAGTGAAGTAAACATTTTGCTGAAATATCCACAAGATATAAGAGCGCATGATTTATCCGTCGATTAAGATGCACGTGAAAGGTGTTCGTTACTATAGCAACAGTAGAATCCGGGTACAGTGCGTTTCAGAATCAATCATTGTAAAAACAAGTTTTATGTCGAGATGACAAGAAAATTAAGTCATGATCACGACAAAACAACTTATCTCGAGAAAACAACATAGAAAAAATAATAATATTCCATGGCCGTTTAGGGCTTCCGTAAGTTTTAGTTATATGACAGTAGTTAAAATGAGGGGTTTGTATGGTGAGGTCGTCCAAAAGAGTAGAATAATGTCTAAATCGGTAGTTAAATAATTGCTCAAGGCTACCTTGGAAAATATAGGAACAGGTTTTGATTTTGTGAGAGAGTCTAAGTGAAAATATTGAGTTGATGCCCTTAAGGCTAGCATTATGCCAGACATTTAATTATCCTTGAGTTCTAATTTCTTGTCTTACATTGATACATTGTGAAAACTTTGTAATGTAGTGTTACATGAAAGTAATACAGTACAGTGTTACATTACAATAACATTCTTATCTGCTTATTGAACATACTAGTTTAATTCTGCATCCCCCCCCCCCCATTTTCACAGTGTAATTTATTTCACATATTTTTTTTTTTTTTTCAAGTTTGAAATGCCACCACGAATCAGCCCTCTTAAGGATGCTATGCATCATGTTTCGAAGACTGACAAGACATTCAAATTAGACGTGAAGTATATCAATGCAGAGAAAGGTAAGGTGGTGTGTTGTGTGATTTCAGTCAATAATTACTATCATATGCATGTCCTAACCTTAATCTTATGAGCATGTAATGCAAAACATCTGGGTACATTAATAAGGCACCTGGTTGCAGCTTATTTTAAATCAGCTACTAACTATTGATGTATTTTTTTGTGTGTAATTGGCATCCTTTATCTGCAAGATTTTTATTTTATTTTATTTTTTTTTTTGGTGAAAATGTTTTGCAGGACGTGATCTATTTTCAAAGGGTTCGTTTTGCAAAGGTGATTTTGTTGTTGAGTACAGGGAAGATATGATAAATGATGCGGAAGTGCCGAGGAGAAGAAAACGTTACCATGCATCCTGTGCTGCGTTTATGTTTGATTTCAAGTGGTGAGGGAAAACATGGTGGTAAGAAGTAAAGTTGCACCAAAGCTATACACCTAATGCTATACTATAGTAAAAAAAACACTGATTTGTGGTGGTATATTGTAATACTTGTATTTATCTGTAACACAGTTCGTATATACGGGAAGAAGGAGGCGGGAACCGGCGAACATTCAACATAACTTTAATATTAAATAAACGAACAAAACGAAAGTAATGCCGGCCGACGGCCGTGAGGGTCTGCCACACAAACATAATAAAACCATAAAATAAAGTCCTGGTCCTCTCTCGTCTTTCACTGTCGTCGCTCCCCTTTTATGCTTCTGATTCGTTTTACTGATGTTTTAATTTTAAATTCTGCATGCAGTGTCTGCATCAGATTTCTCTCTTGTGTTTCCACTTTTAAAATCTTGTCATTATGAATGTTGTCTCTTACAGATGAGCAGCATTGCAGCATTGCTGTTAATACCACCTGCTGCACTGTTAATACCAGTGCAGCAGGTGACTCTGATCCTTCTCTCCAGTCAGAGACTCAGATGGATGATAAATCCGCTCAAGTCAGATCTCCTCAACTGGTACTTTCACGTTTATCACTAAAACATGACAAAGTGAGACAGTAGACTTAAATATTTAGTGTTTTTAAAGCATATTTTGATGTGTATCTGGTGTAAATTAGTTCACCAAACAGTTTAACAATATGTGTCCAGTAGGTCAGAAGTAGCAGAGTATTTAGGGCCAGTTTTATCCTTCTCAGGGATTTTTTTCCAGGTTAATTGTTGCTTTAAAATGAACACTCATGACGTCCCCACAACACACTTTCGGTCAGTGTTTGAGTTCAAACTTGTGTGTTGAATTGGATGAGACTGGTCCCCATAAGCAACTATAACATTGTGTGTAAAAGGTCCTCATGAAGCCTGTTTTAATCCAGATGTGTGTGTGTGTGTGAGCGCAGACAGAGGTTTGCTGGACAGGAATTAATGTTTTAAGATGAAGTTATTTAGTCTCTCTCTCTGAAGTCGTGCAGTGTCTTCATCAGATTTCTCTTGTTTCCATGTTCTAATATCTTGTCATTATGAATGTTGTCTCTTACAGATGAGCAGTATTGCTGTTAATACCAGCGCAGCAGGTGACTCTGATCCTTCTCTCCAGTCAGAGACTCAGATGGATAATGAATCTGCTCAAGTCAGCTCTCCTCAACAGGTACGTTCACGTTTATCACTAAAACATGACAAAGTGAGACAGTAGACTTACATTTTTAGTGTTTGTGAAGCATATTTTGGTGCGTATCTGGTGTAAATTAGTTCACCAAACAGTTTAACGATATGTGTCCAGTAGGTTAGTAGTAGCGGAGTATTTAGGGCCAGTTTTATCCTTCTCAGGGATTTTTTTCCAGGTTAATTGTTGCTTTAAAATGGACACTCACGACGTCCCCACAACACACTTTCGGTCAGTGTTTGAGTTCAAACTTGTGTGTTGAATTGGATGAGGCTGGTCCCCATAAGGAACTATAACATTGTGTGTGAAAGGTCCTCATGAAGCCTGTTTTATTCCAGATGTGTGTGTGTGTGTGTGTGTGTGTGAGCGCAGACAGAGGTTGACTGGACAGGAGTAAATGTTTAAGATGAAGTAGATTCTTCTCTCTCTCTGAAGTCATGCGGTGTCTTCATCAGATTTCTCTCTTGTTTCCATGTCCTAATATCTTGTCATTATGAATGTTGTCTCTTACAGATGAGCAGCATTGCTGTTATACCAGCGCAGCTTGTGGTTGTGGGTCTTCGTCGGTAGAAATGGGAACGGGAGGGGGCACCGCGATGTGACCGCAAAGGGCACTTTCACTTTCGCGATCAAAGGGGCAGGGACTCAAGGCCCTTGTTTATGACAAGCTTATAATCCAAATTGATTTTTTTGACATGCGCACACTGCACTATTAAACGGAGTTTCCCGCTGTTTGTGCTATTCTCCTTCATTGCTTCTTTTCTTTGTTTTAACTTTTAACCCTTTCAAGTGTAAGTTTAAAATATGTTAACTGACCCCCCAGAGTGAGTTTTTTTTTTAAAGCCGGGCACACATTTAACGACTAGGTAAAACATTCTAAGACTGAGCTCAACACACAACGATTATTTCCTTCGACTGAAGCAGATTTAAATTCTCACACGCGCAATTTGAACACTGACTGAAATCGCTGACTGAACGCAACTGCTCTGACTGGGCGCGTTTGAGCGCGATCAGTCATAAGTATCAATTTACATTCATAATCGGCCTTACAATCGTTAAGTGTGTCCTTGGCTTAAGGCGACTGTTATTTTAGAACGTTTGCCCTTATTGTTTCCATGGGGACGCATCATGCGTGTCATGTACGCTGAACGCAGCCACAATATTTGAATGGATTGTTATTGCTACTTCCACTGATGTCTGACATCAGTGTGTATTTTATAAACTCTAAATGTATTGTTTTACTGGTGCTTATGCGTATTTAAATGTCTGAAACCTTAAAAAAAACATTATGTGGCTGAAAACATTGCATAGTTGTGATATACGACAAGAGCTGAGGGCGTCCGTCTCGCAGCCAAAGAGCAAAAGCACAGTTTGAATCTGGCAGTTATGTGACGTCGCTGAACGTTCTAAGTCCCATATGTGGGACTGCACGCCCAGGGGCACAGAAATAAAAATCCCATATGTGGGACTGTAACGCTCAAAGGGTTAAAGAGCAGCCAGTTATCTATTTCGAGTCCTAATTAGGAGACGACAAGCACATGAACCGTTGTGCTGTGCTGCTTATATTTATATAAGTAAAACACTCCTTCCCGCAGCCAAAATAAAGTGTCTGTGGATGAGAGTATGGCATGAGGACTGATGGGATGTAGTTCTGCTCCACTTCACAGATGATGAGTGGTAGGAGAATTTTATAATGACACGACAGTTGTTTATGACATTTTATTTAACAACTGCAGCTCGTTCCATGCATCTTGGGTCATTTCTACATCATTGCACATGCGCAGTAGGGATGTATCGGTGAGGAAATTTTCCCACAGGTTAATTGTCGTGTGACAACATAGGAAATACTGGTATCACCGGGGGGACGTTGGAGTTTTTCCGTCTTTTGCACCTAGCTTATAAATTGCTAATAAGCAAAAGTAAAATGTGCACGGCTGCACTGAATTCATAACTCTGCGGAGCAGAGCAAGCGTTTTCAATGCAATCAAGTGCTTGCATGTTCTCTCGATCGGATTAGAAAAGGAATAATCCACCCCTTCCAATCCAATCAGTTTCATTCGGATCGATTAAGGTATTTACATAAAGGCTTTTCAGTCCGATTGAGCTGTCAATTGAATTACTAGTGAATTTTGATTGCACGCAAACATAGCCATTGTCATTTCGTATTGATCAGGGATTTTGCTTAGAGCTGCCATCAACATTTATTCTCATTATCAATTACTAAGTGAATTGTGTAACATTGTATGTAATATTAATATTCTTATGTGAAATCATTTTGACTACAAAATATCAGAATCATCAAAAATGGAATACCTGAACAGTTCATTGCTTATCACAATAGTTGCCAATTTATGTATGTTAATTTACTATTCAATTAATTGCTACAGTTTTACCCATTTCTAATTAACTTTTTTGTTTGTTTGTTTGTTTGTTTGTTTTTTTAGATGAAAGACACGGATCTTCAAGATTCTGGTGAGCTCTTTGATTCTACACCAGAGAGTTCAGATAATTGCATTTCAGATACCACTTCCGACAGCGACAATGATGTTAGCCTTACACTAAACCCGACAAAACGTCAGCCTCTTAATGAACTGGATATTAATGAAACTGGCTCAGCGAGTTCCCCTGACTGTGACACAACAATGTCAGACAAAATGAACAGCCTTATGTCTGAAGCATCTGGAACAGGAGAAGAACCCAGTTCAAGTCAGAACACAATAGATGGTGTAGTTGTTAGTGAATACCAAAAAAGAGATGGCGGCAGAGTGTACAACAAGAGACATTACTGCTTGTATTGCTCTAAACCTTACGCTAAGGCCGGTTTCACACCGCACGCGTCAGCAGAGCGTAAGCAGTGCGTATTTTTTTCGGCACCCATGTTTACAGATGAGAGCATTTACACCGCACGCAGAGCAGCAGTGCCGCGATCGTTTCGGCGCTGGGTCTATTTTTGCTGCGCTGCTAATGCTCAATTAAAGTGAAAGTACACCTTTAATGGACAAAATAAATATGATTTCACACAAAAAGTGCTCAAAATGCACAGAATAAGCATATCTAGTGTGTTTTAACAAGAATTGGAGTATGTCAGGAAAGAAAATTAATATTAAAAAATATTTATAGAAGATTTACTCATTTAAACTAGTTTTTAATTATTCAGTTTGGATTAAAGTATGGTGTATTATAAAAAAAAAACTAAAGTAAACTAGCCAGAAAATATGATTATATAAACATTATTTTAGTTATTACACAGACAGCTATAGGATCTAGCATACCCAAATTAAACCTGAGTTTGCTGGCTTTTTTCGATGTTTTTTAGATGATGTAAAACACAAAGCTTACCTCATTCGTGTGCAGCAATGGTTAACACAAGGCTTTTATTTATTTATTTTACGTTTATATGTGAGTGTTGTACACCTTGTGTCTTAAACTTTCAAGACTATCAAGTTTATAAATGAACAACTTATAAAAACAAATTTATAGTTGTCTTTGTAAAGAAATGCTCACTTTATATGCAAGCTGCCACTGCTGTGACGCTGTACAAATGCTTCCAGTGTGAGTACTCTCGCATCTCTGCAGCCGCAGTTCACGCTCACGCACCACTAACGCTTGTGGTGTGAAACCGGCGTAAGATGGCAAGGCATCTAGAAAGTTCACATGCAAATAAATCTGATGTGGCTAGAGCTCCAAGCTTTCCAAAGGGTTCAAAAGAGAGAAAAAAAAACAGCTGGATTATATTCGCAACAGAGGAAACTATGCCCACAATGCTGCTGTTATGGAATCAGGAAAGGGGGAACTAGTGCCATTTAAACGACCACCTAAAAAAGTGCAGGGAGAAGAGTTCATGCATTGTGCATACTGTCAAGGACTTTTTATAAGAAAGGTCCTATGGCAACATATGCGTTCTTGTAGACTTAAACCTCAGTCAGTCCCCCCCAAACCAGGAAAAAACCATGTTCAGTCCATGTGTACGTACATGGGGCCTGTGCCTTCAAACATGACCAAACAACTAATATAAAGTAATCTAGAGTAATCTGTGCCATGAATCCTGACCCAATCACAGATATGATAAAAAATGACAGAGTAATTACTGAAATTGGGCAGCACTTGTTAAACAAAGGTGGGCTATCAGCCAAGAATAAACAGTGTGTGTGGGAGAAGATGCGAGAATTAGGAAGGTTGATTCACAATGCGAGGAGAGTCACCTCCTTAAAAACAATGGAAGATTGTGTAAATCCAAAGAAGTACATGGAGACTGTCAAAGCTGTCAAGCATACATGTGGATATGTCGGTGAAACCGACAAGTTTGTGATTCCATCGCTTGCAAACAAGCTTGAGAATTCCCTGGTTAAAGTAAGCAAACTCTTAAAAGCTCAGGGCTTAATCTCAAATGACAAAGAGCTTGTGAAAATGCCAGTGAGTTTTTAGAAGTCCATGAGAATAAATGGAATGAGATGATCTTGGCTACAGCATTGAAGAATATCAGTGAAGCAAAGTGGAATGTGCCAACTATCATGCCCTTTACTGAAGAGGTTCAAAAAATGCATGCATATCTCAGTCAAGTGCAAGACGAGTGGTTCAACTCACTCTCTGAAAGTCCCTCTACTAAAGCCTGGATGGAGTTGGCGAAGGTGTGTCTAGCCCAGATGATTCTCTTTAACCGGCACAGGGAAGGAGAGGTGGCCAGCATGCCTTTGTCTGCATTTCTATCAAGAGACATTTCCGATCCGCATGAGGATGTGAACTGGGCACATGTTGGCTGCTTTTAATGCCTTCATTCAAAGACACTGCTTCAGTCAGCAGAGCAAGTGCAAAAGACGAATGGGTGAAATGGGTGATGCGCAGTTACTAGATTGTCTCATGCTGCTGATGTTTCAGCCAAATTAATTGGAAATACTACATTTGGATTATCATAAGCAAGGTCAGAAATTAACAGGGGCTTGGGGCAAAAATGCCTCAAAAAATTAATTAATTAAAAAAAAAGAAAAATGCTTTTTGAATGCCCGTGCGCATATTACTTTCGCTTTAGAAGTAGCGGCAATTCAGAGGCTACGATTGCTTGAATAGGTGGTTTCATTATTATTCTTAATGAAAAACACAACAACAAAACAATGACAAAAACTCGCTTAAATATGCGCTTTTTGCACATTACATTTCGCTTTGCAACCAAATCTTCATCCATCGTCTTGTTAGTCAGAAAAGAAATGGGCTGATCCGTGCTCTCGTTCGGCTCACTGAATTGAGCATTTACATTTACATTTACATTTATGCATTTGGCAGACGCTTTTATCCAAAGCGACTTACATTGCATTATACTATACATTTGTATCTGAGTATGTGCAATCCTTGGGATCGAACCCACAACCTTGGCATTGCTAGTGCCATGCTCTAACCACTGAGCTACAGGAAAGCAGATGCGTTTAGTATTTAACTGTAGTGTCTGTTCTCCAACTGAACTAAATGATTTTTATTACTATAAAAAAAAAAAAAAAATGATGGTGGGGGCAATGCCACGGGGCAAGTGATGTAACTTTTTTTACAGTCTATGGATCAGTGTTGCCAACTTAGCGACTTTTTCGCAATATTTAGCGATTTTTCAGACCCCTTTAGCGACTATTTTTCAAAAAAGCACCTAGCGACAAATCTAGCGACTTTTTGGACAAACCTCAGTAACTTTCCAAATGTCACCAGCACTGTATGTGAGCGTGAGGTCTTGCTTTCCCGCTGCGTCACACCTCTCTCAGCGTGTACTCTGTTCGGTGAGTGGCTGAGAGGAGCTGCAGCACATTCCTTTGAGTGCAAGGCATCTGACAGACGTGAATGAGCGAGCTACACAGGAGCACATAGTGTTACCACGGACCAAACACTATATCTGATTCTCCTTTGTTTTATATTTAAAGAATTTATTTTGACCGCTTTGATTTCCATTCTTTTGTGCTTATCACTTATATTACTCACCATCACAGAGCTTTAGTTCATCCAGTTTCTCTGAACTCTCTGAATTCATATAAGTTACATATATAAAAAATCTAGTCATTCACTATATCATACTCGTTCTGTTGTCTGACTATATATATATATATATATATATATATAGATATAGATATAGATATATAGGAAAGAGCACAGATTAGGAGAAAATAACAGAAAACACATTAGGCAGGCAGAATGTAACTGACGTGATGACATCACAAATATGCTAATTGACGCATGACGTCATTTGGCGACATTTAGCGACTTTTTGGGCAGGCTTTAGCTACTTTCCTTTGAAAATAGTTGCCAACATTGCTATGGATGTAACCAGTGTTGTGGCTAGTTACCAGGTTAACTGGTTAACATCGTCTATTGCAGCAAGCCATGTTAGTTAAAGCTACAATATGTACGATTTTTGCAGTAAAATATCCAAAAACCACTAGGCCAGTGTTATATATTTTGTTCAGTTGAGTACTTACAATATCCCAAATGTTTTCAACTACTTGTAAATCATGAGAAAATCGTGATTTTTTAACCAAGGATACGGGACGTGTACGGGAGTCGCCTGTCAATGGCGTCATATCCGCATTACCCTCGGTTTCCGGTTTTATTTTGTAGTAACCATGGAAATGCTAAAGAAGCTTAAATATATTACATGTTTTACTTGACAAGGTGTAATGTAGGGAGCGTGACAACGGAGTTGGAGATCCAAATGCAGGCTTTAATAAAACAGAAAGAGCGCAGTCGTACAGGCAGAGGGTCAAACACCAGCAAACAGATACAAGAGGGCAAGGCAAAAGAGTAATCCAAAACACAGGCAGAGGTCAAGACAGGCAGCAAACGATCATCAAACAAGGAATCAGTCCAGGGTCAAAAACACAGGCAAGGCTAGGCAAGACAAGGAACAGACGGAATGCAAACAAAAGGCTAAACAGTACTCAGCAATGTATGTGTGTTTGAGGGCAGCTTATAAAGGGTCACTGATGGGAAACAGGTGTGAGTGCATGATTGGTTCCTAGGTGAGGAATTGTGGGAAATGAAGTCTGTATAATGAAAATAGAGCACGGACCCAGGGCACATGTAACACAAGGGAATAACTGTTTGGTCACATTTATAGACAGAAAACAAATTATTGTTATGTATCTCAACACATTTAGTCTTATTGTTTAAATCTAGTTTTCTTGATTTTCCGAGAGCACCATGCTATTTCCATGCCTCAGAGAAAAAGACTATGTTTTTCAAGTAGCTAATACAGCATTTTCTCCATCATACAATACGTTTTAAAAATAATTACATGCCATTTATCAACACAAGCCACCCAGCATTTATTAATATGATATTCTAAAATCGATCTAAACTGCAGTGTGCAACAAGTGTCTCATAGCAGCCGCCGAGCGAACGCACAGAGTAACGTCATAACATCATTTTCAACACAGTCAAATGTATCTAATATGATAAACAGTGCTGTGTTACCTCATACGCTTGACCAGAAGAAGCGGCACCGGTGACTGCAGCATAATAATAGTTCCCATTCAGTCAGTCACGTTTGATGTTACGTCGATACTGACGTAATGGGGTCACGCTTGGGAGCCCAATCACCTCCAAGTGGTACAAAACAAGCCAAAGGGAATTAGCCAGTGAGATTTACATACCAGGCCACACCCGCGGCATCTGGTTATAAATAGGACCGGCATACTCACTTACATTCATACTTTTGCTTCGGAGCCGATCGGTTGTGTGATCGTTCTCTCACCTTCAACAAAGAGTGAATTTCTCAAAGAGCAAAAACAGCAATTTTAATTGCTTGGAGTGATCTTCACAACAGCAATTCTCATTGCTTTTATTGTTTTTGTTCCGGTGGCTGCAGCTCGCGGAGCTCTCTCTGGCTGGTGGGAAGGCACGCTCCACACTGCCCCCCCGTGGGTACTTCTGCTGTCCGGATGGTTCCACTTGTATGGTGCTTGGGGGCCTGGCTACACCTCCCCAACCCGTCCCGTTGGCTTATTCGAACAGTCAGACTCACCTGGCGAACTGAATCGCTTAGTCGTCCCCCCAGGTTCAGCGGCGTCCTGTTCACCTCGGTGACAGGCCCAAACACCCCTGTCCTGCGGGCGGAAATTGCGGTCCTCTTGGCGAAGGACGCAATAGAGCCTGTCCCTCCAGCCGAGATGAAGTCAGGGTTTTACAGCCCGTACTTCATAGTACCCAAGAAAGGCGGAGGGTTACAGCTAATTTTGGATTTGCGTGTCTTGAATCGGGCCCTTCACAAGCCCCCGTTCAAGATGCTCACGCTGAAACGCATCCTCACGTGCGTTCGCGCCCAGGATTGGTCTGCAGCGATCGACCTGAAGGACGCGTACTTTCATGTCTCGATCCTCCCTCGACACAGACCATTTCTACGCTTTGCGTTCGAGGGTCGGGCATATCAGTACAAGGTCCTACCCTTCGGGCTGTCCCTGTCACCTCGCATCTTCACCAAAGTCGCGGAAGGTGCCCTTGCCCCGCTCAGGGAGGTGGGCGTTCGCATACTCAACTACCTCGATGACTGGCTCATTCTGGCCCAGTCGCGAGAGCAGTTGTGCGAACACAGGGACCTGGTGCTCAGTCACCTCAGCCAGTTGGGGCTTCGGGTCAACTGGGAAAAGAGCAGCTCTCCCCCGTGCAGAGTATCTCTTTTCTCGGTGTGGAGCTGGACTCGGTCAACATGACGGCGCATCTCACCAACGAGCGCGCACAGTCAGTGCTGAACTGCCTGAACTCGTTCTCGCAGAAAACAGCGGTTCCACTGAAAGAATTTCAGAGGCTCCTGGGGCATATGGCATCCGCAGCCGCAGTCACGCCGCTCGGATTGCTACATATGAGACCGCTTCAGCACTGGCTTCTCAACCAAGTCCCGAGGTGGGCATGGCGCCATGGCACACTCCGTGTGGTCATCACACCGAGTTGTCGCCGTACGGTCAGCCCATGGTCGGACCTTGCTTTTCTACGGGCCAGAGTGCCCCCAGTACAAGTGTCCAGGCATGTTGTTGTCACAACAGATGCCTCCACCACCGGCTGGGGTGCCATATGCAGCGGCCAGGCTGCGTCGGGCTCCTGGACAGGACCCCAACGCCACTGGCATATCACCTGCATGAGTTGCTAGCAGTACTCCTTGTCATGCGCTGGTTTCGACTATGCTCCCGGTTTCAGCTACGCTTCGTCTACGCTCCCGTCGCAACTCACCCGCCATCTCCTCCTCTGGAGTCAGCGCCGACTCAGGTCGCTGCACACCATTTATATCCCGGGCAAGCTCAATCATGCGGCCGACGCACTCTCACGACAGCTCACGCTCCCGGGAGAATGGAGACTCCACCCCCAGGTGGTCCAGCTGATCTGGAGCCGACTCGGGGACACACAGGTAGACCTGTTTGCCTCCCAGAAATCCGCTCACTGCCAGTTGTTTTACTCCCTGACCGAGGGGACCCTCGGCACGGATGCACTGGCACACAGCTGGCCCCGGGGCCTACGCAAATACACATTCCCCCCAGTGAGCCTTCTCGCACAGACTCTGTGCAAGGTCAGGGAGGACAAGGAGCAGGTCTTGCTTGTTGCGCCGTACTGGCCCAACCGGACCTGGTTCCCAGAGCTGATGCTCCTCGTGACAGCCCCTCCCTGGCGCATCCCCCTGAGGAAGGACCTGCTTTCTCAGGGACAGGGCGCCATATGGCACCCACGTCCCGACCTGTGGAACCTCCACGTGTGGTCTCTGGACGGGACGCGGAGGACTTAGTGTCAACTACTGCGGGCGGTAGGCCACTTATCACTTCGGCTAGAGCCCCCTCTACAAGGCACGCTTATGCCATGAAGTGGAGTCTGTTCACTGAGTGGTGTTCTTCCCGCCAGGAAGATCCCCGAAAATGCCCGGTCAGTTCTGTGCTTTCCTTCCTTCAAGATGGCTTGGAGCGGAGGCTGTCCCCCTCCACCTTAAAGGTCTATGTGGCTGCTGTTGCAGCACATCACGATGTGGTCGATGGCAGGTCACTAGGAAAGCACTACCTGATCATCAGGTTCCTCAGAGGCGCCAGGAGGTTAAACCCTTCTAGGCCTCACCTCATCCCCTCTTGGGACCTCTCTGTCGCTCTGGCGGATCTACAGAGAGCTCCCTTCGAGCCCCTTGAGTCAGTCGAGCTTAAACATCTGTCGTTGAAGACAGTGCTCCAGACCGCGCTCGCTTCCTTTAAGAGGGTTGGGGACCTGCAAGCATTTTCGGTCAGCGAATCATGCCTAGAATTCGGGCCGGCCTACTCTCACATTATCCTGAGACCCTGGCTTGGATATGTGCCCAAAGTTCCCACCACTCCCTTCCGGGACCAGGTGGTGAACTTGCAAGCGCTGCCCCTGGAGGAGGCAGACCCAGCCCTAGCATTGCTATGTCCCTTTCATGCCCTGCGCGTTTATGTGGATTGCACACAAAGCTTCAGAAGCTCTGAGCAGCTCTTTGTTTGCTTTGGAGGTCAGCAGAAGGGAAAGGCTGTCTCCAAACAGAGGTTGGCCCACTGGATAGTGGATGCCATGGCCTTGGCGTACCAGTCCCAAGGCGAGCCGTGCCCCCTCGGGTTGCGAACGCACTCCACTAGGGGTGTTGTCTCCTGCTGGGCGCTGGCGCACGGCGCCTCTGTAGCAGACATCTGCAGAGCTGCAGGCTGGGCGACACCAAACACGTTTGCGAGATTTTATAATCTCCGAGTGGACCCGGTGTCCACCTGTGTGTCGTCTAAACGTAGATAGCCACGGGTGTTCACTTGCTTGTGCCATTTCCCTCGGATGAGGGAATGCGAGCACTTTTCTTGCTCCTCAGCTCAGTTCCCCACATGGTGAACCCTGTGGAGTTCCTCCAGCATCCTGTGGCAGCCAGATGCGTCTGAGGCATCCGGCGCCAGGTCCAGTACTCGTGTGCATGCCCGTTTGGTCAGCCCTTGTACTGGGCTAGATGCCCATATGATGTGATTCCCCTTCAGTAATCCCATACGTGTCTGTCCACGGTACGGTTTCCCTGACGGTAAACCCGTGTCTTTCCCTGGGCAGCTCTGCTCTGCCCTGTCTCTGAGCGCTAGAGTTCCTCCTCGTTCAGCTCCAACATCACTCGGCCCTGCGCTCCTTCATACTACAGTAACATTAATAATCTCATCCATGAACATGATTTCTGCTCGAGTCCCGTCCAGATTCTTTTCCACTGGCTGTGAGATGAAGACGCCATTTCCCAAGATTCCACGCTCACGGTCATCAACCTAGGCCTTTGTTTTGAATAGGCGACCTCTAGCAGCGAAAAATGTACAGGTGCATCTCAATAAATTAGAATATCATGAAAAAGTTTTTTTTTTCTGTAATTTAATTCAAAAAGTAAAACTTAAATTCTAGATTTATTAGACATAAAGTAAAATATTTCCAGACTTTTTTTGTTTTCATTTTGATGATTACAGCTTGCTGTTCACCAATAAAAAAAAAAATCAGTATCTCAAATTATTAGAATATTTAATTTCAAGTTCTATTAAATTACCATTCTCAGGGTATAAATACTGGGTTTAGGTCAGTAATCCCAACAGCAGTCATGGGGAAGTCTGCTGACTTGACAGTTGTCCAGAAGACGATCATCAAGACCCTCTACAATGAGGGTAAGCCATAGAGGGTCATTGCTGAAAGAGCTGGCTGTTCGCAGAGTGCTGTGCCAAAGCATATTCATGGAAAGTTGACTGGAAGGAAAAAGTGTGGTAGGAAAAGGTGTACAAGTGAAAGGAATGACCGCAGGCTTGAGAAGATTGTCAGGCGAAGCCAATTTAAGAACTTAGAAGAGCTTCAAAAGGAGTGGACTGAAGCTGGAGTGCATCAAGAGCCACCGCACACAGACGTCTTCAGGAAATGGGCTACAACTGTCACATTCCACGTACCAAGCCACTTCTGAACCAAAGACAACGTCAGAAGTGTCTGACCTGGGCTAAGGAGAAAAATAACTGGACTGTTGCTCAGTGGTCCAAAGTCCTCTTTTCAGATGAAAGTAAATTTTGCATTTCATTTGGAAATCAAGGTCCCAGAGTCTGGAGGAAGAGTGGAGAGGCACAGAAACCATGTTGCTTGAAGTCCAGTGTGAAGTTTCCACAGTCAGTGATGATTTGGGCTGCCATGTCATCTGCTGGTGTTGGTCCATTGTGTTTTCTGAAGTCCAAAGTCAACGCAGCCATCTACCAGGAAATTTTAGAGCACTTAATGCTTCCTTCTGCTGACAAGCATTATGGATATGCTGATTTCATTTTCCAGCAGGATTTGGCACCTGCCCACACTGCCAAAGGTACCAAAAGCTGGTTCAGTGAATCGTGTTACTGTGCTTGATTGGCCAGCAAACTCGCCTGACCTGAACCCCATAGAGAATCTATGGGGTATTGTCAAGAGGAAGATGAGAGACACCAGACCCAACAATGCAGATGAAACTGAAGGCCGCTATCAAAGCAACCTGGGCTTCCATTACACCTGAGCAGTGCCACAGGCTGATTGCCTCCATGCCACGCCGCATTGATGTAGTAATTCATGCAAAAGGAGGCCCAACCGAGTATTGAGTGCATAGAAATGAACATACTTTTCAGAAACCTGACATTTCTGTTTAAAATATCCTTTTTTTTTTATTGATCTTATGAAGTATTCTAATTTTTTGAGATAGTGAATTGGTGGGTTTTTGTTAAATGTGAGCCAAAATCATCACAATTGAAAAAACCAAAGACTTAAAGTACTTCAGTCTGTGTGCATTGAATTTATTTAATACACGAGTTCCACAATTTGAGTTGAATTACTTGAACTTTGCCATACCTGTACATATCGTAGCTTTAAGTAATATCACACGATTAGTCTCCTGTTTCTCAGAGTATTGGCATGAATGCAAATGTGATACTTATTGATCTTATTGAAGTCTGTGGCAGGAGGGGCGTAGTTTAGCGAGGTCTGTGACAGGAGAGAGAGTCAGGAGACAGGTGGTGAGTAGGTGGGTCAAGTGCAAATGATTAACACCTATGTCTTGTTTCAGTAATTGGCATGAAGAGACTGTATAAAGCCACCTGGAAAAGGAGAAGCATGGAGAGGGACTGACTGCAGACTCGTGGTGCTGGACTTTTGCTGGAAAGCTCTGGAGAGCGTGATGATGCACTGAGCAGGACTGAGTGATTGAGAGCGCACAAAGCGCGGATTTATGTTCTATTTTGTTTATTGTTTTTTTTTAAAGTAAAACAACGAGTCTCAGTCAAAGCCGACCCGGTCTTCTTCCTTCATGTTATTGAACCTTGTTACAAAGTCCAATAAACAAGTTGATATTAAGTGACTTGACATTAAGCCACAATACTGTCTGTTTTTGCTCTATTTTGTGAAAATAGTTTCAAACAAAGCCACACCAGAACTGTTGCTCATCTCCAAGCAACAGTGATTCCTGAATGAATCTGCGTTTTGACTCGCACATTAACTCGCACATAACCTACTGGCAGTTTTATTTTCATATTTACACTTTACGTAGACTGTTTCTTAAAATATCAAACTTTTAAAGTTTAATTTTTACATATTTTTACATTTTAAAAACTTATTTTTAAAACATTCATACAACATTATTTACCAATGAGCTGCATTAAACAGTCTATAAATGTGTTTAAATACAACTTCAGATGGAGCTTCTGTGCCACTTCTGCAGTGCAAACATGGATTTTTTTGATGATTTAATTTGATTAATAGTCTGATTGGGTCTTATTGTTCTAACTGAATTTATTGTTTAAATTAACATTTAAAAACAAATTTTAATTTAAGAAATTGACAAAATATGATGTATACATTTAATAAGATTAGAAAAAAAATGCTCTTATAATGGTAAAAATGCCCCTGGAAATTAATTTAAAGTGGCAAATATCGCACTGTAATGGGAAAGTTAATGTTGCTTTGAGCAGTTTGGTTGCTTTGGCCTTACAAAAAACTTCAGCGTATTCTGGATATTCTTCTGGAATCTTAGTGGAAACTTGGACATCTGGACTTTCAATGCTAGTGGAGAGACATGGCAGAGTGATCTCGGACTTAAAGCAATGTTGTTGACAATAATTTGACCATTTGATGAGTCCACCTTGTGCCCAGGAGATGTAAGGATCATGATTGGTTAACCACAGATGACCCAGAATGATTTGGATCTTAGGGGAGGATATCACATATGTGACCCTGGACCACAAAACCAGTCACAAGGGTCAATTTTTTTAAATTGAGATTTATGCATCATCTGAAAGCTGAATAAATATCTGGACAGTATTTGGGTGAGATACAACTATTTGAAAATTTGGAATCTGAGGATGCAAAAAAATCAAAATAGTGAGAAAATCACCTTTAAAGTTCTCCAAATGAAGTCCTTAGTAATGCATATCCACTCACAAAAATAAATGTTTGATATATTTATGGTAGGAAATTTACAAAATATCTTTATGGAACATGATCTTTACTTAATATCCTAATGATTTTTGGCATAAAATAAATCAATAATTTTGACCCATACAATGTATTGTTGGCTATTGCTACAAATATACCCATGCAACTTATGACTGGTTTTGTGGTCCAGGGTCACATATAATATTTTCTGTGTGGAACAGACCAATGCGTGGAGTCGGGTATGGTTTGTTGTGTGCTACCTGTTCCTATAGGTTTATTTTCAATAGCTGTGATGTTGATGGATGGTATACATGGGCTCCTGTCTGCCTCGCTGCTTAGAGTGGTTTGCATTTGTATCTCAGTATAGCTTTGTTCTGAATCTCTTCCTATAATTCCTTGTTGTTTATATTATCATCACCATATATCTGATATTGTCTAATATTGCCTATCATATTAATCTGACGTCGCTAGCTTTTTAATCTTTTAATCCAGATTGCTATCACAACGCGTTAGCATTTTGCTAGCCTGTTAACTTGTTATCCGTGCCTACCGTCGTCTTCTCTCTCACGCTCCTTTTTCTACGAGTCCATCAAACAACTGTGGTAAGTTGGATCAGTCTACAAACACAGTGAGTCATGTCATCCTCTCCTTTTGTTGTTACTTGCACTGCCTGTCACATGTATAGTATAGTTTTCTCTGTCAGCAACGAGGGATTGACATGTCATAAATGCAGGGAGATAGTCAGGCTGACTGAGAAAATCTCCGAATTAGAGACACGCATCCAAACTTTAATCAAAGATAGTAAGAATGTAAGGGCTTTAGATACTGTTTTGAACACTAAAATTAACATTCAAATCAAGTCAAGTCAAGTCATCTTGATTTATATAGCGCTTTTCACAATGCATATTGTTTTAAAGCAGCTTCACAGTGACAATAGGAAAATTCTTATTGAGCTAAAGTTGTTTTTTGATTGAATCACTGCCGTTGTGAAAATTGTTTTTTATTACATTAGGGGCTGCTTAAATGACACCTTTCCTACTGAAAATCGAATACCTTTAATGCATTCTTGTTGTTCATTTACATGTTTAGTCTATAGGTTTGCGTGTTTGAGTGTGTGTATGTGCACAGAAGCTTGGTCTTTTTTAAAAAAGTGATATTAGCCAAATTACTTTACCGGTCTGCATAATACAGGAAAATTAGTTGTGCACGCAGATCTATGCGAACTGGAATAATTTTGATAATGTTTTATCTATACATAGGGAAAAGAAAGGAAAATGGGCCTTCGCAGGGGATAGTTTAGTTGAAACGTCGGCTGTGTTATCATCATGTCTATCTGGATACGGCCTGGATCTGGCAGGCTGCGGCAAACCTCGGGATAAACAGAGAGAGACTAATATTAGCGTAAACGCCATTCTTCTTATGATGTAGCAAGTACATCAGGTGTTATGGGAAGTGTTCCCGGTTCCGGCTGACCTAATCTATGAAGCCTAACAATTTACATTATTTGAATTATAGAAGTAGCTAATGGTTTATGTGTATGCAAGTTTAAACAGGTGTGTTTTTAGTCTAGATTTAAACTGACAGATTGTGTCTGCTTCCCGAAAAGTTGCCTCTGGACTCTGGACGGAGAAGGGAGTCGCCTCGGGATGGAAAGGGAGTCACCTCGGGATGGAGAAGGGAGTCGCCTCGGGATGGAGAAGGGAGTCGCCTCGGGATGGAGAAGGGAGTCGCCTCTGGACTCGGGACGGAGACTGGATCCGGTTCAGACCAAAAGTCTATACGCCATAGGTCCTCCATAAGCTCTGGAGAGGACTTGGGCATGGTGGCCATTTCGGCTGAGGGCTCAGGAACGGCAGCCATCTTGGGACAAGGCTCAGGAGCTGCATCCATCTTGCGACGAATCATTGGAATGGCGGCTTCATCGACTTCGCCTACTGTGAAGGACGAACCAGCAAGCCACAAAATGTGATCTATATATTGAGCCAGGTCAACCTGGGGTTGTGGTCAGGTTACCTGGAGTTGGTCATCATCCAAACCACTCCAGAAGACTTTAGCGTACCATCATTCCAGGGTACCTGGTGGGCAAGCTGGAGGAACTCTTCAACAAATGACTCAAGTGGGCGGCCATTTTGAATTGTGGAGAGAAGCAGATCGGCAGGATTAAATGAGGTGAGGAAAATGCACATAGTGCTGCAGTCTGTTAAGGTCTAGTCTTCTGTCACGGAACACAGACCAGGGAGATGGTAAGTATAAATGAAGACAGGCTTTATTGAACACAGTGATAATTGCAATGGTGGATATGGAATGTGATTGCAGCAGGATGGACACAGAACAGGTGAGTAGCCACACACACATTTAACAGTCACTGATGAATATAATCTGAGCACTTTCCTTTGTTTGTAGGACGAGAACACAGGACTGGAGACGGTGGACGAGGAGCTGGAGAATAGAGACAAAGAAGAATGGAGATGTGGAACTGGAGACAGATCAGGTAAGGAGTCTTTAGGTGAGTCACATCCAAGGAGCACATACGGTGGGTCATAGACAAGATTAGACAAGGAATGTGTGTGTGGAGAGTCCTTATAAACAGTGTAGGTGATGAGAGACAGCTGGTGGAGATCAGTGGTGATTGTTGACGGAGTGCAGGTGAGTAAAAAGGAGTAATGCTGGGAAATGGAGTCCAGGGATGGTGAGAAAGATGGTGACCGTGACAGCGTCGGAAAGGCAAAGGGGGAGGTGTTGCTGTAATTTATAGTAATATCTTCAGTATTACTCAAAAGTATTTCATATGTAATTCCTTGGAAGTGATGGTGCTTTATGTAATGTCACAGTCACAGTGTAAGCCTAATCCTGCTCGCTGCTCGATTGCTCCTGTCTGCCTCGCTGCTCAGAGTGGTTTGCGTCTTGCGTCTGTAACTCTGTATAGCTTTGTTTTGAATCTCTTACTTTCATTCATTGTTGCTTATATTATCATTACCTTATATCTAATATTGCCTACCACAATAATCTGACGTCGCTAGCTTTTAATCTTTTAATCTAAATCGCTATTACATTGAGGATAGTAAGAATGCAAGGGCTTCAGATACTGTTTTGGATGCGACTAGCTTAGTGAACTCTGTACATTGTTCGGTTCCGGCCGTAGAGCCCATGCAGCAGGGCACTTGGGTGACGGTGAGGTGGCCTAGCCGCAGAAAACACCACTCTTCCGTTCCAATAAGAACATCAAACAGGTTCTCCCCACTCAGTGACGCACCCACTGAAAATCCTGTTGAAAGTGCCCTAGTTATTGGCGATTCTATTACACGGAGCATGAAAATAGAGACACCAGCCACCATAGTCACATGTTTGCCGGGAGCCAGAGCACCTGACATCAAAGCAAATTTAAAAGTGCTGGCTAATGCTAATCGTAAATACTCTAAAATTATTATTCACATCGGCACTAATGATGTTCGACTTCGCCAGTCGGAGATCACTAAAATTAACATTAAAGAGGTGAGTGAACTCACAAGTACAATGTCAGAAAAAGTAATTTGCTCTGGCCCTCTTCCTGTTCGTCGGAGTGATGAGATAGTTAGCAGATTATCATCACTCAATGGCTGGCTGTCTAAGTGGTGTCCGCAGAATAATATAGGTTTCATAGACAATTGGAAAAGTTTTTGGGGCAGACCTGACCTGTTGAAAAGAGATGGTATTCATCCCTCCTGGGATGGTGCTGCTCTTCTCTCTAGTAATATGGCACATAGTCTTAGAGCTGAAACATGACAAACTGGGGCCCAGCTCAGGAAGCAGACAGACTGGCTAAACTGACCGTCTGTTAGCTGCCTCACATCACAGGAGTCAGATAATTCCCAACACATAGAAACTCTTACACCTAGATTTTAAACACATAGAGACTGTTTCTGTACCCCGAATTAGTAAAAACAAAAAACTTCCAAACCCATTTAAGGGTAAAAATTTAATTGATGTTCAACAAATAAAAAATAGAGATAATACTGATAAACAAATGATAAAGCTTGGGTTGTTAAATATTAGATCCCTTTCTTCAAAAGCACTTATTGTAAATGATATTATCACAGACAATAATCTAGATTTGCTGTGTTTGACAGAAACCTGGCTTAAATCGGACGATTACATTACTTTAAATGAGTCTAGCCCTCAAGGTTACGAATATCGACACAATCCTCGTCAGAAAGGCAAAGGGGGAGGTGTTGCTGTAATTTATAGTAATATTTACAGTATTAGTCAAAAGTCTTTCAAATATAATTCCTTCAAAGTGATGGTACTGTATGTAACATTATGTAAGTTAACATTTGTGCTGGCTACTGTATACAGGCTGCAAAACTGCCTCCCTGCCATAAATATGGTAGAACCATCACTTCTGCCACTAAAGATAGCTTTATAAATAATCTTCCTGATCAGTTTCATCGCCTTAGCATACCAGACAGCTTAGAAGACCTCGATGTTGAAACAGAAACTATTGCCTCTCTCTTTTCCAGCACATTAGACTCAGTTGCTCCTTTGCGCTTAAAAAAGATTAAGGAAATTAATCCAGTGCCGTGGTACATTGAGCACACTCAGGCCCTTAAGGAAGCAGCCAGAAAAATGGAGCGCAGCTGGAAGAAAACAAAATAAAAGTCTTTCGCATCTTGTGGAGAGAGAGAATGATTGAGTACAGAAAGGCCTTAAAAACTGCTAGATCTGCCTATTTTTCAAATCTTTTAGAAGAAAATAAACACAACCCTAGGTATTTATTTGATACAGTGGCTAAATTAACAAGAAATAAAGCTTCAACTTCTGATGTTTCCAAAGAGCACAGCAGTAATGACTTTATGAACTTCTTTACTTGCAAGATTGACAATATTAGAGAGAAAATTATAACCATGCAACTGTCTACTACAGTATCGCGTCAGATAGTGCATTGTAGTGTCCCTGAGGAAAAATTAAATTCATTAACTGCTTTAGGAGAGGAAGAATTGTCTAAACTTGTTAAATCATCAAAATCAACAACATGTATGTTAGAACCTATACCGACTAAGCTATTGAAAGTGATGCTTCCAGAGGTCATAGATCCTCTTCTTAATATCATTAATTCGTCTTTATCACTAGGATACGTACCAAAAAGTTTTAAGCTGGCTATTATTAAACCTTTTATTAAAAAACCACAACTTGATCCTAGAGAATTAGTCAATTACAGGCCGATCTCAAATCTCACTTTTCTGTCAAAAATACTAGAAAAGGCAGTATCATCACAACTATGTTCCTTTTTAGAAAGAAATAGTATCTGTGAGGATTTCCAGTCAGGATTTAGACCGTACCATAGTACTGAGACTGCTCTCATTAGTTACTAATGATTTGCTCTTATCATCAGATCGTGGTTGTATCTCTCTATTAGTGTTACTGGATCTTAGTGCTACATTTGACACTATCGATCACAACATTCTTTTAAATAGACTCGAAAATTATGTTGGCATTAGTGGAATTGCATTGTCATGGTTCAAATCATACTCATCTGACCGTTATCAGTTTGTAGTAGTAAACGAAGAGATGTCATATCGATCACAAGTTCAATATGGAGTACCGCAAGGCTCAGTACTAAGACCGTTGCTTTTCACTCTGTACATGCTACCCTTGGGAGATATCATTAAGAAGCATGGCGTTAGTTTTCACTGTTCAATGATGATACTCAGCTCTATATTTCTTCACGCCCTGACGAAACTTACCAATTCACAAAATTAACGGAATGCATAGCTGATTTAAAAAATTGGATGACCAGTAATTTACTACTAAATTCAGAAAAAACAGAGATTCTAATTTTTGGACCAAAAACTTCTTCACGTAATAACCTAGATTACTGTCTAACACTTGATGGCTGCTCTGTTAAGTCTTCGTCGTCAGTTAGGAACCTGGGTGTGCTCTTTGATACCAATCTTTCATTTGAAGGCCATGTTTCTAGCATCTGTAAAACCGCATTCTTCCATCTTAAAAATATATCTAAACTACGACATACGCTCTCAATGAAAAATGCAGAACAGTTAGTTCATGCGTTCATGACCTCAAGGCTAGATTACTGTAACGCTCAACTGGGTGGTTGTTCCGCTCGCTTGATAAATAAACTACAGCTCGTACAAAATGCAGCAGCTAGAGTTCTTACTAGAACCAGGAAGTATGACCATATTAGCCCAGTTCTGTCAACACTGCATTGGCTTCCTGTTAAACATCGTATAGATTTTAAAATCTTGCTAATTACTTACAAAGCACTAAATGGTTTAGCTCCCCAGTACCTGAGTGAGCTCTTAAAGCATTATAGTCCTTCACGTCTATTGCGATCTCAAAATTCAGGCCAGCTGAAAATACCTAGAATATCAAAATCAACCGCAGGTGGTAGATCCTTCTCCTATTTTGCACCTAAACTCTGGAACAATCTTCCTAGCATTGTTCGGGAAGCAGACACACTCTGTCAATTTAAATCTAGACTAAAAACGCATCTCTTTAACCTGGCATACACATAACACATTATCAATTTATATTTTCAAATCCGTTAAAGGATTATTAGGCTGCATAAATTAGGTCAGCCGAAACCGGGAACACTTCCTATAACACTAGATGTACTCGTTACAACAGAAGAAGAATGGCATCTACGCTAACATTAGTCTCTCTGTTTATCCAGAGGTTTACCATAGTCAACCGGATCCGGTCCGTATCCAGGTGAGATCGAGGACCTGCGCCTTGACACGACCACAACACAACCCTGAAGTATCAGCAGAGACTGAGTCCACTACATCATCCATTGTGAAGGCCTCATCAACACGACAGCCAGTGGCACAGTTCCTCAACTAACCGTCCATACCGGCGTGATGAATACGATCCTCAACTGGATGGAACTGGAATAAATACTTTGACTGTTGCGATCCTATCGGACTTATGATAGCTACCTGAATTGTAACAAAAAACTGTTCGCCAGAGGAGAACTGGCCCCCCGACTGAGCCTGGTTCCTCCCAAGGTTTTTTTCTCCATTTTAACACCTATTTGCCACCTGTTTGCCACCTTATGTCATCTGTTGGAGTTTGGGTTCCTTGCCGCTGTCGCCTTTGGCTTGCTTAGTTGTGGTCGTGTCAAGGCGCCGGTCCTCGGTCTCACCTGGATACGGCCCGGATCTGGTTGACTACGGTAAACCTCGGGATAAACAGAAAGACTAATATTAGCGTAGATGCCATTCTTCTTCTGATGTAATGAGTACATCTGGTGTTATAGGAAGTGTTCCCGGTTCCGGCTGACCTAATTTATGCAGCCTAATAATCCTTTAACGGATTTGAAAATATAAATTGATAATGTGTTATGTGTATGCCAGGTTAAAGAGATGCGTTTTTAGTCTAGATTTAAACTGACAGAGTGTGTCTGCTTCCCGAACAATGCTAGGAAGATTGTTCCAGAGTTTAGGTGCCAGATAGGAGAAGGATCTACCACCTGCGGTTGATTTTGATATTCTAGGTATTATCAGCTGGCCTGAATTCTGAGATCGCAATAGACTAAGGACTAATGCTTTAAGAGCTCGCTCAGGTACTGGGGAGCTAAACCATTTAGTGCTTTGTAAGTAATTAGCAAGATTTTAAAATCTATACGATGTTTAACAGGAAGCCAATGCAGTGTTGACAGAACTGGGCTAATATGGTCATACTTCCTAGTTCTAGTAAGAACTCTAGCTGCTGCATTTTGTACGAGCTGTAGTTTATTTATCAGGCGAGCGAAACAACCACCCAGTAGAGCATTACAGTAATCTAGCCTTGAGGTCATGAACGCATGAACTAACTGTTCTGCATTTTTCATTGAGAGCATATGTCGTAGTTTATATATATTTTTAAGAAGGAAGAATGCGGTTTTACAAATGCTAGTAACATGGCCTTCAAATGAAAGATTGGTATCAAAGAGCACACCCAGGTTCCTAACTGACGACGAAGACTTAACAGAGCAGCCATCAAGAGTTAGACAGTATTCTAGGTTATTACGTGAAGAAGTTTTTGGTCCAAAAATTAGAATCTCTGTTTTTTCTGAATTTAGAAGTAGGAAATTACTGGTCATCCAATTTTTTTATATCAGCTATGTATTCTGTTAATTTTGTGAATTGGTAAGTTTCGTCAGGGCGCGAAGAAATACAGAGCTGAGTATCATCAGCGTAACAGTGAAAACTAACGCCATGCTTCCTAATGATATCTCCCAAGGGTAGCATGTACAGAGTGAAAAGCAACGGCCCTAGTACTGAGCCTTGCGGTACTCCATATTGAACTTGTGATCGATATGACCTCTCTTCGTTTACTACTACAAACTGATAACGGTCAGATAAGTATGATTTGAACCATGACAATGCAATTCCACTAATGCCAACATAATTTTCGAGTCTATTTAAAAGAATGTTGTGATCGATAGTGTCAAATGCAGCACTAAGATCCAGTAACACTAATAGAGAGATACAACCACGATCTGATGATAAGAGCAAATCATTAGTAACTCTAATGAGAGCAGTCTCAGTACTATGGTACGGTCTAAAACCTGACTGGAAATCCTCACAGATACTATTTCTGTCTAAAAAGGAACATAGTTGTGATGATACTGACTTTTCTAGTATTTTTGACAGAAAAGTGAGATTTGAGATCGGCCTGTAATTGACTAATTCTCTAGGATCAAGTTGTGGTTTTTTAATAAGAGGTTTAATAATAGCCAGCTTAAAACTTTTTGGTACGTATCCTAGTGATAAAGATGAATTGACGATATTAAGAAGAGGATCTATGACCTCTGGAAGCATCTCTTTCAATAGCTTAGTCGGTATAGGGTCTAACATACATGTTGTTGATTTTGATTATTTAATAAGTTTAGACAATTCTTCCTTTCCTAAAGCAGTAAATGAATTTAATTTTTCCTCAGGGACACTACAATGCACTGACGCGATACTGTAGTAGACGGTTGCATGGTTATAATTTTTTCTCTAATATTATCAATCTTACAAGTAAAGAAGTTCATAAAGTCATTACTGCTGTGCTCTTTGGAAACCAGAAGTTGAAGCTTTATTTCTTGTTAATTTAGCCAATATCGATTCCATGTGACAATATTAGATCTAAAGTATGATTACGACAATGAGTGGGTCCTGACACGTGTTGTCTAACACCAATAGAGTTTAGAATGTCTGTAAATGCCAATCCCAATGAGTCTTTTTTTATTATCTACATGGATATTAAAATCACCAACAACAAGGACTTTATCTGCAGCTAGTACTAACTCCGATAGAAAATCGGCAAATTCTTTGATAAAGTCTGTATGGTGCCCTGGTGGCCTGTATACAGTAGCTAGCACAAATGTCAACTTACATAATGTTACGTAAAGCACCATCACTTCGAAGGAATTATATTTGGAAGACTTTTGACTAATACTGTAAATATTATTATAAATTACAGCAACACCTCCCCCTTTGCCTTTCTGACGAGGATTGTGTCGATAATCATAAGTTTCTGTCAAACACAGCACATCTAGATTATTGTCTGTGATAATATCATTTACAATAAGTGCTTTTGAAGAAAGGGATCTAATATTTAACAACCCAAGCTTTATCATTTGTTTATCATTATTATTTCTATTTTTTATTTGTTGAACATCAATTAAATTTTTACCCTTAAATAGGTTTGGAAGTTTTTTGTTTTTACTAATTCGGGGTACAGACATAGTCTCAATGTGATAATATCTAGGTGTAAGAGTTTCTGTGTGTTGGGAATTATCTGACTTCTGTAACATGAGGCAGCTAGCAGACGGTCGGTTTAGCCAGTCTGTCTGCTTCCTGACCTGGACCCCAGTTTGTCATGTTTTAGTTCTAAGACTATGTGCCATATTACTAGAGAGAAGAGTAGCACCATCCCGTGAGGGATGAATACCATCTCTTTTCAACAGGTCAGGTCTGCCCCAAAAACTTTTCCAATTGTCTATGAAACCTATATTATTCTGCGGACACCACTTAGACAGCCAGCCATTGAGTGATGATAATCTGCTAACTATCTCATCACTCCAACGAACAGGAAGGGGACCAGAGCAAATTACTTCTTCTGACATTGTACTTGCGAGTTCACACACCTCTTTAATGTTAATTTTAGTGATCTCCGACTGGCGAAGTCGAACATCATTAGTGCCGATGTGAATAATAATTTTAGAGTATTTACGATTAGCATTAGCCAGCACTTTTAAATTTTGCGTTCCGTGTAATAGAATCGCCAATAACTAGGGCACTTTCAACAGGATTCTCAGTGGGTGCGTCACTGAGTGGGGAGAACCTGTTTGATGTTCTTATTGGAACGGAAGAGTGGTGTTTTCCACGGCTAGGCCGCCTCACCGTTACCCAAGTGCACTGCTGCACGGGCTCTACAGCTGGAACCGAACAACGTACAGAGTTCACTAAGCTAGTCTCATCCAAAACAGTATCTGAAGCCCTTGCATTCTTACTATCCTCAATTAAAGTTTGGATGCGTGTCTCTAATTCTGAGATTCTCTCTGTCAGCCTGACTATTTCCCTACATTTATGACATGTAAATCCCTCGTCGCTCACAGAGAATGCTATACTGAACATGTAGTAAATGGAACACGACACAATAGTAGGAGAGGATGACATGACTCACCGTGTTTGTAGACTGATCCGAGTTACCACAGCTGTTTGATAAACGCGTTGAAAAAGGAGCGCGCGAGAGACTGATGACAAGTTAACAAGCTAGCGAGATGCAAACGCGTTGTAACAGAGATTTAGATTCAAAGATTACAAGCTAGCGACATCAGATTAATGTGGTAGGCAATATTATAAAAGGTAATGATAATATAAGCATAATATCTTTGAAAGCCAATCTTTCATTTGAAAGCCATGTTTCTAGCATTTGTAAAACCGCATTCTTCCATCTTAAAAATATATATAAACTATGACAAATGCAGAACAGTTAGTTCATGCGTTCATGACCTCAAGGCTAGATTACTGTAACGCTCTACTGGGTGGTTGCCCTGCTCGCTTGATAAACAAACTACAGCTGATCCAAAATGCAGTAGCTAGAGTTCTTACTAGAACCAGGAAGTATGACCATACTACCCCGGTTCTGTCAACACTGCATTGGCTCCCTATTAAACATTGTATAGATTTTAAAATCTTGCTAATCACTTACAAAGCACTAAATGGTTTAGCTCCCCAGTTTCTGAGTAAGCTCTTAATGCATTATAGTCCTTCACGTCTATTGCGATCTCAGAATTCAGGCCAATTGATAATACCTAGAACAGTGGTCGGCAATAGCTGGCCCGCGGACCAAAACTGGCCCGCCAGCAACAATATCTGGCCCGTGCCCGCAGCCAGATTATTTTGATAGCGGCTGGTTCTGAAATAGATCTTCGTCTTGTGGTGCTGTCTAATATTATCACCGTGTCTACACCAAACGTGACTGTTTAAACAGCTAAAAGCTGTCTACTCTGAACTCAACAAACCGACCGTTGCAAAGCACTTGGACTATGTCAGAAATAGAACGGGGAGTACGTTTACTGTCGGGAATTTGTTGTCGCGTCGCGTCCGCTTTATGTATTCCCTCTTTGGAAAAATCTCTGAATACATGGCCTACTGGTTGGTATGTTTATACCGCTCGCGTCCGCTGTAAACACAGTATTATATTCTTTGCAAACAGCGACAACTTCGTTGCAGATAAGACACACTGGCTTTGCATTCACAAAACTAGGTAAGAACGCATAGTTGTCTTTCTGTTCTTCTTTGTATGCCCTATTTTTGCTGTTTGATAGTGCCATTTTCTCTCACCAGCTAGCTTAAATGTTAACATCACTCTGCACACAACGTAATAGTGTATCTCCAGCAAGCAAACAATAAAAAAAAATCCAGTTTAGTATGTTTGGATGCCAAGGAATAATTCTGAGTGTAAAAGTAGGCTATGTCAAATAATTATTACAATAAGTTATGCTCCATTGTGTAACAAGCAAATTAAAATGATACGCATTTATTATTCACAATATGTAAAGAGGAAATAAAACATAGTTCATTAAGAGCATGTCTCAAGCATTTCTCAAACATGCCATTAATGGGCTTATTCAAGTCCTTTTTTATTTTTTGAGTTATTTTTATCCATTCTGCATCTCCCACATGTGTTTTTTAGCAAGGTGGTCTGTGTTGCAAGTTGGTGAATGAAGATACTTGCCAGGTTACGTGTCACTACTCTGCTTTATTAATTTATCCAGTGTAAAACCCGGACACCACCATACAAATGTGGCTTTTTGTTAATGTCTGTCCTACTACAGGATTTAACACAGAGTAACAGCTCACCAGTTACAAAAGACACTGTAACAGTCTGCCACAGGCAATTCTAGTTGCATTTTTCATTAATTATAATTTCATTAAAAAAAATTTGCCACTAAATGGCGGACCAGAACATAGTCAAAGGATAATTTAAGAAATTTCTTAAATGTAGCAAATTAACTCAAAGGGGGAATATTAATAATTATTCATAACTCATTATGATTATTAATTATGATTAATTATGAATATGTGAATCAGTTAATCGGATTAACTTGATGTAGCTACATTAAATTAATATTACAATCAATTAACCTGTTCGTCCAGTGAACACTCAGTGTTAATTGTTTATTAACTCCAAGAAATGTTAATTTCTATGTTATGGAAAGCAACCTTCTTATTGTACAGTACTACTCAGAGAATGTAGTCAAGATCTAAATCATTTAAGAGGCAATTTATTAGCAGACGGAGTCAGAACCAAACATGTATTGTGCACAATCTTTATTAACTAACTCACAAACACATAACATACACGCAGGTCACACACATACGTAGGTAAAAATGAGCAATGATAGAGTTGAACCGGAAATGGAGCTAAGGGAAAAAGTCAAAGACAATCTGGAAAAGAATCATCAGGAGAAATCTTGATGATTCGGTCCGAAGTTGTAGCCAGTATCTTCTGCGTTGGATGAAGTAATATGAAACAACTTAAGCTGTTAATTTGAGTCTTAGTGGGGAGAGAGTTCTTTCTCTCTCTCATAGATGAGCACATGTCTGGGTTGCAGGCCTAGGCCTACAGGCCTTCCAGGCCCACAGACCTTGGCCTGAAGAGGCCTGGAGCAAAAGGGGGTCTCTTCAGTCGTCCAAGAAGCAAGAAGGAGAGAGTGGGAGGGGCGTTGTGCATTGGCTTTTAACCTCTGGTCAAAGTCACACCTCTTGGGGTTGACCTGACCAATGAAGATGTTGTATTTCCTGGCGACAACACACCTCCTGTCAGGGCTTTTACGACCGAGCAAGATTAACTGGCTGAGTTTTTGAAGAAGACCTATTAAAGATTCTTGTAATACTGATGTGTTGCGCCGGTATCGACATATCGCATCCACAGGCATTTACATCTTCTCGATATGAACCCATAGACACTAAAACATGGCATAATTGAAGTTACCTTAAATGTAACATAAAACATGTGAATACAATATGGAGTACAATACAACAAACAGTAATAGTGGATATCATTTCCTGGGGATATGCATGTTAATTTATGGAACAGTCTGTCTATAAATTAATGCAGGAAAGTCTGTTTTCTGTGGGAAAGATGCAGGTTTTCTGTGTGTCTCTTTGTCTCTGCTCTTCTCTGCTCTTCCATGTGGCTTCAAACAATTATTGGTTAACTATAACAAATAACTGTGTCTGATTTGTCTCAGTCATTACATAAATTATCCTTTGACTATGTTCTGGCCCGCCATCTAGTGGCGAAAATTTTTTTTGGCCTGAATTCAAATTCATTAAAGGATTGTTAGGCCACATAAATTTGGTCAGCCGGAACCGGGAACACTTCCTATAACACCAGATGTACTCGTTACATCAGAAGAAGAATGGCATCTACTCTATAATATTAGTCTGTCTGTTTATCCCGAGGTTTACCATAGTCAGTCGGATCCGGGCCGTATCCAGGTGAGATGGAGGACCTGCACCTAGACAACAACGTAGCCCAGAAGTGATGTCAACTAGATGGCCAGTTTTCCACTGACCAACAGCGAACAGTGTGTGATTATGATTCAGGCAGCTTTACAGGTCATATGTCCAGTTGGGATTTCAACAGTCAAAACATTTAATCCAGTTCCATCTAGTTGAAGATCATATTCATCACGCCGGTATGGGACGGTTTGTTGGGAATCTTTGCCACTGGCTGTCGTGTCGGTGAGGCCTTCACAGGGAATGATTTAGTTGACACAATCTCTGCTGACACTGTGCATATATTGGTCTCATTAAGCCAGACAACTTTCTAATTTACAGTCATTAGCTCCGACCAACAGGAAGTCAGATATTTTGGTTTGATTGTGGATTATTTATGCTCTCAGTTTTTATGTACTCCTCTTAGGGGATTTATGCAATCGCCACCAAACTTTCTGAACATGATGACGACACTGAAGATGCTAAATTGCAAACGATATTAGGATATCTTGAATGGTGTTGCCATGGCAAGGGTTTAAAGTAAGAACAAAAAGGCATACAGAAAAAGTCTCATATTTACAAACCAATTAATTATACTCCCTTTATTTCAATATATAATAATACAAATATTATAAATAAACATTTTAATATTTTTTTTTTTAATTTCAAGAAGTATGTGTGTTTAAATTAAGCAGATAACTGCTCTTTGGTTAAAATAATTTAAATAGTATTCAAATGTCATATACAGAATAAGCACTAGAGGGCAGCAAATATCTTTTTAAACAGGGTTGAAAAAACTTATGGCTTCAGTACACTGTTTTTCAGTTATGAAAGATTTTAGTTACTATTACATTAGAATTTATATATTTAGAGATTATCAAAGACTAATTTCTGTCACAGTATAGATTTTATTCTTATTGTTTAAAATATTATTGAATCATGTGACTCAACTAACTGGTCAGTGTCCAACTGTTCTTTGTGTGTGAACAGTTGTGTGTGTGTGTGTGTGTGGCTCTGTCTGTGTGTGTGGCTCTGTCTCTCTCTCTCTCTCTCTCTCTCTCTCGTGTGCACATGCGTGGGTATTTGCTGAGTGAGCGAGTGGGTGAACAGAGTGTGAGTGTGAGTGTGTGGATTTATTTTTTGGTCGCCGTGCCGAAAAAAGCTTTCTTTTTTTCTATCTTTTGTCTCTTCACTGGTAGTATACAGGTTTAGAAGTACGGAGATAGTTTGTTGTTGTCTGTTTGCCAGTTTTTTTATAACTGGCAGAATGACTTCAGGTGTGAGGACTTTGGACTTTCTCACACGGCGTCATGCTGTGAAAATAAATTCGAATGCTAGTGTAGAGGAGTGTAGTTTAGTAGTAGGAGAAGTTGTTGGCTATGATAATGTTTTGTCGGCTTCAAGAATGAACAACGCGTTTGTTGTTTTTTTGAAAACCGTGGAGTTGGCTAACAATTTGGTTGAAAACAGAGTTGCCATTGGCAATGTGTTTGTACCAGTGTTACCGTTGTCTACTCCATCTAGAAAGGTTGTTCTGTCAAATGTGCTGCCTTTCATAAAAAATGAGGTGCTTGCTCAAATGTTGGAACGATATGGCAAGTTGGTTTTCCCAATTAAGATGATTCAAATCGGCTGTAAATCGCCGTTATTGAAACATGTAGTGTCGTTTAGACGTTTTGTGTACATGGTGCTTAAGGATAACAAAGAGGAATTGGATTTGACGTTTAATTTTAACCATGATGACTTCAACTATGTGGTTTTTGCCACAACAAACAGCATGAAATGCCTTAGTTGTGGTGAAACAGGACATATCGTGAGGGCTTGTCCGAGAAAGGAAGAGAAATCCAAGAAAAAAAGTGTCTATGGTTTCGGGTGAAAACATAGGTGAGGTGGAAGAGGTAGAGCAAAATGTTAGGAATGAGGAGCCCACAATAGTGGATGTAGTTGAGGAAAACATTGCACAAACTTCAAAGCAAATGGAGAAAGAACAAGTGGCAGTAGTACAGATGGAAGAAGATTCTGTGTCTGATAGGAATCAGTCAACTAGTTGTTTGGGTAATAAACAGAGTTCTGAAAAGAACCAAGATTTGGAATGTTGATGTGTTTTCAAAGCACTGCAAAAAAGGAGAATGAAACAGCGCCATTATATTAAATCGAAAAGAATTGAAAATATTGAGTTGAGTCAAACTGACACTGAGAGTGAAACTGATCTTTCATAATGTAGCATTTCCTATGATCAACCTCAAAATGAAATTTTGAAGCCATCTTACAGTGTAGATGACATTAAGCTCTTTCTGAGAGTAACAAAAAAGCAAGGAATGTGCGTATTACAGAGTATTTCCCTAATTTAGAACAATTTGTAGAGAAAGCAAAAATATTTAAGAGAGAAGGTCTTTTTACTGATCAAGAGGTTTACAGATTGAAAAAGATTCTCACCAAGGTAAATTCCCAGTTAGGTATTAATGTTGGTATTGACAAGAATTAAAATTACACTCTTATGAGATGAATTTCTTTTTGTGTTTCTTGTATATCCTTTTCTTCTCTTTGATGAAAGATTTTCATATTGCTTCTCTCAATTTAAATGGGGCACAAGAAGAGAAGGTTTGAATTATATGAATTAATTAAAATTAAGAAAATAGATATTCTGTTTGTACAAGAAACACATAGTGATGCTTCTAATGAAGCGTATTGGGCAAGACAATTTGATGGGTTAACCTTTTTTAGTCGTAAGGGCAATTCCACGCAAAGGTCATCCTTACCATGAAAAAAAAAAAGTTTTTACCAAAAGAACAAATCCCTTTTTAAGTTGTCCATTTAGGTCTGTAATATACCTTATTAATGTGCTCTAACAGAAATTTTAAGAAAATTGCCTTGTTTATCCTCAACATATGAGGTAAGCAACAATGCTTAAATTAAATTTTCAACCAACCATATTTCATGCTTTCAAAAAAGGGATCAAAGACCCCATTTTTTAAACTTTATTTTAACAATAAGCATTGTGCAGAGAGATGGAGACTTGCCTGAGAAATAAATACACTCATTTTGTCACACTGCCTGATGAAGGGCTAAAATAAAGAGGTCACAACGCTTCAATGCTCTGTCACGTCCATAACGTTTTAAAGATTAAATTTATGTCATATAATAATTATAAATACAAATAACTTGAAACTTTATATACAAAGCTAAATTATGTTTATGCTTATTAGGATCAAAAAATCATCTCACTACTTTGCTCTGAACAACCATAATAAGCATTACGGATGCTTCATATTAAATCATATGCATATGACTTTGCTTCTTTATATTGCTGTGATCTGTTTCAGGCTTACCATATATATCAGAACATACACTTCCAGCTGCCAGTTGGAGGCGCTATAACTTTGATTCACAATAGTCAGATCCATGTGATCGGACTCCTACAACGAACACACAGCTGAAGTTTCATAAAAATCAATCAATGTATGCATAAGTTATAACACACTTCCTGATTCCCTTTTCTTGCCATAAATTCCTTGCCTCGCCACAGCCAAACCGTTCGAGATATAAAAATCCGCTGCCAATTTTACATCCTCAATGTCTTGACTTTATGCTGACCGAGTTCGTTTATTAAGAGGGTAGGGAACCTGCACGCTTTTTCGGTCGACGAATCGTGCCTGGTGACACTCACGTCATCCTGAGACCCCTGCCCGGATATGTGCTCAAGGTTCCTACCACTCCTTTTAGAGTTCAGGTAGTGAACCTGCAAGCGTTGCCCTCGGAGGAGGCAGACCCAGCCTTGGCTTTGCTCTGGCCTTTTTTACCTATATGTGGACAGAACACAAAGCTTTAAGACCTCAGACCAGCTCTTCGTCTATTACAGAGGCCAGCAGAAGGGAAAGGCTGTCTCCAAGCAGAGGATGGCCCACTGGATAGTGGATGCCATCACCTTGGCTTATCAGGCCCAAGGCGTGCCTTGTCCGCTCGGGTTTAGAGCTCACTCCACTAGAGGAGTAGCGTCTTCCTGGGCGCTGGCACACGGCGCACTCGCTGACAGATATGTAGAGCTGCGGGCTGGACGACACCTAACACGTTCGCTAGATTTTATAGCCTCCGTGTGGAACGGGTTGCTTCCCGTGTGCTCACCCCTAGTGGCCAGTAACGCCTGGAGCCCCCGTTCTTGTGTCAGCTCGGAGCGCCATTCCCCTCTCTGAGTGGATTATTATAAGTGCGCTTATTGCTCCAGTAAGTTCCCCGACTGGCGAACCCTGTTGAGCTCCTCCGCCACCCCTTGTGGCCTCAGGCATTGCGGAGTGTCTGTCGCCAGGCCAAGTACTTGCTAGCTCACCTGTGCTAGGCTGGGTGCCATATGTTGTGACCCCTACGGCGGTCCCATATGTTTATATTCCACCTTAACCTCCCCACGGTGAGTCTGTGTCTTTCCCTTGGCAGAGTCCGCTCTGCTATCCCTGCCAAATGTGTCTCCCCCTCTTTTGGCTGGAGCCATCCCAATGACTCCATATGTGTACTGCCCATGGCCAGTCCATATGTGTATTCCCACGTAATACCCCCCTTCGGGTGGGTTGTGGTCTCTGCAGCGTCCCTGGGGGCACGCATTCCCAGTGTTGTCCAAGTCTTACTGAACGGGTTATGTGGAACAGCAGTAGACTCTTGGCATAAGCACGGTCTCTTCTCCGTCCCAAGGTGCGCCGGGATGCTGAGGCTTACGCTAGGCACTGGAAGGGGTCAGTAACTGTGACGTTTTATTAGCGAACCCAATTCATCGGTTCACTTCTGACGTATGTTGCACGTGACTGACTGAAAGGGAACGTTTCGGTTATGTATGTAACCCTCGTTCCCTGAAGGAGGAAACAGAGACGTACGTCCCGTTGCCACAGTTCCTGTGCCACCGCTAAGCGCGGGCCACGTGCTCGTCTCCTCAGCAAAAATCAGAGTGTGAGTGCACCCGCTTCCGCATTTATACCCGCACCGCGGGGCGGGTCACGTGACGCAAAGCTCGCATGCCAATGTCCATTGGCTCATTTAGTTTACACTCCAAGGTGATAAGGCTCTCATGCGATATCCCAATTCGTTGGTTCACTTCTGACATACGTCTCCATTCCCTCCTTCAGGGAACGAGGATTACATACATAACCGAGACGTTTTATTAATCACTATATCATTAAAAGTTACACAGTGTACCTTTAAGCTGAGTCCTCTAAGTTCAAAGAATTTTGTGTTAAAGCACCTCAATTTATTATACTAGGAACTGCAAGAGCTAGGAGGACTGAAAAACATCTCTGTGGAGCTTCCTGATTGGCCAGTTAGTGACGACACGGTGCTTCACTTGGCAACTGCTGAAGCTCTAGCAACAGGTTGGTCCAGTTAACAGAATTATGATGTTGATTATTCTGAAATGTAACAAATATTATGATTCGTGCAGGAAAAGCGGGTGAGGAGCTACTGCATGAGGTTGCCCTTCGCTATGTGGAGGGAATGAAGGACATGGAAGGGAGGAAGCCAGGACCATCAAGCATTCTAGGTATTCATCAACACAGGGCTTTAATAAACAAAAGTTTTTTTATGTCTACAGATTTGGCCATTAAAAATCACATAACAGGGGAAAAAGATTCTGCAATTTCACCAGGTGCCACGTGGGACAATGAGTGATGCTCTGGCACAGGAAAGACATGACCAGTAGGGGTCAGTAGTTGTGTTTAATTCGGTTGGTGCTTCTCAAATGGAAGGCTGCATATCTCAGCTGCCATGTCACCAAACGTCGCTGAAGGCCATCCCAATTTGAAGGCTGCATATCTCTGCATATTCGCGTCCTTCTTTTGGCCTGTTTTGAAGGACGCGTCGGATGTATCCTTCCTGGCCTTAAATTACCCACAGTCCTTTGCACACATTTAAATTTACGAAAATAAATAGACGGAAAACGAGTCAGTACTGAGCTTGTCTGAGTTTATTATGAAATGTAAGACAAAAAAATGTTTTCAGACATGAAAGTATAGATGTTATCTTTTGTTTTGCTGTAAATTAATCACTTAACACTAGATGCCTATAATGTAAGCCACTGGGAGACCTCAAATGACTGTCATTCACTGTATTGCATTAATAGAAAGCCCGTTAATATAAAGCATTGTAATACAAAGTGTTTCTCCAAAATCAAGTTTAAATAGTATTTTCGTATTCTAGTGTTTAATGCTGAGGAGGACACTAGTCTACAAGCCTCCAAAGGACTGGACTAGGAAGGACACAGCCTCAGTAGAATGCAGCCTTCCGTTGGAGAAGCACCCATAGTCAAGTCTCGTACTAAAGCCAATGATATGCTTGGCCATCAGATCTGTGAATCTCTCTCAGAAGCATAGTCAAGTCACCTTTATTCATATAGCACTTTTTACAATGCAGATTGTATCAAAGCCACTTTACAGTGATAGAGGGAAGATAATTCATAAAAATAGTGTCATTGTCCAGCTTAAGTAAGTAAGTTCAGTATTGATTCATTCCGTTATAAAAATAATTAGTTATTAATTTTGTTCATTTATCTATACAGCAGCTCTGGAGAAAACAGTGATGTCATTGTCCAGCTCAGCTCAGTTCGCATACAATGGTGTCAATGCGGGCAGATTAAAAACATTGTTGAATATCAAGTGTCCCCAACTAAGCAAGCCAGAGGCAACAGCGGCAAGTAACCGAAATTCCTTCAGGTGCCAAAAATGGAGAAAAAACCTTGGGAGAATCCAGGCTCAACCGGAGGGCAGTTCTCCTCTGGCCAACAAATGAAGAGTGCATGATTATGATTCAGGCAGTATTACAAGTCATAAGTCAGACTGGGATCGGAACAGTCAAAATATTTAATCCAGTTCCATCTGGTTGAAGATCGGATTCATCACGCCAGTATGGAAACGGTTTTGTTGGGGATCTGTGCCACTGGCTGTCGTGTCGATGACACTTCAGGGATGTGTTGTACTCGTGTTTAGGCGCAGGTCCTCCATCTGATCTGGATAAGGCCCGGATCCGGCTGACTAAAGTAAACCTTGGGATAAACAGAGTGATTAATATTAGCATAGATGCCATTCTTCTTATGATTAACAAGTACGTTGTACAATTTTTACAGCCTAACAATCCTTTAACGGATGTGGAAATATAAATTAATAATGTGTTATGTGTATACCTGTTGGAGTTTGGGTTCCTTGCCGCTGTTGCCTTTGGCTTGCTTAGTTGGGGACACTTGACATTTGATATTCAACAGTGTTTTGATCTGACATTTGATATTCAACAGTGTTTTGATCTGCCTGCATTGACAGCATTGTATGCGAACTGAACTGAGCTTAATGATGATGTCACTGTTTACTCCAGTGCAGATATAGAAAAATTAACTAAATTAATAACTATTGATTTTTACATCGGAATGAATCAATACTGAATTTACTTAAGATGGATAATGACACCATTTTCTTTAAGAGCTGCTGTGCAGGCAAAATTATATACCAGTTATCACTGTAAAGCTGCTTTGACACAATCTGCATTGTTAAAAGCGCTATATAAATAAAGGTGACAAAGGTATGCCAGGTTAAAGAGATGTGTTTTTAGTTTAGAATTAAATTATGTGTTATGTGTATGCCTGGTTAAAGAGATGTGTTTTTAGGCCCCATCCACACACAGTTTAGGTGTATACGCAAAAATGTTGTATCGAATAGGCGTTTCGTCTAGACGAATCCGGTGTTTTCACATTTACATTTACATTTGGCAGACGCTTTTATCCAAAGCGACTTACATTGCATTATACTATACATTTGTATCTGAGTATGTGCAATCCCTGGGATCGAACCCATGACCTTGGCATTGCTAGTGCCATGCTCTAACCACTGAGCTACAGGAAAGCTACAGAAGGTAGCTTTTCAGAAGGTGAATCCGATATTTTTTGAAACCGGGTCCTAGAGTGGATAAATCTGAAAACGCCGCCCTTGCATTTTTGTGTGTACAGCCAATCCGTATATTTTGTAAAAGGATGATGTCATCACCCCACGTCGACCCTAGTCAGACACCGCTAACAGTACAAAACAGCAACAACAACAACAACAACAATAGCAGACTCTAAATGCTTGTGTTCATGCTGCAGAAGCTACTGAGCCAAAAAAGCAGCTTTATTTCTAAGCTTTACTAAAGTTTGTATACAGCGCGCAAGGTTTATGCGCATGCTCCAAGTCTTATTCTCTGTTTTAAGTGTATCTCTGTGGCAGAATTACAGCGCCACATATGTATACTACATCGTTTTGAGCCGGTTTCAGCGGTTTCGTGTGTATGCAGATATTTCTTGAGACGAGGAAAAAAAAAGATCGGATAGGGAAATTTCATGTGGATGGGGCCTTAGTCTAGAATTAAACTGACAGAGTGTTTGCTTCCCGAACAATGCTAGGAAGACTGTTCTAAAGTTTAGGTGCTAAATAGCCTGTGGTTGATTTTGATATCCTAGGTATTATCAACTGGCCAGAATTCTGAGATCGCAATAGATGTGAAGGACTATAATGCGTTAAGAGCTCGCTCATGTACTGGGAGCTAAACCATTTAGTGCTTTGTAATTAGCAAGATTTTAAAATGTATACAATGTTTAATAGGAAGCCAATGCAGTCTTGACAGAACTGGGCTAATATAGTCATACTCCCTTGTTCTAGTAAGAACTCTAGCTGCCATGTTTTGGAACAGCTCTAGTTTGTTTATTAAGAGTGCAGGGCAACCACCCAGATGAGCATTACAGTAATATAGCCTTGAGGTCAGGTCATGAACACATGAAGTAACTGTCATTGAGAGCGTATGTCGTAGTTTAGATATATTTTTAAGATAGAAGAATGCGGTTTTACAGATGCTAAAAATATGGCTTTCAAATAAAAGATTGGTTTTAAAGAACACACCCAGGTTCCTTAGTGACGACGAAGACGTAACAGGGCAGCTATCAAGTGTTAGACAGTATTGTATTCTAGGTTATTACGTGCGGAAGTTTTTGGTCCAATAATTGGAGTCTGTTTTTTTCTGAATTTAGTAGCAGGAAATTATTGGTCATCCAATTTTTTATATCAGCTATACATGCCGTTAATTTTGTGAATTGGTAAGTTTCGCCAGGGTGCGAAGAAATATAGACAGGCTAGAAATTCCGACCATTTTGGTCAAATATGCTCCCTAAATTTAATGTGTGCGACCTCAAAATATATTTGGGAGCATTTGTGTGAGTGCAAATAATTGTTGAGGTACAAAACATTTGCTAATTATTGCACAGTATGTGCCTGCTGTGAGCTGATACAGTAACCGGTCCACCGTTCTATCACATATCCAATAGGGATGTAACGGTATTATCAATATTGTGGTATTGCGATAGCAAAATTGTCTCTATCATTGTGGTCACATGACTGTATGAAACGATATGTCTTCTGGAGAAAAAGTGTAGTTTTTTCAGCTCAGTGGAGCAGAACAGAGGGAACTGGTAACTAGGGTTGGGAACCGAGAACCAGTTCTTATCCAGAAGGAAATGCAAGGAGTATATCCTTTAATAGAGAGGTCTCACCTCATAAATATTATAATAATAAATGCACTGAAAAGCCCTCGCGCTACTCATATATGTCAATGCAGGGAGAGAGAGAGAGGTGCACAAAGCTGCACGATTAATCTTTAAAAGGGACCCATTATTTTTTACAAGATGTAATTTAAGTCTTAGGTGTCCCCAGAATGTGTCTGTGAAGTTTCAGCTTAAAATACCTCACAGTTCATTTATAAATCCATGTTGTAAATACCCATTTCTGACTACAGTCAAGAACAGGCTGTTTTTGTGCATGTGCCTTTAAATGCAAATGAGCTGCTGTGCCCCACCCCCCCTCTACGTTCCTGCCTCATTCGGATTCTCTGCCAAATATTAACAAGACATCTGCTTGGTTTTGATTATCATCTATATCGCGATCACTCTCACGGATAGCATAGTTCTTCTTTCATCATTAAAGTTTATTATTTCCACAGGTTTTAAAGATATATCAGTTTAAACTTCTTATGGACCATTTTCTGAGCGGACTTATCTCAAGCGCACACATTGTTCGTGTATTAAATTTACATCTATGGTCCTATCTCAAGCTACTCTACTGTTAGCTCAAGCTTTTGTCAAATCTGTCATATTTTCAGGAAACAAAACATGTAATTAATATATATATATATATATATATATATATATATATACACACAGTATCTCACAGAAGTCAGTACACCCCTCACATTTCTGTAAATATTTTATTATATCTTTTCATATGACAGCACTGAAGAAATGACACTTTGCTACAATGTAAAGTAGTGAGTGTACAGCTTGTATAACAGTGTAAATTTGCTGTCCCCTCAAAATAACTCAACACACAGCCATTAATGTGTAAACTGCTGGCCACAAAAGTGAGTACACCCCTAAGTGAAAATGTCCAAATTGGGCCCAATTAGCCGTTTTCTCTCCCCGGTGTCATGTGACTCGTTAGTGTTACAAGGTCTCAGGTGTGAATGGGGAGCAGGTGTTATCGCTCTCACTCTCTCATACTGGTCACTGTTCAACATGGTACCTCATGGCAAAGAACTCTATGAGGATCTGAAAAAAAGAATTGTTGTTCTACATAAAGAAGGTGTAGGCTATAAGACCCTGCCAAGACCCTGAAACTGAGCTGCAGCACGGTGGTCATGGCCATACAGCGGTTTAACAGGACAGGTTCCACTCAGAACAGGCCTTGCCATGGTCAACCAAAAAAGTTGAGTGCGTGTGCTCAGCGTCATATCCAGAAGTTGTGTTTGGGAAATAGACGTATGAGTGCTGCCAGCATTGCTGCAGAGGTTGAAGGGGCGCTCAGACCATAGCCGCACACTGTATCAAATTGGTCTGCATGGCTGTCGTCCCAGAAGGAAGCCTCTTCTAAACATGATGCACAAGAAAGCCCAAAAAACAGTTTGCTGAAGACAAGCAGACTAAGGACATGGATTACTGGAACCATGTCCTGTGGTCTGATGAGACCAAGATAAACTTATTTGGTTCAGATGGTGTCAAGTGTGTGTGGCGGCAACCAGGTGAGGAGTACAAAGACAAGTGTGTCTTGCCTACAGTCAAGCATGGTGGTGGGAGTGTCATGGTCTGGGGCTGCATGAGTGCTGCTGGCACTGGGTAGCTACAGTTCATTGAGGGAACCATGAATGCCAACACATACTGTGACATACTGAAGCAGAGCATTATCCCCTCCCTTCGGAGACTGGGCCGCAGGGCAGTATTCCAACATGATAACGATCCCAAACACACCTCCAAGATGACCACTGCCTTGCTAAAGAAGCTGAGGGTACCTAAACCCTATTGAGCATCTGTGGGGCATCCTCAAACGGAAGGTGGAGGAGCGCAAGGTCTCTAAGATCCACCAGCTCCGTGATGTTGTCATGGAGGTGTGGAAGAGGACTCCAGTGGCAACCTGTGAAGCTCTGGTGAACTCCATGCCCAAGAGGGTTAAGGCAGTGCTGGAAAATAATGGTGGCCACAAAAAATATTGACACTTTGGGCCCAATTTGGACATTTTCACTTAGGGGTGTACTCACTTTTGTGGCCAGCGGTTTAGACATTAATGGCTGTGTGTTGAGTTATTTTGAGGGGACAGCAAATTTACAGTATTATACAAGCTGTACACTTACTACTTTACATTGTAGCAAAGTGTCATTTCTTCAGTGTTGTCACATGAAGATATAATAAAATATTTACAAAAATGTGAGCGGTGTACTCACTTCTGTGAGATACTGTGTATATATAGTGGCAATAATTTGAAGTTATATTAGCTAGGAAGCCTAGCTATGTTCATACTCAGATTGCCAGATTTCAATAAGGCTCACAGAGAGCCTAGAATACTCAAAACTTCCAAAAAGCAGCCCTGGAGAGAGGAGGCCTCAGCAAGAGGCTCAAAGAGAGCCTACAACCTGTAATTAATATCCAGCAGAGTTCTAGAGAGTAGAGACCTCAAAAAAGATAACATAAAATTAGAGGAGGCCTGACGACACTCATATTAGCCAAGGAGGTGCACAGAGAGCCTGACGACTTGGCAAATAATAGCCGAGCTCTAGGAGCGGAGGCCTCAGCATAATGACTCTCCTATCAAGAGGAGGCCTAACAACGTTCCACACCCAGGAAAAGCTTGCGAGGAGGCTCAAAGAGAGCCTGCAACCCGCAACTGATATCCAGGCAGAGCTCTAGAGAGCAGAGGCCTCAATAAAGGTGACTCTCAAAAATGAGAGGCGGCCTGATTATGCTCATATTAGCCAAGGAGGCTCACAGAGAGCCTGACGACTTAGCAAATAATAGACTTAGCAATAAAAGCCAAGCTCTAGGAGCAGAGGCCTCATCATAATGACTCTCTTATTGAGAGGAGGCCTTCACAACGTTCCACGCTCAGGATATCGCACGAGGAGGCTCACAGAGAGCCTGCGACATGCAAATGCTAACCTGGCGGAGCTCTAGAGAGCGGAGGCCTTGATAAACAACTTTCTCAAACGATAGGAGGCCTGACGATGCTCACGTTAGCCAAGGAGGTTCACAGAGATCCTGACGACTTAGCCAAAAAATAACCAAGATCTAGGAGCACAGGCCTCAGCATAATGACTCTCCTATCAAGAGGAGGCCTAGCAATATTCCACACTCAGGAAAACTTGCGAGGAAGCTCACAAAAAGCCTTCAACTCACAATCATTATACTGGCGGAGCACTGGAGAGCGGAGGCCTCAATAAAGAAAACTCTCTGGGCGAGAGAAGGCCTAACGATACTCATATTAGCCAAGGAGTTTCAAGAAAGAGCCTGACGACTTAGCAATGATAGCTGAGCTCTGTAAGTGGAGGGCTCAACATAGCGACTCTCTTAAAGACCCCCTGTGGTGAAAATCAAGTTTTTAATGTTGTTTATATGTCGATGTGGTGTTTTTAAATATGCTTTAAGACAAACCATGTGCAAATTCATAAGTCAACACCATTGCTGAGTATTTTATGTTTAAAACTGCAGGGGAAAAAAGACAGTCTCAAACCCGCGGTTTGAAATTGCTGGTGTTTGTGACTTCACAGACTACCTTGTAACCAATCAAGACAACGTGCCAGTGGGATTAAACATATCATTAACTATGACCGCTCTGAAGCAGGAGAGTCTCGAGAGAAGCCAGGTTATCCCGGTATATTTTCTGTTGATATATAAATTTGTGTAGATTTAGCAATATAGCGAGTCTATGATGTATATTATGATAAACTATGTCTTTCTCCACTGATGTTCTGAGTCGTTCAAAGCGTTTGTAAGGATATGATTGTTAGAAGGCAGCTGTCTGACTCTGAGATGAAGAACTGAAACATGGTTTGTGTAACATTAGCAACACATTATTAGCTTAGCATTATTAATTACTGTGTCCGACAGAACAGTTGCAAGGGCTGTGCCAAGTGTGCAAGTGCATGAGGCCTCGCGCCAAAGTAAAGTGATAGCTGACTTGAAGTAAAGTCAATAAAGTTCATGTTTTTGTCCTTCAAAATATTTTAATACTATAAAACATAGCTAAAACAATATTGCTCTGAGCGTGTGCGTGTGACCGTGATTCATGTGCGTATGTCAGTCAGTGTGGCATCGCATGTCAAGTTTTGAGAGATCTATTCAGTCCATTATAAATTCTGATTTTGGCAGCCTCTGGAATGGGTCAAACCATAGATATTACCTGATAAGTACAAATAAATACGCTGGAAATCCACGCTCATCCAAGGATGTGCATTTATTGCATGTACAGAGAAGGCACGGGCGCCTGCAGGATTTCATCTGACGGTATGCACAAAGTGTTTATAGTGTTTTATTTAACACTATTAAGTTAAATAAGCATATATAGCCTATTACGCACCTTTCGGACCATCACTGAGAGCAACGTTACCGCAGAACGAATGTAGCTCTATCTGTAGACGTTTTAAATGTTTTTAAATGAGCATGTTCACAGTGGAAAACGGCTGAAAAACAGCGCTGCTTGTTCTCTCGAAACTGTTTTACTGAGAAATCGCATCAGGTGATTCAGTGAGAGAGCAGTCCAAATGAATGCAAGTGGATTCAGACCGTTTTGCAAAGACGTTTTACCAATTCATAATTTAGAACACAATTTAAACTTCAAAAATACGTGAGGAGTTCAGTTACACAGCTGTTAAACTGATTATATGAAGCAAAGCAAGTTTTTTTTTTCTTAAATATCTACCACAACACAAACAACAAATTGCTCGTCACTACAGCAACAGTAGACTTTCTGAGCTGGCGTAAGTGAGTGTAGGCGGGGCTAATTTGCATATTCATTGATCCGTGTATATTAAATGAGGCAAGGGTGTAGAGTTACATTCAAGCTATTTTAAGGCATGAAGAAAAAATTTTCACTGAAAAAAAAAATGTTTAAATATGTCATTTTTGTGATCAAAGATGAGTTTTAAGGGATAAAATAATTGACAAGAGGAGACCTAACCATGCCCCACACACATAATTTGCAAGGAGGCTCACAGAGAGCCTACAACTCACAGCTGCTATTATGGCAGAGCTCAAAGAGCAGAGGCCTCAATAAAGATAACTCTCTGAGCGAGAGGTGGCCTGACGATGCTCAGATTTAATTAAAAGCCAAGCTCCAGGAGCGGAGGCCTCAACGTAATGACTCTCTTAATAAGAAGAGGACTAACATTGCGCCACACACGATAACTTGGAAAGAGGCCCACAGAGAACCTACAACTCACAGCTGCTCTCATGGTGGAGCTCAAGAGAGTGGAGACATCAATAAAGATAAAACTCTAAACGAGAGGAGGCCTGACGACACTCAAATTAAACCAAGGAGGCTCACAGAGATCCTGACAACTTAGCAAATAAAAGCAGAGCTCTAGGAGCGGAGGCCTCAGCATAATGACTCCATTATCAGAAGGAGGCCTAACAACACTCCACACACGAAAACTTGCAAGGAGGCTCACCGAGAGCCTATGATTTGCAGCTGTTACTTTGGCGGAGCTCTAGAGAGTGGAGGCCTTAATAAAGATGACGTTGACACAAGAGAGGAGGCCTAACGATGCTCACAAACAAAAGATCAAGCTAAAAAGCATTGCTATCAATGGACAGATGTTGACAGCAGATATTGAAAAAGCAGTAGCGAAGGAGACTCAAAAAGGAGCATAAAAACTCGACAAAAACTGCTTTAAAAAAAACGCTTCCTAAAAAAGGGCTAAAAAGTTTAACAACCCAGCATCACAAGCAGGTGGAGCTTTGCAGACAGAGTCCCTAAAAATATTGGCCTAACAACATCCAAAACAACACAGAAAACTAGTTACTTAAAAATACAACTAAACAAAATACAACTGGAGCTCAAGGAAGTGGAAAAGCCCTGTTAAAATAAAATAGTCACTAAGGAGGTCACGGTGCGGTTTTAAAAGCTGCGGAGTGCAACTTTGCCTTTCTAAACTTGCCGACCACCTTGCTGAAAAGCTCAGATGGCGAAAGTTTATCTCTTTCTCCCTGATGTCGGACAGGTTCACCCAGAGATGTCTCTCCATAGCCACCATGGCCGCCATGCATCGACTGATCACAGTGGCAGTATGTTTAGTGGCACGGAGAGACAAATCTGTGGTGCAGCACAGCTCCTCTACTGCCTCAGGGGGAAGCCCCTGGCCCTGGTCCAGGTACTTGAGCAGATCAGCCTGGTAGGCCTGCAACATAGCCATAGTGCCAGCCTGAACTGTCGCCACATATGCTCTGCCATTGAGATGAGATGTAACGTACAAAGGTTTGGTAGGCAGAGACGGGGCCTTCAGCGCAGATGCCTCACCCATCGTGAGATAGCTAGCCAGCGTCTCTTCAATCAGAGGCATCAACGCGTATCCATGCTCTGGCATCCCCTCAACATCAGGATACTTTGCATGAGTGCGATGGATGCGGGCAGAAATAGGGCTTTCCCCAAGATCTCCACACCTCAGTGTGAAGATCGGGGAGAAATGGAAGGCTCGTATGAGCTGGACGACTATGTCCCCACAGGAAACGTTCATTGAGGCAGCCGCGGGGGGGCTCGTGCTTCTCGCGTTTCCATGGCAAATCTAATCTCGGAGTGCCGTGGGACATCCAACAACTCGTCATATGCAGGGCAGTCGGGCTGAGAGTGCTTGGAAGCATCATCGATCTCATCAGCCACGGCTTGCTCATCATGGCTTGAAGCAAGGAGCGCACTCGCTGCCGGATCAGATGATGTAAGAGATAACACATCATCATCCGGCAGCTCACCTTCGACAGCTGTAGATGAATGAGAAATGTTCATAACTCTCTCAAATTCATCCGCAAGCTCCACCTGCGAGCTTCAGTCTCCTACTCACCTCAGCCACAGCAGGTCCTGAACCGCGAGGCACAGATGGCTGGCCTGATTCCCTCGAAAAAAGGCCAGATGACAGCAAAGCTTCCTCAAAGGAAGGCGCTCACAATGCACGCAAACAGCCCCCTCAAGGACTGAGCGTGCATGCTCCTCACTCATGCACATAATGCACATATCGTGTGTGTCATCTGGTGTCAGATAACACTGACACAGAGGAACACACTGCTTAAATGACTTAGTGCTAATGCTCGCCATAGTACTAGATTGAACATGGGTTTATTCAGAGACAAACAAACTGGTGTCCTGATGACTAGAAAGAGGATGCTGTTATTCACATGTTCCCTTTTATACTCACGGTCACACCAGTAATGACGTCATAGGCTGCCACCGGCCAATGTCAAGTTCATTGTCTGTCTGGAAAGCAGCATTAGATACTGCCCATTGAAATGCAGCTTCACTTTTCAACTCGCAAGCAAAAGTTTTAGAGTCGCATACAATGACAGCAGAAGAGAGAGCAAAACTGTGTGATGAAAACTGCACAAAGAAAACAAAGATTTTTGCTATAAATTACTTTATTTTTGTAATTAAATCAGCTTTAAGAAGACGTTTTATTTGCAATCTTTTATATTTTTTTAATTACAATATAATTATTTTTGCTCTCAAACACAGTATGTTTAATTGAATAAAAAAGAATTCCAAAAAGTAATTCCATACCAAGCATTTTTCAATTTTCGGATGCATCTGTGGTCTCACGCACTCAAAGCGTACAACTCATTTTTGCCGCACGTACCTTTGTGCTGCTGCAGATGCAGTGAGTATAAACCAGGCATTACACGGAGGGAAGATGAAAAGAAAAAGCCATCAACTTTTCTCAAGGCAGTCAGTTTCCCTTCAGGGGTACATTCATACAATTCATTCATACTTTAATTCATATAATTTCATTCAGCACTCGGTATAAAGATTGTAAAACCTCTCACGTCCTTCCATCATGTTTTCACACAAAACAAAACCTATGCTGCATGGTGTGCCTGCGTGAGACTTTGCTTAATGCTGGACAGTATTTGACAGTATTTTGATAACTGGCGCAGTCTGCTTTATTAGTATTTTTTTCCTGTTTGCTCTGCTTCAGAGTAAATGCTTTTGTTCTTTATATTTTTTGTTTACACACATTGTTTAATGTTTTCAAGTAAAAGAAAATCTCAAGATATAATGTAAGCTTGTTGTGTGTATTCAGAAATGGTGACAAAAACTTTCTCATTAAACTTCATTTAAATAAATAAATATTCGAATAAAATTTTTTTGAAAAATGCCCATCCTGATTTAAATTATGATCAAAATATTAAACTGTAATACTATTGTGGTTTTTCGTCAAACCAGTAACTGTTTCATCCCTACATTTATCTCTCAAACTAGAGTGAGCTTGATGACCCCTCGTAAATTTTTAGTGACCCCCAGGTTGGGAAACACTGCCCTAAAGCAAGCATAAAAGAAGATGCTTGATTATGATTTTCATCACCCCAAATGGTGCAGCAACAATGAAAGTGCAGAAATTTGTTCTTCTGTGTAATAACTGAGCCCTTTGGTGTAATGCAGTTATTCTAATGAAATCAGCTAAAGTGGAATTAATTTAATGCAAAATTTAATGCTCTATTTTCTTACAGTGCTGTCATAATGTAATTTTCATGCTGATATGGCACTTCTGGCTCCGAGTTGCTAAAGATGACACATTTTCAAAATGCAGGGGTCCTGTAGCTGCTGCTTCTACTGCATTCTCCTTCTACTGTATATCCTGTTTTTACTTCTTTCCCTAAAGGTATTTCACAGTTGCGACCGGGCACTGAAGGGGGTTACAAGGTGCCATTCAACCCTGAAGCCACAGGTTGTGGGGCAGCTATGAGGTCCATGTGCATTGGTCTTAGGTGAGGGTCAAACATGCTTTCTTTTGTACTTTGACATATTTTTGGCAGTAGTGTTGGGGATATTTAATTGTCTTTGCTTCACAGATATCCTCATCCTGATCAGCTGTCCTCACTGGTTGCAGTTGCTGTGGAGACTGGAAGAATGACCCATCCTCACCCAACGGGTTTCCTTGGAGCTGTGGCTTCAGCCTTGTTCACCGCCTATGCAGTCCAGCGCAGACCAATCACAACCTGGGGCCTGGGTTTGTTGGAGGAGGCTTGTCCGGTCGCAAAAACATTTGTTCAGTCTGCAGGATATGCTGTTACTGAGACTGAGAGAAACTGGGACTACTTTACTACGAAATGGAAATGGTGAGAAGCTTAATTTTAAGGCACAGTGCATAAATATATAGTTTGGTTCTGTTACATGTTGCTAGACTGATATATTATATCAGGCAGGCCATATCATTTTGATCGCATTGTGATCTGCATTTATGTTTCGTTAGGTCAGTAAGAATTTATACAGTGACACAATGGTTTTTTTTTCTGTTTTTTTTCTTTTTTTTGCTTTGCAGACTGTCAGATTTATTTTAAAGCTATTTATTCCAAATTAGAGAAACAGTTCAGGAATTATATATCAATTTTATTTGCATATCACTTTTAACATTATATATTGTTTCAAAAGTTGGTCTGCAGTCTCTAAGGGCTCTCCAGCCTCTGCTCGACACGTCTGTTGTGACAGCCTTCCCTATGGCAAGCTGTCCCATCATATCACCCCGACTGTACAGTGTCTCGCTTTACCAGGGGGCTAGAGCATAGGCAGCTATGGGTCACTTTAATGCACACCTGACCATTCTGCCACAAGTGTAGCTTCTTGAAGACAGTGCAGCTCTCTGAAGGAGAAAGATTCTGAGGCACTGACTCTTCGGCATCTCAATATATAGCAAGAGGGCCTGCCTCCAGTACATGCCCTTGAACATCATTGGCCAGTGCAGCACCATTGCGTTAATCAGCCAGAGTTTCTAGACTGAGACGCATCTGTAAAAATCTGATTGGAATCGCATTTTAAATCACCTCCAAAAATGGTCTGAATCAAAAAATCCATTATATTAATCATATTCATTTACTGGATGGCTTTGTCCATATAAGGGATTTCCTGGTGTTACAAGTGTGGTTGCTGCAGCAGGGATGAGGCAGAATCAGACTTCTACTAATCGACGGGGTTTATTAAACAAGGAGCAGAACAGCTAACACACATTACACAAATGGAGAGGTGAGGGGGAGGTGCAGACAGGTGCGGAGGTCTCCAGAGCGGGTCTAGGAGTTCAGGCAGCCATGGCGGTTCGGGAGCCTCGGGCAGCCATGACGGGTCAGGAGCCGTGGACAGCCATGGCGGGTCAGGAGTCTCGGGCGGCCATGGTGGGTCAGGAGCCGTGGAACACCATGGCGGGTCAGGAGCCGTGGATGGCCATGGCGGGTCAGGAGTCTCGGGCGGCCATGGCGGGTCAGGAGCCGTGGACGGCCATGGCGGGTCAGGAGTCTCGGGCGGCCATGGCAGGTCAGGAGTCTCGGGCGGCCATGGCGGGTCAGGAACCGTGGGTGGCCATGGAGGTTCAGAAACCCCACCCACATGTGTCCCACCCACATGTTCCCCACCCACATGTTCCCCACCCACATGTTCCCCACCCACGGGTACATAGCCCCTCCAAAAAAATTTTTTTGGGAGTTTTAGGGGTGGCAGGAAGGGCTCGTGGAATGGAGCGGGTTCTTGGAGAGCTGGAGCGGGCTCGTGGGGAACAGGAGTGGGCTCGTGGAGAACTGGAGCGGGCTCGTGGGGAACTGGAGAGACAGGTTCAGTCCAGAAATCAATTAGCCAGTGGTCCATCTTGTTCTGTGGCTCTGGCGCGGCAGCGGCCATCTTCGTAGGCGGATTATGCTTCGCGGTGGCCACTTTGTGCAGTGGCTCTGGCGCAGCAGCGGCCATTGTCTGTGGCTGCTTGAGCTTTGCGGCGGCCACTTCATGACGGGACTTAGATGCAGCGGCGGTCATTTTCTTAGGCGGCTTGAGTTTCGCAGCGGCCAACTTCCTTGGCGGTTTGGGCTTTGGGACAGGCAGGAAATTTTTTGGGAGTTTTAGGGGTGGCAGGAAGGGCTCGTGGAATGGAGCGGGTTCGTGGGCTGGAGCGGGCTCGTGGAGAGCTGGAGCGGGCTCGTGGGGAGCTGGAGCGGGCTCGTGGGGAGCAGGAGCGGGCTCGTGGGGAGCAGGAGCGGGCTCGTGGGGAACTGGAGCGGGCTCGTGGGGAACTGGACCGGGCTCGTGGAGGACTGGAGCGGGCTCGTGGAGAACTGGAGAGACAGGTTAAGTCCAGAAATCAATTAGCCAGTGGTCCATCTTGTTCTGTGGCTCTGGCGCGGCAGCGGGCATCTTCGTAGGCGGATTATGCTTCGCGGTGGCCACTTTGTGCAGTGGCTCTGTCGCAGCAGCGGCCATTGTCTGTGGCTGCTTGAGCTTTGCGGCGGCCACTTCATGACGGGACTTAGATGCAGCGGCTTTGGGACAGGCAGGACAAAATGGGAAGACCCACTGGAGGGATATGTGGAGGAGTCTGGCGGTAGGTGAACTGACCAGGCTGAGTGTTTTTCTGAGGGGACTGGACGAGGAAAATATGTTTTTTCTTGAATCTCTTCAATTTCGAAATCAGAACCATTTAAAAAGAGAATAAGATTAATAGACTCGACTAGGGAGAAGGAACAGGCAGGTTCAATATAATGAATTGTGTCCTCGTCCAGGCCCTTCAGAAAACAAGCGTTAAGTGGAGAATCTGGCCAGTTCACCAAGCAAGAAAGCTCAGAAAATTCCTCCACGTACCTCTCCAGTGGGCGACCGTCCTGCCTGAGGGTCCACAGACGGTCCACCGCTGAGACTTTTTCTCTGGGGACCACGGGAGAGATCGGGACCAGGAAAATTCCCATCCTTGTAGAAGTCCTCTTTGTTGGGTCCGTTCTTCTGTTACAAGTGTGGTTGCTGCAGCAGGGATGAGACAGAATCAGACTTCTACTAATCGACGGGGTTTATTAAACAAGGAGCAGAACAGCTAACACATTACACAAAGGTTAACAACAACACCAAGAACGGACAAGGAGTGCAGGGAGTGAGTCCAATATAAAGGGAGTGCTAATGACGAAGACCAGGTGCAGGGAATCCGGGGAGAGCGGGAGAGATGATGACAGAGTGAGTTCAGGTGTGGGACAGGGAGGATCATGGGAAACTTAGTCCAGGACAGGCGTGGATTGTGACACCTGGAACATCATAAGTTTTATGACTTCTATGAGTTTCACTTGTGGATGAAACATACAATTACACCAGGAGTGTCCAATCATGCTCCTTGTTGGCCACCAGAGAAAATTTGATTGAAAGTGATTCTCAAACCATGCCCCCTTTAACTATACTTAAGTGTATTTTGACTACTTTGTAGTTTTACTGAGTATCAAATTATTAGCAACTTTTATTCTCTACTACGGGTTTAATGACCTCAGATTTTTTGAAGTCGATAGGAATGTGATTAAAGTTAATGTTGACTAATCGCTGATTAGTCATAGAACCAGCGGTTTTACAGATGCTAGAAACATGGCCTTCAAATGAAAGATTGGTATCAAAGAGCACACCCAGGTTCCTAACTGACGACGAAGACTTAACAGAGCAGCCATCAAGTGTTAGACTTTTCTAGTATTTTTGACAGAAAAGGGAGATTTGAGATCGGCCTGTAATTGACTAATTCTCTAGGATCAAGTTGTAGTTTTTTAATAAGAGGTTTAATAATAGCCAGCTTAAAATTTTTTGGTAAGTATCCTAGTGATAAAGACGAATTAACGATATTAAGAATAGGATCTATGACCTCTGGAAGCATCTCTTTCAATAGCTTAGTCGGTATAGGGTCTAACATACATGTTGTTGATTTTGATGATTTAACAAGTTTAGACAATTCTTCCTCTCCTAAAGCAGTGAATGAATTGAATTTTTCCTCAGGGACACTACAATGCATCTGAGGCGATACTGTAGTAGACACAGAGAGAGAGAGAGACACACACAGAGAGAGAGGCAGAACAGTTGGAGCCTGACCAGTTAGTTGAGTCAGATGATTCAATATTTTTTTTAACAATAAGAATAAAATATATACTGTAACAGAAATTAGTCTTTGATCATCTCTAAATATATACATTAAAATATAGTAGTCACCATTTGAAGTGGATCAAAACCTTTCATCAAAGTTGTCCTAAAGCCTTCTTCTTAGGACAATTTAGTTCTTAGGACAACTTTGATTAACTTTTTTGATCCACTTCAAATGTTGACTACTGTATATTAACTAAAGCCTTTTATAACAAAAAACAGTACTTGTCTTCTCAACCCTGTTTAAAAATAGATATTTGCTGCCCTCTCGTGCTTATTCTATATATGACATTTCAATATTATTTTAATTATTTTAACCAAAGAGCAGTTATCTGCCTAATTTAAACTTACACATATTTCTTGTAATTAAAAAATGATTTAAAATGTGTTTATTTATAATATTTATATTATTATATACTGAAATAAAGGGTGTATATTTATAAAATAAGGGTGTATTTTCCCTTCTTTGTCCTTAATTTAATAACTCACCATGGCAACACCGCTTGAGATATCCAACATCCCTTTGCAATTTAACAACTTCAGTGTCTTAGCAACAAGTTAAAAAAAGTTTGGTGTAAATTGAGTAAACCCTGTAGGAGTAGTAGTATAAAATTGTTAGCCTGTTTTTTTTTTTTTTTTTTTAAATCCACATTCAAACCAAAATAGATGACTTCCTGTTGGTCAGAGCTAATGAGTGTAATTTTTGAGCATGTTAAGGGCTCCAAAAATGCCTGAATAGTCGAAAAAAAAAATGTATCCTAAAGAAAACAGTAGGGCCTTCGCCTTCAGTTTGGGCCCTAATAATAAATATAGCTGCAAGCAGCGATGACGGACCCAAGCTCGGTGGCTTCAGGGCAACTGTGCACGGCAGCGCTACAGATATTGTTGGTATTTATGGTTAAACATAAAAGGTCTATGTCAAATTCACACCACATTTACTGCAGCAGCTGGTGCCTATATGATCACAAACCACAACAGCCACATCAATGAGATCATTTAAAATTAGATGAATGTCATGTCATAGAATGTCATAGGTCACTTTGAAATGAGTGCAAAGTTATCTTTTGCAGCTCAAAATTTTCTAAGTCTAAGTCCAGTGATAATCTAAGTCCAGTCTAAGTCCCCCCCCCACCCCCACACACACACACACACACTTAACGTGACATCACACAAACATACACACAGAGAAAGAGAGGCAGAGTGAGATTTAAGAACCAGTTGAACATGATTCAATAACATTTTAAACAATAAGAATAAAATCTATACTGTGACAGAAATTAGTCTTTGATAATCTCTTAATATATACATTCAAATATTATATTAACTAAAGGCATTTATAGCAATGTCATCATTATCAGTTAAAAATGTTATACGTCCAGATGAATTTATCTTAAGGTCTTTTACGTTATTATGAACCAGATTATTAAACTAATTATTTAAAACTATATAGTCAGTGCACTACAAATGAACTGGTTCTATGCCTTTATTTTGTCATACAAATGTATAGAGGAGAAGGCCTAAGAGATTTCCTATCCTATAATGCAGTCAAAAGGACACAGCAATGAAAGGGTTAAACCTGCAAGACTCTAAAACACACAGACAGAGAGAGAGATTTTTTTTTTTTTTGAGATTTCAATACCTCCTTATTTATCCAAAAAAGAGTTTTCTACAACACAATAATCCTCTATCTCCAAACACAGAAAAATAAATAAATAAATAAATTTAACTCAAAAACATCCCAAAAAACAAATCATTCTCCACAACAGAACATAAAACATTTTTAAAACACCAAATGTTTGTGAACTCCTCTACATTATTTGTAGTACTATAAAATCAACTTTCAATCTGGCTTTCATCATTCTAACGAAAACAAGTGTCTGCATCAAAATCTAAGGACTCTTCTAATGTGGAATTTGATATACTCCTCCTAGGCGATTAATCTGATCACCACCAAACTCGGTCAGCATGAAGTCAAGACGTTGACGATGTAAAATTGCCAGCGGATTTTTTATATCTCAAACTGTTTGGCCGTGGCGAGGCAACGAATTTATGGCGAGAAAAGGGAAAAAGGAAGTGTGTTATAACGTCTGCATACATTGATTGATTTTTATGAAACTTCAGCTTTGTGTTGGTTGTAGGAGCCCGATCACATGTCTCTATTGTGAGTCAAAGTTATAGCGCCACCAACTGGCAGCAGGAAGTTTGTCACTTTCAAAATGCTTTGAGATCACCCTCTTTTTTTTTTTTTTACCCGATTTGCTTCAGACTTTATCGTCAAAACATGGCAGACATAGACCGGTGAATGTATTTGTGATATCTTAAATACTGTTGCCATTGCAACATGTCAAACTTTAATAATATTCTTTAGTGTTTTTGAGGCTCTTAACATGCTTCAAATTGCATGAAACTCGACACAAACATCAATATTGTCAACCAGTAGACATGGACAAAGGCTTAGAAACGGGCGTGGTGGAGGGGCTCAGTAGCGCCATCTTTTGACAAAAGTGGGGGGGTTATTTTTACCTACAGTCACCAAACTCGGTACACATATTGTTCTCATTAAGCCGGACAACTTTCTAACTTACAGTCATTAGCTCTGACCAACAGGAAGTCAGCTATTTTGGTTTGAATATGGAATTTTTGAATAAACAAGGTCTGAAATTTTAACTACTCCTCTTAGGGATTCATGCAATCGCCACCAAACTTTCTGAACATGATGACAAGACACTGAAGATGCTAAAAAGCAAACAATTATAGGATATCTTGAATGGTGCTGCCAAAGCAACGGTTTAAAATAAGAACAAAAACCGAAGTGGGAAAAGGCTTATATTTACTAACCATGGGATTATACATCCTTTATTTCAATATAAAAAAATACAAATATTATAAATAAGCACATTTTAATTCAATTTTTCATTTCAATAAGTATGTGCTTAGTAAGTTAAGTTAAAATTAGGCAGATTTAGTCTGGACTAAAGGCAGAATATAGTGAATAAAACAGGCATCTAATTTCCCCAAAATCAGATAAGTAATTGTCATTTAATTTGGTGCTGGCGAGATCCTCCTTGAGGCGTGTTACAGCTCGCCAGCACCCACTCCACAAAGGCAGCGACCCGCGGACCTTCTCCAGACATCTGCGCTCTGCATGTGGCGTTCAAGCTCACCTGGTAGAAAGTGGAGAGGCAGTTGTCCGGGTAGTGTGTGAAATAAGCAGTCTCTAGGAAGGTCTGCGTTTGGTCCTCCAATGTTTGTTCCCCCTGCTCCAAACACAGAAGACGAACAGCAGGGATATTCATGACGGGGGAAAAACAAACAAAACAAAACCAAAAAACGGGGAAAAATGCTGCCAAACTTAACACTTTGGTCGGATCTTCTATCACGCTAGTTGTGTATAAATACGAGAACACGACGAAGAAGAAGATCAGGTAACAGGTTAGTTTAATCCACAAGATAATATCCAACATGGATTGTCAAAGTACACAACTTAACAAAGACATATAGATGAGATCCGACAAACACAGAACAGAACAGGGAGATTGTATAAGGGAGCTAATGAGGGAGAATGTAATCAGGGAGAACAGAAACAGGTGTGGATGGATACACACGATGAGGGTAAATGAACAGAACGAGACATGACAGAACAGAATGCAAACATAAAAGTCCATGAGTGTTACTATTATATTATATTATATTTTTTGGTCACTATGGGTGCCAGGTCTTTTAGTGTTTTGGCTCCCGGAATCCTCTTCTTCAAGACATCCCTCAAGCATCCTCCCTTTTTTTCTTTCAAAAACTTCTTAAAACAATATTTCCCCTCTGAATATTACTCTTCAGCTCTTGGTCTGTAAACTGTATTTTATTATGGATTTTTGTTATTTGTCTGTATTCCTCTAACCTAACTTTGTAAAGTGACCTTGGGTATATATAAATAAAATGTATTATTATTATTAAATTATTATGAAACTCAGGCATAGTTGAACAGTTTTACAGCCTTTGGTCATTATCTTTCAACAGTATGGAGTTGTCTTCACAGTCTACCATGTTTATCTTGACCCTCTGAGCACAGCAGAATTTTAACCAAATTAACATCACTACCTGAAAGGATCTGAGCGCGCTGCTAAGGAGAGATGGCAACGGCTGGTGGAAAGAAGGGAGCTCCGATGGTGGGAGCTTGGAGACCTGTTGCCAGAGAACAAGTCGTAGCAAAATCCAGTCTTAGATGATGTAGAGCAGTGGTTCTCAACCGGTGGGGGCGCGAGTAGGCTACAGGATGGGAGGGAAAAAAACCTGAAAAAAAAAAAAAATTGCAATTTTTTTTTATCACTAAACTACTGTCATAAAAAGTTATAGTTTTGTATATACATAACTCCTGAATAAAATTAAAATGTGTTTGGACTGATTTAAAAAAAAAAGTTTTGAACAAATTTGATTGGTTTGTCGATAGTGAGCGCAAATGCAGGTGATGAGCGGTTTTATTAAGCGAGTCATTGAGTCGTTCATTCACGATTCGTTCAAACGGCCGATTCATCAAGAATGAGACAGATGTTTGTGAATGGGTCATTGAATCTTTGACTCAAACGATTTGTTCAAAACACTGAATCATTCAAAACACGATTGAGTGTTGCTGTGAGATGCGCTATGTTGTGATCTTTGTTTGGATTCATCGGATCTATTTTCGCTGCTAAAATAGACCAAAACAGTCATTATTTCGTCTAAAATGTAAGTGACTTAATGTTATTAACTTGTTTGTTGAACTGTCATATCAGTGTCACATTTTCAATCGCGAGGTGATGGTAAATTAAGTGATGGTCAATTGTCAGCTCTCTTGGTCGTCAGGTCGTGTGATGTATGTTGCTGAACTGTATTCAAATGTTATAAATATAAAAACACCACATTTTGAAATTTAACTGCAGTATGTCAATTTAGTTTATTTGTGTGTGCTGCGCTCATAGACTTTAGAAAACGGCGCTCATTTGTTTGATTTCTCCTCGAGAAGCTGCGCAAGCCTCAAAAGTTTAAGGTCCTTGCACCCTGACTGAGTCCGAAACTGTCGTATTCGTTTTTTTCATATTTGTCATTTGGTGGCTCTCAATTGTCAAAAACACCCCTCAAAATATTTGCTACGGATGCGAAAAATGCAGAAAATCGAACCATCCGAATTAATTTTTATGACGGACGGAAGTTTCAGAGGCTGCAAACGTATAAAACGTGAGGTCGTATTTAGTTATATATATATATATATATATATATATATATATATATATATATATATATATGAATGAATAAACTAGTCAGAATATAGGCTACAGTTAAAGCTTTCCTTTAGTTTTTGTGAAATACACGCACGCAGCCACGCACACACAAACATGTTTAAATACATTTATGTTGTTAATAAATAAATAACAATACATTTTTGTAACAGCAATATCTCCAAGTTTTGTTTTTCACTGTAAAAATGTCATGATTTGCCAATGCAAAGAGAGTACCGCCACCTTTTTCCCCCACTTTAAGCACTGGGGCCCCAACTGCAATGAACCAGCTTTGGGGGGACCCAGCTTGCAAAAAGTTGAGAACCCCTGATGTAGAGAGAGCAGCAACGGGAGCCGCGGGAAGAACAGGTGTGGGAGAAGTGATGGCCGTTTTAGGGATTGAAAAAGAGGGCCGATTTTCCAGCATTTGGATCCTGGCGTCTAAGGGTGCATTCACACTTGTCATGTTAAAACGAACCCTGGTGCGATTGCTCTGTTAGTGCTGATCATTTGAACATATGTGAACGCTGCCATCCGAACCCTGGTGCGCACCAAACAAGCGGACCGAGACCGCTGAAAAGATGAACTCTGGTGCGGTTCGAATGATATATGAACGCAACACGGACCAAAGACATGTAAACGAACCAAAAACAGGAAGATGAGACCCTAAAAAGGACAGAATCCTCACGCATATCGGTTTTTCTCGTCATAGTCGCGAGTTTGCCCATCACAGGCGTCAGACGCGCGTCACCATGCAGCAGATCGCTTGTGTATGTGGCGGAGGGATTCCCGACGCTGTTTTGACTCCTTTACACATTTTATAAGCTCTTCATTAGTTCCCAGCTGGCCAAAATACCATCATATGCAGGCTACGCACACACAACGATCGCATTTACCTCAGCACACAGCATTGTTTTGGATGTTCGTTAAGTTCCGTCTCAAAAAAAGCAATACGTCATGAAATCCGACCAATCAGGTTGTGAATGTATCCCTATGCCTTTAGGATCGGTATCTTTTGATTCGGTGATAAAATTGCCAATCTGAACGCTAATCGGACCAGGACTTTGTTTTGTTTTGTTTTGTTTTTTCTTTTTTGGTCCGGACCAAATGAACCAAACGAACCGAACTACAAGTGTGAACTTTTCTAAGTTCGGAAAGGGAGAAGGCTGTCATCACAGGATGTTCTGCAGGCTGCAGTCTCTGAAGCTCTAAAAAGATAAACAAAGAAGTTCTGCAAGAAGTTCATTTGGGGAGTTTTTAGAAACAAACAGCAACAAAGGCCAAGCTTATTCCCCCATTTTCAGGACCTTCTAAGACCAACTTCAGAATTGGTCTTCATATTATATTTATTGTACTTATTAAAAAGATTGCATCAAAAACTCTTCTATGTGTTGGGGTTAGTTTGACCTGAATTTTGTTTTAAAATCACTTGAAAGACTAGTCAAGAAGAAATAAATAGCTTAACATTTTGTGACTTTTTTCCCCATGTAGGGTCATGAATGTGAATGCAATATTCTACATATAGATGTGTTTTGGAAAGCCTGTACAAATTTTGACTACAGTTGTGTTAGTGGTCAAATTGACTCCCACTGTTTTCATTGCTGTTAGCCAAACATAAACACAAACAGTAAAAAAAAAAAAAAAGAAAGAAAAAGAAACTTTATTGTAGCTTGTCAAACACTAAAAGAATGAAATACATGAGAATTTATGACATTTTAAGCTCAAAGTTTACTTGAAATTCTAGATTTGTCTTCTGACTCTTCAGAGGGAAATTCACTGTTTCTTAAAAAAAATTCAAATAAACATAAACAAATAAACATAAAGGCATTTCTATATATATTTTTTCTTTATGTTGTTTCCATATTACTTTGGAGATTTGATGTTAAAATAGATTTATGATTACAAATTTTAATGTTGTGTAATTTGTCACAATTAATTACAGAAGCCTCTGTGCAGTGGCGTAGTGGACGGGCACGCAGAGCACCAGTACCTTTGTCTCTTTTTTTTATTTCTTTCCTTTTGCTCTGAATGAATTGTTGTAATGTGTGATTCATCTCTTTGTTGGTTGATTTGGTTCAAGACTTTGTTATAGGATGTTTTGAAATCCTTAGAGCAGTGGTCTCAAACTGCTGGCTCGTGGGCCATTCACGGACCCCCTCCCCCTCCACCCGGCCTGCAACTGATCTCAAAAATAAAACATAATCCAGCCCGCTAAATTATTATTATTATTATTCTCTAGTTGTCTCATACCATATTCCATATGCAAAGAAAGAGTTGCCGTTCTAAGGGGCCATTCACATATCGCTTAACATAAGCGGCCGTGCCACTTTCTCGTCCTTTCCAAAGCGCTTTCGCTCCCGTGGCGTCTGTCGTTGCTATGCAACCAGGAACTGTGCTCTGTACAATGACGAGGAAGTTTCAGCAAAAGAAAAATTGATTTCTAGTCCTTGCATTAGATTTACTACTAGATATATTTATGGAGATGAGATATAAAAACCCACCCTGTACAGCTATGATCAGCTGTTTGGCTGAGCTTTCGATGTTGTTAAGGAAAGGCCGAAGCTCATTGGTTGGTCCTTGTCACATGACCTGCGGTGCGCTTGCGGCATTCTGAAAAGTTGAGATGTTTTCATCTCGCCGCGGCATAGGCGCGCCTGGAAATCGAGCTAAATTACAATAAAAGCACTCACGCAAGTCGCGATAAAAATATTTTAGTAATGAAAATTGAGGTAAATGAGAAATAATGCAAAGGAAAGTAAATTTTCAGAAGTTTTGCGCTTTCTTGTGCTTGAATGTTAAAATTGCCCTCCTGTGAGGTGTCAATCACAGCAACGGCCCCCAGCCAATTTGAGTTTGAGACCCCTGCCACAGAGAGAAGGTGAATAGGGGAAAAAAGTTCCATGACCAAGACAACTGAAAAAAGATCTGGCCAGTGATGAGCTGTATAGAGAAACATACCACAGCAACTTTAACAAGCATTGTTTCTCTCCAGCCAACAGCTCATAAACATCTGACAACAACAGTTCATTTAAGTCACAATGAAATCAAAATCGCACTGTTTATTATAAATTATTTATCAGAGAATATCATTTTTATTTATTTCTTTTTTTAATTCATATGCTCTCATAATCTTTGATCAAAAACGTTTGCCTTCCCCTTGAAATAATGTTTGCTCTCTTCATTACATATGTCTCGGTGGAGTGTGGGACAAAATATCCTCCACAACTGATTGCATGCCAACTGGTTTTTAGATCTGTGCCCATTTAGTTAGCAATGCCCAACTTTCTATGATCCAACCAATTCCCGAGGACGAAATCAAGTCCTGCTCTACATTTTTTTCTCATTGCTTTTTTTCTCATTCCAGAAGCTGTTTCACTCAGATATATGCAGGGCCAACTTTTTGCTACACCTGCCAATGGCAATTGACTTAACAAAATTTTCAGGCCACAAATATTTTTTACCAGACATGAAACAGATTAATCTTTATTAAAGTTACAAAAGTTATTCTGTCAAGAGCAATGAGTGATTGTTCTTTGTCTTTTGTTGTTTGATTAAAAACATAGACATCAGCAGGTTTATTAGGCTGCTGTCACTTTAAGAGCTAATGCACAGATCCATACACTGTTACACATGCATTTTATTTATCACCTGTTTATGTTGAGACAAAACTGACTATGTTTACAAGGATACTTGCCAAGATGGGCATTTTGACAATTTTGTTTTAATATGTCTGTTCAAGCACAAGAAAACGTGAAAGATTGCACAATTCAGAATTTGTGCACTGTCTGAGATGTGGCTTTCTGGACGCATGCTTCGAACGTTTGCACACAGAAAACTTCTTACACAGCGAGTAACGAATTGAGTTCCCTATTGCATCTTCTTGAACATGAATATTTAAATTAGCAAGGCTTAGATTTTCGTGACAATTCAAATGCCCCGTCAAATGTCCCAAGTGTCGTTCACGTTCATGTTCTCATATTGTGCATTGTTAGGATTCATAAAAATGTTACCAGCCAACTGGCGATTGACAACGTTTTATATACTCATCAGCATCGATTTTCACTCGCATTTAGCACTTGGCGGGTGTTAATTTTAGGCCCTGGATATACATCACAAGAGGGAAGAAAAGACTATCGCAACCTGTTTCATGCCAAATGTAAATTGTAAACTGTAAACATTATGAAAACCTTTGTCTAAATGACACTTATTTGACTCAAAGTTTTCATCTCTCCATTCTCTTCTCATCCTCCAAGGTATTTGGATCTCAGATCATTGTCTTTGGGGACAGTTACCTGGCCTGACCAGTATGGGCCAGCAGAACGAGATGAAGCCTACAAGAGCTTCAGCCTGTCGGGTTGGGCTGGTCGGAGTGGTCATGATGCTCCAATGATTGCTCTGGATGCCTTGTTAGGAGCAGGCTCAGACTGGGAGGAACTCATGAGTCGAGCAGGATTTCATGGAGGTCAGCTTACTATGGTTATTTTGTATTCTAGTCTAGTTTCGTGTAAAAACTAGGGCTGGGATAAACAATGCATTAAGACACATAGGTGTAACTGCAGAAATAATTATGAATATTTGTGATACTGACATTGTATCAAAAGGATTGATTCTCACATTAAAATATTTGACCCACTTTATATTAAGTCTCTTTAACTACTATATAAAACCATTTAAATTAAAAATCTGAATATTGTGTATGTACGTTTTTACATTGTACTTATATTTTAAGAATACCTACATGTACATTGGCCGGGCCCTACCCCTTAACCCACCCTTAATCCTCACCAAGCCACAAAACCCGCCACTAACCTACATACAACATAAACACAATAAATACATTGAACCAAACAAACAATGCATATTTTTAACATAAGACATGTAAAGTGGGACCAAAATATTGAACTGAACAAGAAAAATCCATTGAATGGAGCCATCAGTTTCAGTCTTGGTATTAGTGATACTGACCTTCATTCATTTTACTGCCATTAAACACATTTAAAATGATCAAATATTTAAAATAATGTCTTTGTTGTTTCCATGTTTATTTTGGAGATTCAATGTGAAAATAGTCATTATTTATGTGTGATAATAGTATGTTTGCAATGTTAATGTTAGAGGAGATTAATTGCATAAATCTGTGATTCATTTTTTTTTTTTTTTTTAATTGATCGACAGCCCTAAAATAAAATACAACTTCAGTACAACACTACAAAGATACCTCATAGTGAAACTCTTAAACAGTTTTACTTTTATACACAGTTAATTTTTGTTGGACTACAACTTTTCTCTTTACAGGAGACAGTGACAGCACTGCAGTGATTGCCTGCTGCTGCTGGGGTCTGCTATATGGAATGGATGGAGTGCCCCAGTGTAACTATAGTAACCTGGAGTACAGGGACCGACTGGAGAGTGTGGCACAAAAGCTATACAATCTCTCTCACTGATGAAGAAGCAGAATGGTGAACAGAGAAAATATATGAAAATAAATAAATCATATATGAAAAAGATAGCATGCCATAAAAAGTAATGATATTGAGAAAAGCAAGATCAGCGAATCTTCGAACTGTAATAATTAAAAAAAAAAATACTATTCGAATTTTGCTACATGTTGCTTTGCTGGCTGTAAATGCAGTGACTCCATGGAAGTCCTAAGCATGCAAAATAAAACTCACATAACTAAATCCACTGGGTGGCGCTGTGGTCTCTTCTTCCAGGTGTGTTGATCATCTTGTTTGTCCGCATGGACATCTTCACCAGGGTGACTCTTTGCGAGCCGTTGCAATGGGCTTTCCCTCATTGGTGAGGGAGGGCGTTACCAGCACGCACCTTTGATCCCTCACTTTATGCTGTATGGGGTTGTTGAGGCTGTTTGTTGTAGTTTAAGGTGAGAGGCTTGGACCTAGATGTCACACTCTCCAACCATTTTGCTGATTATTGCAAGATTTTCTTCCTGTGATCACGACCGCATCCCCACTGGTATTTATAGGTGGAGTGAACCATTTCCTGGCTGCTGTCACCTGTGAATGGAGACCTTAAGTATTTTTGTTAGTGACAACATGTTTTAACTCATCTGCTTGTCTGGTCGGTTGTCCTTTTTGGTGTGACCTGTGGAAATTTCATGTGGGCTGAGGGCTGTCCTGGCTCTTTTTGTTCACTGATCATCACTGTTTGTTTACCTTGTTGATGATATGCACTTACAACAGAGTTTTATCAACCATCATGAGTCACTTCCCCCCGGGTACCTTATTTATAATTTAATTTTTTGTCTCTTACCAGTCTGAGTTTGTGCCACTACAGTTCTTTTTGGTGATTCCAGTGGTGTTTCTCCTGGACCCTGGTGGTCAGCCCCTCTCTTTCAAGTTTATGAGGTAGGGCTGGAACTACTCAGGCCAGGGTGATCAGCTCTTGGGTCCAAGAGGTGCATCCAAGAAATCTCATCCTCATCGCCAAATTGGTGTGGCAAATAAAAAACAAACTATTCTGAATAAGAGACAAATATACCTTTGATGAGTCTTTGATGAGTTTTATTTTCTTGCAGAGTGGCTGCAGAGTGTGACAGTCAAGGGAGGGCATCCTTCCTCTCTTATAGTCTCATCTCTCAGAATTTTATCTCTCTAGGCCATTTTGTTACAAACAGAAGGGGACGGAGACACTGATGGAATATGAACAGAGTTTATTGAACAACCAGAAAGCGTGGGCAGAGTGCAGGTGAGTATTGACTGATGCAGTTTGTGGCAGATGTGATTGTCGAGCTGATACTTGTCTTGTAGTTTCCAGGGATCGTGGATGGCAGACGGACGAGGAGCAGACCAGACACAGAGACACTCACGGGAGACGAGGAGAATGCTGGAGACAGGTGAGTATTCTTCAAAGGAGTCCTTAAGGTAAGCATAACAGGTAAGTATGCATAAACGAGACCGGACAGTGACTATGAGTGCTGCTGTGTCTTTTGTAGTGCTGCTGGTGATGGTGCTGATGAGTGACAGGTGTGGATGATCAGTATTCTAGTGAGGGAGTGCGCTGTGATTGGGTGACTGTGGAGCCTGGTGTGTCTGTGACACAATTATTGTATTTTCAACCACAAGTGGAACATTCTTAGACTTGTTCATCATATTCTATCCTGTCCATCATATTCTATCCTTGACTTGTTCATCATATTCTATCCTTAACACCGTTTTACCATTCCATTTCAATTTCATATTAGAATAAGGAAAAAGTTTTCCACACCCTTTAAGCTCCTAAGACCCAGGAAAAAACGTTTTTTGAATTTAGTATTTTTTTCATGTCATTACATTGTTTAGAGCATAAGAAACAAATGAAAAAAAATTTGAAAAATTATATTTTATTCATATGTTATGCTATGTCCTCATAAGTGGAACCCAGGGCTGAATCCGAAATCGCCCCTTAAACCCTTAATCACTATTCCCAGGTTAGTCCACTATTACAGTTCACTTGAAGGAGTGAATGAAAACGAGTGAGCGAATTCGGACAGCCGTTGAGAGTACATCGGCTGTACACTCGTTATTGCGGTGTAATGTGGGATAGAATGAGTGCACTCGATAACGTCCACTATGGTTTCAGACACCACTACAAATGCTGTCCCCTCAATTTGAGGGTATAGGGTGCAATTTCGGATTCAGCCCAGGATAAAATAAAAACACTGGGATTTTTTATTTTATTTTTTCATTCACCAGTCAATTTTTAGGTTTCAGGATTTTTTTTTTAACCAAACTTTGTTTAAAGATGATTCCCAGATATGTTATGAAAGATATAACAGAATGAATTAATATACCATTTTATTTTATGCAGTATGTGGGTAAAATGGCCATACATGGGTTTTCCCATTCAGTGCAACGTATCTATACACTGTATCTAATTTGCATTTTAGTGTTCTTGGAGCAACATGTAATGAAAAAAGAAGTGTAATAATGGGAGTAATAGCTGGCAACATTTTCATAATCTAATATTTCATAGGAATACTGAAAATATATTTTGATTAGAAACCCCATAACATTTTACTGAGATGTTGATTTATAACAAACAATTTGAAAATTAGTCAGATTTAAATGATAATTACAAAATATTATATTTCCATAAGAGTGCTAAATTTGATCATTCAGTCATATTTACAGACCAAGGAGAAGTTGTTCTCCTGGTGAAACCTCCAAACATTTGGTATCTCTGAATGTGCTATTTACAGGACATCCAGACTTAAAATTCTGACATGTATGATGTCAGAGAAATTCACTAAAATATAATGTCCTCGTATATAGACAGAGGGACCCAGGAGGTTAAGAAAAGTGCTAAGCTGAATTTTTGTGCCATCTAGTGGTTTAAAAGAGAATAAAGTCAAATGCACCTTTTACCCTGCTGCCTTTAGCCCCATTGTACCCTATTTCTTGAAAAGCGTCAAAGATGTCTATTCACAACATGTTTTTGAAGTGTTGATCATTGTAGCCAATCACAGACGTATCGATAGACATCTTTGACGCTCTTCACCGAGTGCTCATACAAATACTGTCACAGAGTCAGTTCCCACCACCAACACTCAGCACACATCGTCACCGGATCTCCACGCTCCGCCCACTCGTTCACAATCACCAGAGTACTGATCAGCGGCACCTGCACCTCATCACACCAGCACTATATGAACACTCACTCCCCACACTTCAGTGTCTGGTCTCGTTTGTACTTACCCGGACTCTCTTACCCTCTCATCCGATGTCTCTGTGTCTCCACTCCTTCATCCAGTCTTGTCTTCCTTCGTCGATTCGTCTACAAATGAGAAAGGACTCTATTACTGTTCAGCTAAGTAACTATACTCCAAGTGCTCATATCTACAAACTACTAACCTGTGTTACTCCTGTGTTCGTGCCTCTGTCTCCTAATAAACAACCTGTGATATACTTACCCTCTTGTCCCTGTCTGTGTCTGACAGAAGACCAGACCAAATGCAGAGCTCCACGAACACAGGTGAGGATCGTACCCCGGATCCGTTTGCCACTCTGGTGAATGCGGTACGATCCTCCCTCACAACACCCTCCACGAGCACATCACCTGCAGTCACTTCCGACCTCATGCACGCTGTTCGTCGGGCACTCCTTCACCCAGCACCCGCTGCAACATCTTCTTCAGCTGCCTCTGCCAGTCCCATGGCCCGACCAGCGACATACACAGGCACGGCGGAGGACTGCAGTGGGTTTCTATTGCAATGTTCATTGTATCTGGAAGCTCAGCCTCACCTCTTCGCAACTGAACGCGCCAAGGTGGCGTTTATCATCTCACTGCTGTCTGGGCGAGCATTGCAATGGGCTCAACCCCTCTGGGAATCTCACGCTCCTGTTACAGCCACAATTAATTATTTCTTCAGCCACTTCAAAGAGGTTTTCGGACAAAGCACAGCAGATTTATCCGTACACGACCAACTGTTTAATCTACGCCAAGGAGAAGAATCTGTGAGTATGTATGCTCTCCACTTTAGCGGCTGCTAGTGGATGGAATGAGACAGCACTCATAACAGCTTTCCACCAAGGACTCACTCCTCAAGTGAAACAGTTAATGGTCGTGTACGATGACACCATGGGGTTAGAAAACCTTATTCAAAAGACCATACGCGTGGCTCAGCGCTATACTGCATGTTCAGTGCTTCATCCCGCTGCCAGTTCTCTGCCTGCCTCACCATCTGTCGCCCTTCCAGCACCTGAACAAATACAGGTAGACTCCTTCCGCCTCACCCGACCGGAGCATCAGAGAAGAATTCTACAACGCCTGTGTCTCTACTGTGGGGGAGAAGGACATGTCATCGCCGTGTGTCCCATCTGACCACTACGCCTAGCGGTGAGTACTATTCAAGTTCCGGCCCATATTGCACCTCTTACTAGAACAAAAGTCCAGCTGTTAAACTCTCATGTCTGTGTTTCAGTGCAAGCCCTCCTAGACTCTGGATCAGCGGGAAACTTCATCAGTTCCCCAGTTCTTCAGAAGCTGAATGTACGCCGAAAACGATGTCAACAGGGCCTACAGATCCAGACTATGGAAAGGAAAACCGCTGGGCCGTGGTCGCATCACACACTTCTCTGCCACACTGACGCTCCGCATCGGCTGCCTGCTTTCAGAGGAGATCACGTTCATGGTGCTGGAAGGTTCCACTGCTGACATCATCTTGGGACGCCCCTGGTTAACACAACAACAACCTCTAGTACAATGGAATGGAATACCGGACTATACTTTGGTATCCCTGAGGATATTGTCTCAGATTGTGGCCCTCAATTCATATCTCGCGTCTGGCAGGCGTTCTTCAGGCTCCTAGAAGTGTCCGTCAGCCTATTCTCCGGATACCACACTCAGACCAACGGCCAGACTGAGCGGAAGATCCAGGAGATTGGGAGGTACCTGCGGGTATACTGCCACCGGAACCAGGACAGCTGGAGCCAGTTCCTGCCCTGGGCGGAGTAGGACCTGTTCAACAATGTGTTTCGTCACTTTGGAATCCCTGAGGATATCGTCTCAGAATGTGGCCCTCAGTTCATATCTCACGTCTGGCAGGCGTTCTTCAAGCTCCTAGGAGTGTCCGTCAGCCTATCCTCCGGATACCACACTCAGACCAACAGCCAGACTGAGCGGAAGATCCAGGAGATTGGGGAGGTACCTGCGGGTATACTGCCACCGGAACCAGGGCAGCTGGAGCCACTTCCTGCCCTGGGTGGAGTATGCCCAAAATTCCCTCCGGCAAACCACCACAGGGCTCACCCCATTCCAGTGCATCCTGGGTTTCCAACCTCCTCTCTTCCCCTGGTCGGGTGAGCCCTCCGAGGTCAACCACTGGTTTCAGCAGAGCGAGAGAGTTTGGGACTCAGCTCATGTACATCTCCAACAGGCAGTTCGGAGACACAAGCGGCAAGCTGATGCCAGAAGAGGCCCAAATCCACAGTACCAACCTGGCCAAAAGGTATGGCTTTCGACGCGGGACATCTGTCTCTGAATGCCCTGTCGTAAGCTGAGTCTCCGGTACGTAGGTCCATTCACCATCCAGAGGCAGCTAAACGAAATTACCTACCGGCTCAACTTACCATCACAGTACCGCATTTCACCATCATTCCATGTTTCATTACTCAAGCCACACACTGTCTCCTCCCTCCACAGATCCCAGTAACGATGCTGTACCTCCTCCTCCCGACATCCCTGAAGATGAGAACATCTACCGGGTGCGGGTGATTCTCGACTCTCGACAACGGGGTCCTGTGCTGGAATACCTCGTCGACTGGGAGGACTACGGCCCCGAGGAGTATTCCTGGGTCAATCGCCACGACATCCTCAATCCTTCTCTTCTGATACAGTTCCATCACGACCATCCGGACCGTCCTGCTCCTCGGGGTTGAGGTAGACCCCGTAGTCTTCACCCCATCCCGTCATCAGGAGCCGCCCGTGGAGGGAGGGATACTGTCATACATAAATGACCCTATTATTTACTGTACTACCCGTCATTATATATACTCATCACAAAGTGGCTGAATTACTGGAGAAAGGAAGATTTGTTTTAACTCAGGCAAGATGCCTCACATATTCTAGCCTGTTGACATACCCTGACATTACTATTAAGTGATGTGCAACAACAAATCCAGCAAACTTTGTCCCCTTGGAGGGCGAAGGAACCCCACATGAGTGTGTAACAGAATCTCTGGCCTTCACTCGATTGAGACCAGACAGGGATTTTGGTCACCCTACATGCAGCAAAGAGTTGATGAATATTTAAGTGAATGTAAAATTTGTGCGCAAAACAATGTCAGAAAGGGAACAGCAACACCACTAGGTTCAATACCAGTTCCAGAGGGACCTTTTAAGCACTTAGTACTAGACTATGTGGATATGATTAAATCAGTAAGAGGAAAAAGGTACATGCTAGTGATAATAGATCGATTTAGCAGATGGGTAGAAGCAGAACCCTCAGCAGACCAAGGAGCTAAAACAGTAATCAGATTTCTGACCAGAGAGGTTATTCCAAGATTTGGTATACCATCTCAAATTAGTTCTGACAATGGTTCAGCCTTCTTTCAAAGAACAGTAAAGACAACAACTAAGAATCAAGCAGCGACTAGGCTGCATTTATCATCCAGCATCCCAGGGAATAGTTGAGAAAGCGAATGGTACTCTCAAGGCCAAACTCAACAAAATCTGTGCAGACACAAAACTCAACTGGGTAGATGCGTTACCCCTTGCCCTTATGAGTTATCGCATGCAAACTAACAGAGTGACTAATCTGACTCCTCATGAGATGTTGACAGGGAGACTCATGCCTGCGCCTCATTTGAGAGGCCCATATGAAGGACCGCCCCTAGCCGCTTGAGACTGAAATGAGGGCCTATATGAGACAATTGACTGCCATACATGAGGCCATACATACACAAGAACAAAACAGGGGCCGAGCGAGGAGGAAGAGGCACCTTGTCCGGTACTTCCTGGAGATCAGGTTTATTTGAGAGTTTTTAGAAGAAGATGGAATGAGCCAAGACGGGAAGGACCCTATACTGTAGTAAGAGCAACACCAACTGCAATTCAAGTAGAAGGGAAAACAACCTGGTATCATTTGAACCACTGTACTAGAGTGCCAAGGCTGAGACGAAGGGAAGAAGAGATGCAGATCAAGATGCCCAAGAAGGGGAGGGGCCAGGTGATGCAGGTGAGGGACCAAGTAATGTTGTTGCTGAACCTTCTTCTAGGGAACCTGAGCAACCCGAGACATGAGATGAGATGTGGGAGCAGGATGATGCTCAACACGCAGGTGAAACAGAACAGGAGGATCCTGGTGCTGATCACACTGCTGATGTGCATATTGAACCAGCTGCCACTGAACCAGAGCAGCCAAGTGACCAGCCCCCAGAGACAGGACCTTCCACCAGTGAACAACTTCAGCCAAATGGATTCCTCACCGAGCTCCAAGGTATTGACCTACCCACTGCTGACACTGACACCTCAGACATTGATCTCCCAGATCTCAGTCACACAGGAGAACGCCCCACTCTGTCTTCAAGATCTCGAAATGCCTGGATTCAACTGGGACGAGACATCCTAAAATGACTAATTCAACACAAGGTACTTATGCAGACAGAAACATTAAGAAATGATCTGCGGACCTGAATGACACTGACTATGAGGGATTGGGGTATGACATGGCTCTGGAAATGCATAAAGAAAAACTATTGGATATCGCTTATCATAACGAATGGTATAAGTGGGCAGAATATACTGCAAGACAATCACAAAGAAAGTCATGTTTGTTGTGCTCACCATCTCCACTGAAAAACTTAACAGTGGTGCCTGATGAATATAGCTTTACACATTGTGCCAGATTTTACTTGGATTATTAACATATCAGGGCGAGCTAATCCATATTGCCCTGCAGAATGTCTAGCGTTGCTAGGAAACCGTCATTATCACAATTACTATGGTATGGACTTATGGGGAGATGAATGTAAAAAATTAGATGTAAGAATTGATTTAAGACGAAGAGAAACTCCCAGAAACTATGTCTTTGATCAAACCCTAGTCTATGAGTGCTTTAACAAATCAAAGGGAGAAACAGATTATGGAACCTTCCAAGGACAGTGTGGAGTGATTTGGCATTTAGATAAGGACATGTATTATAACCCTAATGTACATAAAACATTCAGCATAATATATGCTACAGCTACTGTAAATAGTGATATGCCAGTCATTCAGATGAAAGACGATTGTGAAAATGCCACACTAGCCTATCCAATAATAGACCAATTTGAAGAAATGGATGAAGCAATTGCAGATCACTTTTGGATATGTGGAGGTAAATGGCTTAGAGCCACTTTACCAAAAGGATGGAAAGGAATCTGTGCTAGAGTAAGACTAGCCCAAGAAGTCACTATGGTAGATTGGGACCCAGATGAAGAAACATTAAACCAACATATAACCCCAGGACATAGAGTCAAGAGAGCGTACAAGCCAGATCCTAATGTGATAATAGATGCAATAGGCCAACCAAGGGGCATACCGCATGAATTCAAAGCAAGGGATGAAGTGAGGTCAGGATTTGAGTCTATATTTGTTTGGATAACCCCAAATAAAAATGCTGAATGGATTAACTATATTTACTATAATCAGCAGAGATTTATCAATTACACAGATGATGCATTAATGGCATTAGGAGAACAGCTGAAATATACTAGTAAAATGACTTGGCAAAACAGGCAGGCGCTGAATTGGCTACTGGCAGAAAAAGGTGTATGTGTAATGTTTGGAACTGACTGTTGTACCTTTATCCCAAACAATACAGCCCCTGATGGATCCTTTACTAGAGCCATGAAGAAACTAAAGAGCCTGAGAACAGAAGTCACTGTAAATGCTGGAAAGGACAGAAAGATTGGGTTTGATTCTCTCTTTGGCTCATAGAAAGAATGGCTGGTAAAGGTGGGAGTAATAATAGGAGTTGCTATTGGAATTTTTCTGTTGTTGTTTTGTTGTGTTTTACCTTTTCTCAGATCAATGATGGCGAATGCAGCAGCCAAGATGGTGAATATATCTGTGAAACAATCTGGGGTTGACATTGGATGCACCACGACCACTGGAGTGTATCCAATAGGTCCAGGTCTGGATGAGCTGGACGAATTCCCATAAAAAGACCCTTAACTGGGGAAATGGAAGGGGTGCCACCTTTTTTATTTTTGACCCTGATTTGATGATGTTGTTGGAAGAGAGGGAGCCAAGGACATGTATTTTATTTTGGGGCAGAAACTCAGCAAGCATTTCAGAATATGGGTAGAGTAGGCAGTTAGTAAGTGGATGTTTTGTTTGTTATTTTGGCATAAACCCCCTTCCAGATTTTTATTTTCATTTTTATTTTTCCATTATTATTAAAATACCTGCACAGAATTAAATAACACTTTATCAGAATGAGAGGGGACGACTGAGGGTCGGAAGCAGGTCATTGTCCGTGTTACGAGATAATGCAACCAGATTAAAAAGAATCGAATATGAAGGTCTTTTTCTATTTTTATTATTTTAACTAACCTTTGAAAACTCACTTTTGAATGTAGTGTGCAGACTAACCTTCTGAGAACACCATTGGTGACTAGAGGAAAAATCAACGAGCACCTCAGTGTTTAGCAGCAAGGGCTGACTCTACTGGTGGTTTAAAAACCCGCTGTTAGCCCCAACTCCAGATAGTACCCTAGGCAGGTCCGGGGTAACTCTGGCAACGGTAAAGCAGCCCAGATAGCGCTCCAGGCCACCGGAAGCGCCTGAGAGTTCCTCTGGCGCCGTGGGATTATATATGCCTATCCTACTATTATTACTACTGTGTGAAGTAATCGCTGAAGTGTATTGATTTACTGATAAAAATGTAATCAAAGCTTGTGAACTGATTTAAAATGTGAAGAAGCATTCCCTCAAGGAAGGTCATAGGAATGGAGATGAGATCTTTTACTCCTCTCTAGTCAATCAAAGGGGGGAGATGTTTGGTCTTAATCTCCTCCAGAGGGTGTCCCCATGGGAAGGCCGTTTGGTAGAAAGGATGGGTGACTATTTTTAGTTACTATTTTTAGAAGGAAAGAGGCTGACCTGTGAGGACATACTCTGGGTTGAGGGCATAGAGGTGGGGCTCAAAAAGGAGCCCCAAAGGAGGGATGTGTTGGAAAAATTCATTGATGTACTAATTGTAGAAATAGCTTGTGCATTTGATACATGGGGACGATATTAGACTGTGGAAAGTACCAGAAATGAACATCAAAGTAAGTTTTAAAAAAAATAGAATGGTCAAGGTTTTCCCAACAATATACAGTATGTAACAGTATGTATATTGTTGTATGATTTATAGTTAATGGTGGCAAAATGCCAGGGAGGAGCTAAAAGAAAAAGATAGCAAGAGGAATTCCCACTGGGCCTCTAAAGATAAGAAAAACATATAAAATTACTGTTTTCACGCTGTATAGATCAGATGTGAAGCTAGCATCTCACTTTGTTGCCTGGCAATAAAGAATATCTTCTGAAGACCTGGAACTTCCGACTCTGAGAGCTTTTTTAAGAGGACTTCTGGGACAACTTAGAACACTGCAGATTGGCCACAACAGCAGTCGGCCTTGATGGGCCGCCCTGGAGGCTAGTCCCCGGCAGTAGTGGACTTGCTTCAGATTGCCTTGAAACACAGATGCTTTGTAGATCCTAGGATCGAGCAGAGTAACTTCCCTCGCTTGCAAGGGTCAATAGCACTTCGCTGAGTCCTGCTCTCTAGGATGCCCGTCTCTAAGATCCGGTCTGAGTTGGTCTACTGCCCTTTCTGCAGTCCCTCTTTCTGGATGTCTCTTTGTGAGACTTCTGTGTCTAGAGACTCTGTTTCTGAGGAAACAGACAGGTTGTTGGCAGACTAGGTTACTAGTTCAGCTAGAAGCCAGGTCAGCCTCCCTGGTGGCATTCAGGGTTGATTGTGTTCCCCTGAGAAGTGACTGGCTGGGGTTCCTTCTGGCCCCCTAGCCACGCTCCCTTAAAGGGACCCTTTTCCTTTGAAGTGGTTGGTTCCAGGCCTTCATGTGTAAGACATGGAGGCCGCTTTGAGGCTTGTAGCTGAGGCTTTGACCGCTGGGAGCGCTGTCACTGACAGCTCATTTGTGACCCGTAGGGTGAGTGGGTCTGGCATTTTATTTGAACTTGCCGGATTCTGACAGTTGTCACTGCCATGCGTGGCACGCACTCCCCTCAGCATGGCGGCGTGGGTATATTGTTCCAGTAGCGTGTTTTACGCAGCGTTGTCTCAGGTTACGCATGTAACCATGGTTCCCTGAGAACAGGGAACGAGACGCTGCATCTCTTAGCCATGCCTCAGGGCCCGCCTGCTTACAGTCCCTTCAGACGATAAGTGGATGACATGTTGTTTGGGCACCCCTTTTATACATGCGGGTTGCATTGTTATGATGTCATGGGTTGTCGCCGGTCAATATGATATTGCCGAGATTGGATATGTGTTTCAGATGCTGGTTCCCGTGGAGGCGTTCCCCTAGCGTGTTTTACGTAGCGTCTCGTTCCCTGTTCTCAGGGAACCATGGTTACATGTGTAACCTGAGACGTTTTTCACAATTGCTAAGACACTAAACTCCATTCTCTAAACCAAATTCTCAATAGTCTAAACCATTTAGTCAAATAAATTACTCTTTCTGCAAAACCTTAAATAAGTTTAGGCAGTTAGACACTGTTTGCAAATCTCATGAACTCTTTTTGCAAAACTCTAAACACATTCTCACTCACTAAAACACATTTCACACTGTGATGCATTTTTGCTGCAAAACGGTAAACACAAGCACCAAAAGTTAAGCACAACTACAACACAGTTGTCATCCTTTACACATAATGACTCATAATTGTTCACACTTATTTCTAATGATGTGATCAAACAAACTGTATGAAATGTAGTTCAGAGTGCACAGGTGATACAGGTGCAGAATGATTATACAATAGATAACCAACAATAGATGGAAACAATCTGAAAAGTAGAGGAGGAAGAGTATGTGTAAGAGGAGTATGAGGAGAAAGAGCAAGGCGTGTGGAGACAAGGCTGTCAAGGCTGAATCTGTCACACCAGAGGGTTTTTCACTTTGCCTGGCAAGAGATGACATTGCCTGTGATGTGGACAAAGTCCTCAACAATATTCAATAATATTCAACATTATTATTGATCTGACAGCACTGACATTGTAGGATGAGAACTGAACTGAGCTTAGATGATGACATCACTGTTTTCTGCAGAACTGCTTTTAGAGGAAAACAATTAATATACATAATAACTGTAAGACTTGATTTTCCTGCTAAGACAAAACTGAGATCAAGTGCCCTGCAATAAAGCAATAAAACTCATCTGGAGAGAAGATCTCAAAGAAATAGCATAGGACAACGCCTTGCCCTCACAACATCTACAGGATGCAACCCCCCCCCACACACACACACACTCTCCTTCCCTTCCCCCTAACTCAAGTCACTGAAAGTTATTCAAGATGCATAATGTAACTTGTGTATCTATTGTTTTTTTCCCCTTTCATGTTTGGTATCATTTTAAATGTCTCAGTGCGATTGGTAAAATGGTCTCAGTTTCACAGCAGTCACTTATGTTATGAGGAAGATTGAAAACTAAGGAGAATTCTGTCCTCCATTTGTCTCTTCAAGAGATCTGATAACCCACTCCTCTCCCCCCAAAACAGGTGTTGGTGTAGTAAATATCTACAAATCCTTTGTTCTGGTCTGGGTATATAAGGGAAAGTGCAAAGCAGTCATGTGGGATTTTCTGTAGCCAGAAGCCCCCATGCAGAGATGGTTGAATGTCTGAAGACATTCACACATCACTGTGTGTATATGCATTTCTTTAAGTAATTGATGTTATGCATTTATTATTTCTGAATTGGCTTCTAAATGTCCAACTATGTAATTGACATGATACATTTTACTTGACAAAATAAAATGTTATATTTGATTTACTCTGGATTCTTCTGAAATCATTATGACCAGTAGATTATTGGAGTCCATATTTCCGCAAATCTGCGTCAGGATAGATTAAAACTAAAGGCCCATGAAAGGAGCATGTGAGCACATCATGGGACCTTTTGATTTTTGTCTATCAACTGGCTTAGCAAGTTGCAGTATCGTGACTAAGAAAACTGTGTTTTTGTATGAACAAGCATGTGGCGGTTCGACTCAAATGCATTAGTAAACTCTGCACCCTCTGACTAAGAATCAGAACTGGCGAGTTTGTGATCGTGAAATGCACTCAATCGGCCGAAGTGACTTTTCTAAGTGATATGGGTCCGTAATGAATGAATAATTGAAAATATGGGATACCCAGAATAATCAAATATCTAAATTACAGTTTTTTTTCAACTGCTTACACACATTTTCAAAACTTTGCTTCTTTTTTTTCAAAACTTTACACACAAATCCAAAAATTGCACACACAAAATGCAAAATGCCTCACATCTCTTGCAAAATGAAGCACTGCATTCAAAATATCACAAACACATCTCAAAAGCAAATATTTGTCTAACTTTTCAAACACAATTGCCATAATATTCTATTTTTGGATATATACACAGTTACTGCAGGTATTTTTCTTATACACACAGTTATTCAAAACCTAAAGCTCTTCTTTCATAAGCTGCTAAGTACATTTCTGTACAAGATTGAAAGTAATTGAAAGAGAGATTTTGAAAAATTCACGGTAAACAGGAAAGCAAGATTGAAACCAAATGATTTTTTATATATTTATTTTTTTTACTGTAAGCATTTGTGGTTGTGAATACAGTATTGCACAGTACATAAGAAAATATAATACATCAACCATGTGTAGTTGGACAAAAAAAAAAAAAACTTGCAACCAAAAAAAAAAAAAAAAAATAGCATAATTTTGAAAAAGGTGAATACTCCAAAGGAATGGTGTGTATGTGTGTCCTGGTAGGGGACCAAATGTCCTCACAAGTATAGTAATACCAGTGCATTTTGACTTTGTGGGGACATTTATATACAGAATGTACGGTATAAAAACCATTACGCTTATGGAATGTCCCCATAGAACATGTGTGTGTTGTGTGTGTGTGTGTGTGTGTGTGTGTTTGTGTTTGTTGGTGGGCGAGATGGTTGGTTGTATCTAGGCTCCATCTCTCCTCCTGGCTGGGTCCAGCCACGATACTTCATCCACGTCACTTGCTATGTTCTCTCTTGTGTATCCAACCTTGGATGGAGGCAGTGTCAGTGTCTCCACATGCCTCCTCCATTGCCTGGAGAAGTGTTATGTTGACATAGGGACGACGATCATGCACTTCCCAGCACCATGTGGAGAAAAATTCCTCAATAGGGTTTAGAAATTATGAATATGGAAGCAAGTAAACAACAGGAAAGTTGTTCAAAACCTATAACTTGACCTTTGGCCTATTTATAGGCCTATTCTAAAGCCATGATTGGTTGGTGTTAAGTAAAGCAATAAGTGTTTGCGCATGTGAGGAGTTAGTGTGAGGCACTGATGAATTAGTGTGGTATTTTGATTGGTTGTGTTTGAAAAAGGAAATCGAGATACTTCCTGTTAGATTTTTGTGTGTTACATAGAGAATTGTGTGTTGTGTTTTGCAAAAAGTGTTTTATAAAATTGAAAACTGAGTCGAAGGCCGAGAATTAGTGTGTGGTTTTGCAGATTTGGCGTGTGGTTCTGCTGTTTGAGTGTCAGGTTTCAGAAATTGTGTGACAAGTAAAGATTTTGTGTGTAAGCAGTTGAAAAAACTGTAATACATAACAAATGATTCATTTCTAATTGGAAACACAACCTAAGAGTAATAATCATTTGAAATTGGAGTCAGATTAAACAAGTGAAATTACGTGAACTTCACAGGAGCGCTGAAAAGACATATACGCGTTAACCTTCGCCCAGGCCGTCGGATTCTGTTTTTGGGCCGACGGGGGGTTCCTTACATAACTGATGGTCTTTACAACATAAGTGAATCAACACTGAACTGACTTCAGCTGAACAATGACACTATTTTCTTTTAGAGCTGCTGTACAGCTGAAATTAACCCTCTTTGCATTACTGATCATCATGTACCTGTTATCACTGTAAAGCTGCTTTGACTATACTATACTATACTAGTATCTGTGTAGTATAAATTGCAATCGAAATAAAGGTGACTTGACTTGATTTAGGCCGGACCCAACATGAAGACGTGATGCTGAAGCAGAATAAATCTCACTGATTTTGAACAGATTTTTTTGTTTGTTTGTTTGTTTTTTGAGTGTACTGTAACATGCTTTTCATTTAGAGTTTTCTTTGACCTTTTAGGCCTTTGCATTATGTAAGTGCTGAATATACAGACATTCACTTGCAGTACATACAGTATACTATATTCACATTACTTAAGTGTGATTTCTATATATTTTATGTAATGACAAAATGTAATGTAATTAAATGTAATGAATGATCTGTAGTGTATATATATTGTTTAATGTGTGTATGATCTGAAAGCTTTGTTTGATTTTGCCATAAGAGTCAGAGGTTTTGTGAAATTAGTTTGAAGATTTGGATTTGTGTTTAATGTTTTGAGAAAATGACTGATGGTTTCAAGAAATGTGTTTTAGCAATTCAGAAAAACTGTAATATTACATATGTGCTGTTGCATTGCAACATATAAGTTTATGCACTGTTTCCTTGCATTGTATACAAGAACTAACTTATTCCTTAAGCATTAAAGAGATATAACACATACCATATGTGGTGTCATCCGTTATGCATTGAGATATAACATAACGTGCATTGCATTGTAGTAAATTATTATTCTATGCACAACATAAGTTAGTTCTTGTATACAATGTAATGAAACAGCGCATAGCTTATATGTACTCTTTTTATGCTTTGCATTGAAACGGCACATATCTTACCTCTTTATTGCACATCAGAATAAGTTGGATCTTCTATGCAATGCAATAGCACTATGTTCTTCAATGCACAGATGAAATGAGTTAGTTATTGTATTTACGTATTATGTATTCACATAATTTTATGTGTTTTCTCTTTACTTATATGCACTGCAATGCAACAGCACATATACCTCTTTAATACAAAACAGAATAATTTAGATATTGAATACGACGGCATGCGTTAACGGTTTTGTTGCTTTGCCACAAGAATTATCTCTTTGCAGCAGGACATACTGTATGTTAATCTCTTCACTGCGGATTAAGTTAGATGTTGTATGCAATGCAATGCACATTATTATCTCTTCAATGTACGAAATGAGTTAGTTATTGTATTGATTGCAGTGCAACAGCATGTATGGTATCTCTTCCATGTATAACAGAATAAGCTATTATACAGTGCAATGAAACAGCACATGTTTGTGTATCTCTTCACTGCACAACGGATTCGTGTATGTGATGCAATGCACATGTTGTATGTCAGTGTACAAGGAATGGGTTAGTTCTTACATGCATTGCAATGCAACAGCAGCAATGTAATGTGTTGTATCTTTATTACATAAAAGAATATGTTAGTTCTTGCATACAATGCAAGGTTTATATGTTACTTCTTGTATGCATTGGAACTTTTGTATTACCTATTTAATGCAATGCAATAGCACATATCTTACATACAGTGGGTAGGGAAAGTATTCAGACCCCCTTAAATTTTTCACTCTTTGTTATATTGCAGCCATTTGCTAAAATCATTTAAGTTCATTTTTTTTTCCTCATTAATGTACACACAGCACCCCATATTGACGGAAAAACACAGAATTGTTGACATTTTTGCAGATTTATTAAAAAAGAAAAACTGAAATATCACATGGTCCTAGGTATTCAGACCCTTTGCTCAGTATTTAGTAGAAGCGCTCTTTTGATCTAATACAGCCATGAGTCTTTTTGGGAAAGATGCAACAAGTTTTTCACACCTGGATTTGGGGATCCTCTGCCATTCCTCCTTGCAGATCCTCTCCAGTTCTGTCAGGTTGGATGGTAAACGTTGGTGGACAGCCATTTTTAGGTCTCTCCAGAGATGCTCAATTGGGTTTAAGTCAGGGCTCTGGCTGGGCCATTCAAGAACAGTCACGGAGTTGTTGTGAAGCCACTCCTTCGTTATTTTAGCTGTGTGCTTAGGGTCATTGTCTTGTTGGAAGGTGAACCTTCGGCCCAGTCTGAGGTCCTGAGCACTCTGGAGAAGGTTTTCGTCCAGGACATCCCTGTACTTGGCCGCATTCATCTTTCCCTCGATTGCAACCAGTCGTCCTGTCCCTGCAGCTGAAAAACACCCCCACAGCATGATGCTGCCACCACCATGCTTCACTGTTGGGACTGTATTGGACAGGTGATGAACAGTGCCTGGTTTTCTCCACACATACCGCTTAGAATTAAGGCCAAAAAGTTCTATCTTGGTCTCATCAGACCAGAGAATCTTATTTCTCACCATCTTAGCAAACTCCATGCGGGCTTTCATGTGTCTTGCACTGAGGAGAGGCTTCCTTCGGGCCACTCTGCCATAAAGCCCCGACTGGTGGAGGGCTGCAGTGATGGTTGACTTTCTACAACTTTCTCCCATCTCCCGACTGCATCTCTGGAGCTCAGCCACAGTGATCTTTGGGTTCTTCTTTACCTCTCTCACTAAGGCTCTTCTCCCCCGATAGCCCAGTTTGGCCAGCTCTAGGAAGGGTTCTGGTCGTCCCAAACGTCTTCCATTTAAGGATTATGGAGGCCACTGTGCTCTTAGGAAGCTTAAATGCAGCAGAAATTTTTTTGTAACCTTGGCCAGATCTGTGCCTTGCCACAATTCTGTCTCTGAGCTCTTCAGGCAGTTCCTTTGACCTCATGATTCTCATTTGCTCTGACATGCACTGTGAGCTGTAAGGTCTTATATAGACAGGTGTGTGGCTTTCCTAATCAAGTCCAATCAGTATAAGCAACTGGTTTGATGAGCGAAGAGATCTCACTGCAGAATATGGTTGAATGAGATTGACAATATACTGTGGTGCTAGGCCATGCAGGCTTTATAAACATAAAGAAAAACCTTAAATTCGACTCTGTATTCAACTGGTAACCAGTGCAAGGAAGCGATAACAGGTGTGATGTGGTCCCTCTTCCCTGCACCCGCTAGAAGTCTAGCCGCTGCATTTTGAACTAATTGCAAGTGATGGAGAGTGGATTTAGGCAAACCTACATAAGGAATTGCATTAATCCAATCATGATGAGAAAAGTGCATGAATCACTAATTCTAAATCCGTTTTTGAAAGAAAATGTTTTAATTTGGCAATAGACCGAAGATGAAAGAAGCTTTCCTTTAATAACGGCACTTATCTGCTTATCGAATAGTAGGTCAGAATCAAAGATGACACCCAGATTTTTGACTCTGTCGTGCAAGGTTAAAGACTGAGTACCTAACTGATTTACAATATTAGTACACAATGAAGAGCCAAAAACAATGGTCTCAGTTTTATCCTCATTTAGCTTGAGGAAGTTTTCAGACATCCACAATTTTACTTCCTCAAGGCAGGTGAGATTGTTTAAGGAGCTCCCATCGTTAGGCTTGACAAGGAAGATAAAGTTGTGTATCGTCCGTATAACTGTGATAAGAGACACCATACTTCTGAAAGATAGAGCCTAGAGGAAGCATATAAAGAAAGAACAGCAAGGGACTCAGAATGGAGCCTTGTGGGACACCCCATGTAATCGGTGTTGAAGATGAATTGTGATTACCAATGCTGACAGAAAAGGTTCGCCCATTGAGATACGAGGAAAACCAGCTTAATGCAACCCTCTGGATACCAACCACTCTCTCAAGACGATTTAACAAAATGAAATGATCTACCGTGTCAAATGCCGCGCTGAGATCTAAAAGAATTAAAATAGCACCATCACCAGTGTCCAAGGAACACAGAATATTGTTGGTCACCTTTAGCAAAGCAGCCTCAGTACTGTGAAGTAGCCTGATTGAAATGTATCAAAGATACTAAAAGTGGTCAAATAAGAATAAAGCTGCAAATAAACCACCTTTTCTAGAATATGTGATTTGTTTTCTCTTCAATGCACAAAGGAAAGAGTTTGTTTCCTTGCATTGTATACAAGAACTAACTTATTCCTTAAGCATTAAAGAGATAACACATAACAAGTGGTGTTGCAATGAATGAACTAACTCATCCGTAATGCATTAAAGAGATAACACATGATATGTGCAGTGCATTGCATTGCAGTAACTTAATCCACTGTGTAGTGCAGAGACAACACATATCATGTGCATTGCATTGCATTGCAGTAGCTTAAGCCGTTCTGCAGTGGAGATAACATGACAGGTGCTTGTTTCACTACTGCATACAAGAACAATCTCTTTCCTTTGTGCATAGGTAATACAAAACAAATCACATATGCTGTTGCATTGCAATAAATACAAGAACTAACTGTTTCATTGCAATAACTTATTACGTTGTGCATAGAAAAATTAATTCATGTCCTGTTGCATTGCAATAAATACCTAAATCATTTTTTTTGTGCATTGAAGAGAGAACATATAAGATCTGTCTTATTCCGATGTGCAATAAAGAGGTAACCTATATGTGACGTTGCAATGCAATGCATAAAAAGAGTATAAGCTATGCGTATACAAGAATGAACTCATTACGTTGCGCATAGAAGAGATAACACATGACAGGTGCTTTTTGCGCTGCATTGCTTACAAGAACAAACTCTTTCCTTTGTACATTGAAGAGAAAACAAATCACATATGCTGTTGCATTGCAATAAATACAAGAACTAAATCATTTCGTTTGTGCATTGAAGAGATAACACATAACATATTCTGTTGCATTGCATTGCATTGAAAATCCTAACTTATAAACTTATTTCGTTGTGATTAAAGAGGTAACATATATGTGCTGTTAAATAACAATGCATAAAAAGAATGCATATAAGGAATGTTCATTGCATTGTGCATTGAATAGAAAACACATAAGATATGTTTAATGCAATGCTTTAAAATAGGTAACTTATACAAAAGTTCTGTTGCATTGTATACAAGAAGTAACGTATTCCGTTATGCAATACGGAAATGTAATATATGTACATATATGAAATATATCCACATATAAAGTGAAAACATATATGGACATATATATATCTGCCCATATATAAAACCTATTTGAAAATGGAACAATTTCATATACTGACATATAAAACTAGCCCATATAAATATATGTTTATGTGTGTATAAAACAGTCATATATATATATATATATGTCCCTAATATGTTTTTATAAAGTCTTAGCATATATTTTACATTCAAAATGAAATGTTTATACACAATATATTTTTGATAATATGAAATTTTGATGTATATGAAATATATAAATGGCATATATAAAAACAATGTGTACACATATATTTTGAATAAATGTTATGTTCTTATAGCAGGTATATGAATATTTTGCATTGATGTAAAATAAACAAATCTAAGAAACATGCTTTCCTTAATTTCTTACACATTTTTAAATACAGGTCATGAATGTGTACTTACACACTTGCAATACAATGCACATGGCATGCCTAAGCCTTTAATGTTTAACAGTGCAGTTAGCAACAAAAGAATACAGCAAAACAGTTAAAACATTAAAACTTTATTAAAACAGTTTTAATTTAAAAGAGAAATGTTTAAGTTGTGCAAAATTAGAAAACTAATGAACACACAACAAAACATAAGCCCAGAACAGGAAAATCCACCAACAGGTATATGATGCAGACTGTTCATTTTTTAAGTTTGTAGAGTCTTTTTGAATGTCCACAGCTCAGTGACCTTTTGATTAATAGCGACCCTTATGCCAAGTTTACACTACAGGATTTTAAGCCTAATTTAAGCCCGATTTGCAAGTTAATGAACTCGCCGACAGGTTGGGCTGTGATCGGGGGAAAATCAGTGAGTGATCGGCGCTCGCCAGTCTTTATGTGTGAACTACTCAACAGAGGCTCGCTGACGCGTCACCAACACCTCGAAGACACCAGAAAAATATCTAGCATGCTAAATATCTGGAGCTGTTGGCCGACTCGATATCCTGTGGTGTCGCGACGCTACAGACAATGAAATATACATTGATGTCTATGGAAGCAGCAATAACAGTCCATTCAAATATAATTTGCCGACATTTATTCATATCAGATACACATTGTGTAAGTAACTATAAAGCTCACTCACTCTATTGTTCTCCCAGTTCACCAGCCACATGGACAAATGGATGAATTCACGTTATATATTAAGATCAAGGTCATTATAATGACAAAACATATTTGAGGATCGGAATATCAGATAGTTGATGACATGGTGAGAAAAGTGATACATCTGTCATTCAGTGTGGAGGCTGGCCGCGGTGTGTCATGTGACAAGCATGGAGTGTCGTCATGGAAACAATAAAGGGAAACGTTCTAAAATAACAGTCGCCTTATAACTCATGTGTAAAAGGGTTGTTTTAATTTTAATTAAATTGAATTCAAAATTTAATCTAATTTCCTCCCAACATCTATTTTCAAATAAAGTCGTTGGGTGACAGTTGTCAGCTCGTGTAGTGTGTAACCTTCCTGTTGCAGATCATTTACGTAGGGTCACGTAGTGTGAACACCACAACGACTCCACAGCAAGTCACGTAGTCTGAACAGCACAGCGATCTGCTAATGTTTAAAGTCCTGTAGTGTAAACTTGGCTTTAGTTGGCCCCTGGTGGTTCCAGGAGATTTCTGGATCACTGCATCTGTAAAAAAGACAAAGAAATGTCTTTTAGTTTTAAAACATTTATCTAAGGACATCCAAATTATAATCCCCTAAAACACATTAAATTAACACGGGCATACTTCGTTAGGTAGATAAACTGAATGTTACTGAAATTTAGGCATTTTTCAGAACCAGGTGTAAGTGTCATCACACTGATACACCAAGATGACACTGATTAAAAAAAAAAAAAAGTTTTACTGTCACATTTGGTTTAACAGTTTTAAAAAATGAGTCCAATTAACAAAGTAATATACATACTGATTATTGCATCAATTTTTGTTCTGTCCAATGCCTCTTTTGTTTCCCCGGGGCTTGCTTTTTTAGACTTGCCACCTAAGAAAGAGCAACATAACGGAGTTTAGAACGAAATCAGAATTAACTCCTATATAACTATTCAACCATAAATTAAATTTTTCAACCTAATTCTTGGACAGCCTGCTTCAGTAAAATGGGGATAATGTAAATAGTACAACTCAAATTATTTATAAAGCATCATATTTCAATGTAAATGTGTGTACATATTTCTGTAAATATGCCAGAATTACTATAATAGGACAGTTTTATGTTTTGATTTTGACCCCTTACCCAAAGACTTCAGATATGAAGTTCAATCTACATAATTACCAAAAAATAATGATAATAATACTTATACAGACACATGCACACACTATGACCAATTACAAACCTCTGAGATTGCTCTTTAGCAAAAGTGTCTTAATTTCAAATACTCCAAGAAGAAGCATCCATGCTATGGCAGTGGGGCTGTTTGCATGACCACAACACATACTCCTGAGCCCGGGTGAATTTCAAGCTGTGAGGACAAGGACAAACATGCATTAATATTAAAGTTATATTAATAAATAAAACATTGCTTTAAGAAAAAGTGTTTAGGGGGCCTGATACAATTTAGCTTTACATCACATTTTCTATACTATTACTACTACAATTAATAAATAATAATAATAATTATACTTAACAAGATATGAAGTTAAATATCCCGCTTCCGCCAGAACAACTTCCGTATTCTTTAAAAAGCTTACACTGTACATCCTACGCCTTCCCTATTCAACTTACAGAACTGCCGCGACGCCAGTTCCATTTTTCCGTAATTTGAATATGGAAGGCAGTCTGGCAGAAGCGGGATATTTAACTTCATAACTTGTTAAATATGGATATATTTTTTTACACAAATGCAGCGTTTCACTTCAGAAGTCCTTTATTAACCCTCCAGAGCCGTGTGGAATATGTTTATGATGGATGGAGACACTTTGTTCGGCTCATACTCGTTTGGTAATGCATACTGCCAAATAGAGCAACATAAACAACTCTGACAGACTGCTTGTACTTGGCTGTGAAAAATGACCTTATCCTGTCAATATCTAGGGAAAATTGTATTAGTTACTTCTAACTTTCATTTTAAGTATTTAATTTCAAAATTTAGCAATTAATTTACAAAGTTATAAGTAATAATGATTTTGTTTTATTTTATCTTTAAGCAACAACTTTATAGTGGGCAGCTAATTTTTTAACATTTGCAATGCAGATGCTAGTTTTAGGTCTCAGGAAAAAAAAAAAACAACCTTGTAACCTTTTTGGGGCTAGATGGTCCATCATTACTGGTCTCCTCTTCAACAAACTTAGGGTTTGGCCTGCATTTTCTTCTGCTCAGAAGTTTTGGACTGGACTGAAGTTGTGTCCTCGTTGGTTTTTCTAGGGTGGACTGTCTCTGTGGGGAAAAAAGGGGAATACAAATTGTAGAATCTAAAGCAAAACTAGGGCTATGACAATGACAACAACATAGGCTAACCATATTTTTTAAACACTTACCCCTGGTTTCACAGACAAGGCTTAAGCTAGCCCTAGACTAAAATGCATGTTTGAGTTGTTTTAACTGAAAGAAACTTGTACTGATGTATCTTAAAATATGTCTGAGTCATTGTTTTGTCTCAAGATGCACACCAGTAATGTTTTTTTTTTTTTTCTAGTGTACGTTTATAAAAGCTACTTAAATATTCTAATTGAACTAAGGCCTAATCCTGGCTTAGGCCTGTCTGTGAAACCGGGCCATAGTATAACTTAGTACACAGTCATGCACTTTTTTTCCCTCCACTACATGTGTCTGACAGCTAAAATATTACTTTTTAAAGATATTATTCTCTCATAAACATTTAAAGATCGTAGAATTATGCACTGCAGTGTAATAATCTACTCGTAGTTAACGTTAGCTGTTAAACATGAACATGCAACGCACACAATTATGCAGTAATAAGAGTAATTAAAAAAAACCTGTAACGTTAGTAGTTAAACACGGCGAATTTCTGCTCAATTATCCGATCTGTACTAGCTTCGATCTGGGCAGCGTTTCTACCCTGAAACGCTACTCTGATCAGTAGCTTGGTAGACTATACAAATGGCTCATGCAGTTTAGCGATCATTTAAAATGTATTCTTCGTGCAATATCAATGTGTGAATTATAATAAAAATTCAGAAATTACCTGCAACTTTATGCACCGTTACCTCGTACAAATGCCATCCGCCTTTAGGTTTTTTCTTCAGTCCACCTATCCACTCAGTTAAATATACCGATCTGTCATCCAGTCCGTCCAAGTTTTTTATGTGTGATGTTGGAACAATGCTCCAACTTTCATTATTTCTTGTTTCTACTCGACAAGGGCGAACCTGTTCATCCGTTGGTCTCTATCCTGAATGCGCGTAATTTGGCAGTCTTTTGATTATGTTTGAATTTTGGCGCGCGCAATGACGTAATACTGGGGCGTAGCATCCTAAATGCAAGGCCTGAAATGCAGACTGAAAGTGTTTCTATTTGTTTTTTTTTGTTTGTTTTGTTTTTTTTTTTTTTTTTGTTTGTTTCAAATCTAAATGCTTTATTCAATAATCAGTAAGCATTAAGCACACTACTTCCATTATGTAACTCTTGGTTTAGGTCACAGTAATGTCAATTAACAACAACAACAAAAAATGTATTTAAACCATACAAAAATGATGAAATAAGTAATTTAATTAAAATGATTTGAAGTTGGGTTAGGTCTTTATTTTCATTGCATTTGTTTTTTACAACAGTTTTTATGAGCTAGTTAAGGTAAAATAAATAATGTAAAAATTGTTTGTGTAGACTTGTTAAAAGTTCAGATAATGAAAAAGTAAGGAATTAATAAGGAAAACAAGCATGTAAAATGTTGTTGTTTGAATAAATTGGCATATATTGGCATATATAAATTAAATATATATCTGTGACATATATGGTCATAACGTATAATATATAAACAAAAATCATATACATAGTATTAATATATGTCAATATACTCATTTAATATGGACATTTTATATATGTTATAAACGTATATCAGCATATATCTAGAGATATGTATGTATGTGATAGAAATATATTGTCATATATTTTGCATATATGACCGTGTCACTTGCGATATAGGGACATATATGTCATATATTACATTTCCGTATGGGAAGATACAACACATAACATTGCTGCTGTTGCATTGCAATGCATGTAAGGACTAACCTATTCCTTGTACACTGACGTTCAGTATATGCATTGCATCACCTACACGAATCCGTTGTGCAGTGAAGAGATACACGGAATGCGTTCATTCTTGTGGCAAAGCGACGTTATCTATTCACGAACGAAATTGTTAGTTATTGTATTGTTATTGTTATTGTTATTATATGTGCTGTTTATTGCACTGTATAATAGAATTAGCTTATTCCGTTATGCATGGAAGAGTTGTTGAACATGCTGTTGCACTGCAATTAATACAATAACTAACTAATTTCGTTCGTACATTAAAGAGATAATAACGTGCATTGCATTGCAGACAATATCTAACTTAATCCGTTATCCAGTTAAGAGATTAACATACAGTATGTTCTGCTGCGAAGAGATAACGTCGCTTTGCCACAAGAATGAACGCATTCCGTTCTTTTCAATATCTAAATTATACTGTTTTGTATTAAAGAGGTATATTATGTGCTGTTGCATTGCAGTGCATATAAGATCTACCTTAATACGCTGTGCAGTGAAGGAAAACACATAACATACGTGGTGTTGCATTGCAATAAATCCAATGACATTCTCATTTCGTCTGTGCATTGAAGAGAGAACATAGTGCTATTGCATTGCATAGAAGATCCTTATATATTCCGATGTGCAAAAAAAGAGGTAATATATATGTGCCGTTGCAATACAAAGCATAAAAAGAGTACATATAGGCTATGCGCTGTTTCATTACATTGTATACAAGAACTTATTACGTTGTGCATAGAAGAATAATTTACTGCAATGCAATGCACGTTATGTTATATCTCAATGCATAACAGTTCATTCATCGCAACACTACATATATGTTATGTGTTTTCTCTTCAATTCAAGTTAGTTTTTGTATAGAAAGAAAGGAAACAATGCATAACTTACATGTTGCAATGCAATGCAACAAAACATTGTTATATTAATTTCTTCTATGCACAGCCTAATAAGATATCTATCGTATGCAATGCACTGAAACAGTTCTTGACGCATTGCAATGCAACAGCACGTTATATTATTTTTTCTATGCACAACATAAGTTATTTATTGTATGCAATGCATTGAAACAGTTAGTTCTTGTGTTTTTTGCAATGAACCAGCATATGTGATTTGTTTTCTCGTCAATGCACAAAGGAAAGAGTTAATTCTTGTATGCAACGCAGTGCAACAGGCACCTGTCGTGTTATCTCTTCACTGCAAAACGGAAGAAGTTACTGCAATGTAATGCACATATTATGTGTTATATCTCAATGCATAACCGATGATTTAGTTCATTCATCGCAACACCACATATGTCGTGTTCTCTTTTCAATGCATAAAGAATGTTACGGCTTTAATGCACAACGGAATAGTTTAGAGCTTATATGTTATACAATGGCACTGTTCTATAGTTATATGTTTCTGAACATATTTCTGGCAAATTAGTCCTCGATCATGAACTTTTAATACATACACAATGGACTCCTTCTGATGACACGTCAGCCACAGAGTATTCGATATTTGATCTAATGGATACATTTCTGGCAAATGATTATTCGATCTTGAAGTTTTTACACATTGCTACTGACTCCTTATGATGTTACTTCACCCATACAGAAGTCAATATTAGACCTATTAAACATATTTCTGGCGCAAGATTACTCAATCTTGAACTGAGTGTACATACACATTGACTTCTTTTGATTTTAATACAGCCATATGCATTGCCTCACTCAGATGTTTGTTCTGTCCCAAGAGGTGTTGATCATGAAGTTTCTATAGATACTCATTGCCTCATTATGATGTTACTTCAGCCATACATAAACCCATATTTGACCGTCTGAACATATTCCTCCAAAATTAGTCCTTGACCATCAACCTTTTATATATACACATTGACTCCTTCTGATGATACATCAGCCATAGAGTATTGGATATTTCACCTAATGATATATTTCTGGCCGAAGATTATTTGAATCTGGACTTCTTATACATTTCTATTCACTCCTTCTGATGTTACTTCACCCATACAGAAGTCCATATTAGACCTATTGAAAATATTTCTGGCCAAAGAGTATTCGATCTTGAGCTTTTTAAACATTACTATTGTCTCATTCTAATCATACATTATTGCATATTTGAACTACTGAACCTGTTTCTGGTATATTAGTCCTCAATCATAAACTTTCTATAAATACTAATTGACTCACTTTGATGTTACTTCAGCCAAACATGAGCCCATGTACGTCCTACGGAACATATTTCTGGAAAAATAGTCCTTAATCATAGACTATTGACTGCTTCTGATTATACATCAGCCATAGACTATTGCATATTTGCATATTCTGGCAAATTAGCCCTCAATAATGAACTTTTTATACATACAAATTGACTGCTTCAAATATTGCATATTTGACCTAATGGACAAATTTCTGGCCAAAGGGTACTTGACCTCAAACTTTTCATACATTACTATTGGCTTCTTTCTGATGATACGTCCGCCACAGAATATTGCATATTTGACCTAATGGACATATTTCTGGCAAATTGGTCCTCAATCTTGAACTTTCTATGCATACCCATTGACTCCATTTGATGTTAGATCATCTAGACAGTAATCTATATTAGACCTACTGAACATGTTTATGGCCAAGGGGTACTGAATATTGAACTTTTTATACATGAACATTGACTCCTTCTGATGATACGTCAACCATGGAGTTTGGCATATTTGATTTAATGGACATATTTCTGTCAAATTGGTCCTCAATCATAAACTTTGTATACATTCAAATTGACTGCTTCTGATGATACGTCAGCCATAGATTATTGCATATTTGAGCTAATGGACACATTTCTGGCAAAATACTCCTCAGTCATGAACTTACTATACATACCCATTGACTGACCAAACAGTATTTGATATTGAACTTTTTATATATACTCATTGAAGCCTTCTGATGTCACATCAGCCATATAGAAGTCCATATTTGACCTACTGAACATATTTCTGACCAAAGAGTCCTCGATCATGAACTTTCTATACAGACTCATTGACTTCTTCTAATGTTACATCAGACAGACACTAGTCTAAATTTGACATAAAGAACATATTTCATATAAAGAACATCTGGTGTTATAGGAAGTGTTCCCGGTTCCGGCTGACCTAATTTATGCAGCCTAATAATCCTTTAACGGATTTGAAAATATAAATTGATAATGTGTTATGTGTATGCCAGGTTAAAGAGATGCATTTTTAGTCTAGATTTAAACTGACAGAGTGTGTCTGCTTCCCGAACAATGCTAGGAAGATTGTTCCAGAGTTTAGGTGCCAGATAGGAGAAGGATCTACCGCCTGCGGTTGATTTTGATATTCTAGGTATTATCAGCTAGCCTGAATTCTGAGATCGCAATAGACGTGAAGGACTATAATGCTTTAAGAGCTCGCTCAGGTACTGGGGAGCTAAACCATTTAGTGCTTTGTAAGTAATTAGCAAGATTTTAAAATCTATATGATGTTTAACAGGAAGCCAATGCAGTGTTGACAGAACTGGGCTAATATGGTCATACTTCCTAGTTCTAGTAAGAACTCTAGCTGCTGCATTTTGGACGAGCTGTAGTTTATTTATCAGGCGAGCGGAACAACCACCCAGTAGAGCATTACAGTAATCTAGCCTTGAGGTCATGAACGCATGAACTAACTGTTCTGCATTTTTCATTGAGAGCATATGTCGTAGTTTAGATATATTTTTAAGATGGAAGAATGCGGTTTTACAGATGCTAGTAACATGGCTTTCAAATGAGAGATTGGTATCAAAGAGCACACCCAGGTTCCTAACTGACGACGAAGACTTAACAGAGCAGCCATCAAGTGTTAGACAGTATTCTAGGTTATTACGTGAAGAAGTTTTAGGTCCAAAAATTAGAATCTCTGTTTTTTCTGAATTTAGAAGTGGGAAATTACTGGTCATCCAATTTTTTATATCAGCTATGCATTCTGTTAATTTTGTGAATTGGTAAGTTTCGTCAGGGTGCGAGAAGAAATATAGAGCTGAGTATCATCAAGCGTAACAGTGAAAACTAACGCCATGCTTCCTAATGATATCTCCCAAGGGTAGCATGTACAGAGTGAAAAGCAACGGTCCTAGTACTGAGCCTTGCGGTACTCCATATTGAACCTGTGATCGATATGACCTCTCTTCGTTTACTACTACAAACTGATAACGGTCAGATAAGTATGATTTGAACCATGACAATGCAGTTCCACTAATGCCAACATAATTTTCGAGTCTATTTAAAAGAATGTTGTGATCGATAGTATCAAATGCAGCACTAAGATCCAGTAACACTAATAGAGAGATACAACCACGATCTGATGATAAGAGCAAATCATTAGTAACTCTAATGAGAGCAGTCTCAGTACTATGGTACGGTCTAAAACCTGACTGGAAATCCTCACAGATACTATTTCTGTCTAAAAAGGAACATAGTTGTGATGATACTGCCTTTTCTAGTATTTTTGACAGAAAAGTGAGATTTGAGATCGGCCTGTAATTGACTAATTCTCTAGGATCAAGTTGTGGTTTTTAATAAGAGGTTTAATAATAGCCAGCTTAAAACTTTTTGAGTGCGTATCCTAGTGATAAAGATGAATTGATGATATTAAGAAGAGGATCTATGATCTCTGGAAGCATCTCTTTCAATAGTTTAGTCGGTATAGGGTCTAACATACATGTTGTTGATTTTGATGATTTAATAAGTTTAGACAATTCTTCCTTTCCTAAAGCAGTAAATGAATTAAATTTTTCCTCAGGGACACTACAATGCACTGTCCGACGCGATACTGTAGTAGACGGTTGCATGGTTATAATTTTTTCTCTAATATTATCAATCTTACAAGTAAAGAAGTTCATAAAGTCATTACTGCTGTGCTCTTTGGAAACATCAGAAGTTGAAGCTTTATTTCTTAATTTAGCCACTGTATCAAATAAATACCTAGGGTTGTGCTTATTTTCTTCTAAAAGTTTTGAAAAATAGGCAGATCTAGCAGTTTTTAAGGCCTTTCTGTACTCAATCATTCTCTCTCTCCACGAAATGCGAAAAACTTCTAGTTTTGTTTTCTTCCAGCTGCGCTCCATTTTTCTGGCTGCTACCTTTAGGGCCCGAGTGTGCTCATCGTACCACGGCGTTGGATTAATTTCCTTAATCTTTTTTAAACGCAAAGGAGCAACCGAGTCTAATGTGCTGGAAAAGACAGAGGCAATAGTTTCTGTTTCAACATCAAGGTCTTCTAAGCTATCTGGTATGCTAAGGCGATGAAACTGATCAGGAAGATTATTTAGAAAGCGATCTTTAGTGGTAGAAGTGATGGTTCTACCATATTTATGGCAGGGAGGCAGTTTAGCTGCCTTGACTAAATGTAGTATACATGAGACTAAATAATGATCTGAGATGTCGTCACTCTGCTGCAGAATTTCAACGGCATCAATATCGATTCCATGTGACAATATTAGATCTAAAGTATGATTACGACAATGAGTGGGTCCTGACACGTGTTGTCTAACACCAATAGAGTTTAGAATGTCTGTAAATGCCAATCCCAATGAGTCTTTTTATTATCTACATGGATATTAAAATCACCAACAACAAGGACTTTATCTGCAGCTAGTACTAACTCTGAAAGAAAAGCAGCAAATTCTTTGATAAAGTCTGTATGGTGTCCTGGTGGCCTGTATACAGTAGCCAGCACAAATGTCAACTTACATAATGTTACGTAAAGCACCATCACTTCGAAGGAATTATATTTGGAAGACTTTTGACTAATACTGTAAATATTACTATAAATTACAGCAACACCTCCCCCTTTGCCTTTCTGACGAGGATTGTGTCGATAATCATAACCTTGAGGGCTAGACTCATTTAAAGTAATGTAATCATCTGGTTTTAGCCAAGTTTCTGTCAAACACAGATTATTGTCTGTGATAATATCATTTACAATAAGTGCTTTTGAAGAAAGTGATCTAATATTTAACAACCCAAGCTTTATCATTTGTTTATCATTTTTATCTCTATTTTTTATTTGTTGAACATCAATTAAATTTTTACCATTAAATGGGTTTGGAAGTTTTTTGTTTTTACTAATTCGGGGTACAGACACAGTCTCTATGTGATAATATCTAGGTGTAAGAGTTTCTATGTGTTGGGAATTATGTGACTTCTGCAATGTGAGACGGCTAGCAGACGGTCGGTTTAGCCAGTCTGTCTGCTTCCTGACCTGGACCCCAGTTTGTCATGTTTTAGTTCTAAGACTATGTGCCATATTACTAGAGAGAAGAGCAGCACCATCCCGGGAGGTCCTCACTCATGCACTTTCTATACATACCCATTGACTCCATCTGATGTTCGATCATCCAGACAGTAGTCCATAATAGACCTACTGAACATATTTATGGCCAAAGGGTACTTGATCTTGACCTTTTTATATTTTACTATTGACTCCTCCTGATGATACGTCAGCCTTAAGGTCTTGCATATTTGACCTAATGGACATCTTTCTGGGAAATTAGTCCTCAATCATGAACTTTTTATACATACAAATTGACTACTTCTGATGATACATCAGCCTTAGAGTATTGCATATTTGACCTAATGGATATATTTCTGGCCCAAGATTATTTGAATCTGAACTTTTTATACATTTCTATTCACTCCTTCTGATGTTACTTCACCCATACAGAAGTCAATATTAGACCCACTGAACATATTTCTGGCAAATTAGTCCTCCATGATGAACTTTCTATACATACTTATTCACTCATTCTGATGTCACTTCAGCATACATGAGCCCATGTATGACCTACTTGAACATATTTCTGGCAAATTAGTCCTCAATCATGAGTTTGATATACATAAACATTGACTGCTTCTGATTATACATCAGCCATAGAGTATTGCATATTTGACTTAATGGATATATTTCTGGCCAAAGTGTACTCGATCCTGAACATTTTATATAACTATTGACTAATTTTGATGATACGTCAGCCATAGAGTATTGCATATTTGACCTAATGGACATATTTCTGGTAAATTAGTCCTCAATCATGCACTTTCTATACATACCCATTGACTCCATCTGATGTTCGATCATCCAGACAGGAGTCCATAATAGACCTACTCAACATATTTTTGGCCAAAGGGTACTTGATCTTGAACTTTTTATACGTAACTATTGACTCCTTTTGATGATACGTCAGCCATAAAGTATTGCATATTAGACCTACTGAGCAAAATTCTAGCAAATTAGTCCTCAATCATGCACTTTCTATACATACTCATTGACTCGCTCTGATGTTACTGCAGCCATACCTGAGCCCATGTATGAGGTACAGAACATGTTTCTGGAAAATTAGTCCTCAGTCATGAACTTATACTCCCATCTGATGTTATATCATCCAGACAGTAGTCCATATTTGACCTACTGAACATTTTTCTGGCCAAAGAGTCCCTGATAATGAACACTCTATAGATACTCATTGACTCCTTCTGATGATATGTCAGCTATACAATATTGCATATGTAATGTAATGAACATATTTCTGGCCAAAGAGTATGTTGCTACATGATGTTACACCACTTTTGAACAACTGAAAATATTTCTGGCCAAAGAGTCCTTAAACATGAACACTACACTCTCTCATAGACTACATCAGATGTTACATCAGCCAGACAATAGTCCAACATTGATCTAACTGAACATATTTCTGGCAAAAGAGACCTTGATCAGGAACTTTCAAATCATACTAATTGATGTATTCTGATGTTATATCAGCCATGCAGGTCCATATTTGACCTACAAAACATATTTTTGGCCAAAGAGTAGTGAAGTAACATCAGAGTGAGGCAAAGAGTATGTTTACAAAATTAATCAGGTCTAATATGGACTTCTGTATGGCTGAAAAAAAAAAATCAGAAGGAGTCAATGAGTATGTATAGAAAGTTCAAGATCAAGTGCTCTTGGGCCAGAAATATGTTCTTTAGGTCAAATACTTACGGTCTTATGTAACACCAGAAGGAGTCAATGAGTCCATATAGAAAGTTTTAATTTGCCAGAAATTTGTTCAGTAGGTCAAAAATAGGTTCATATATGGCTGAAGTAACATCAGAGTCAGTCAATGAGTATGTATTGAAAGTTCAAGATCGAGTACTACAGTTTTTTTCAATTGCTAACAAGCGTTACATAAAGTACTTTTTCTAAACTCTTAACACAGCAGCACACATACATCACACAATTAGCCTAATAGTTAATTTTCTGCCCAAAACTATATTTTGTTAAATAAACCCAAACTCTACATTTAAAAGTGCTACAAACCTCTTTTAACATATACTAACTCTATCAAAACAAAGCAAACCTGATTCAAAATCGAGTTGTTCTGTCAAAACACTAGCACTAGTTTTCTATCCAGCGTGAACATATAGTCAATCAAAGCGCAATGACTGTCAAAATACTAACAGTTGATGGCATTACAAAAACTGCATTACTTGTCATGTTTCAGTTCTACCTGCAGAAAATATGAAATCCATTGTTTTTATAATTCAGTTTCTTTTTACTGCAGCAATAGTAGAATGCTTCCATGTAAGCCATTCTACATTTTTGGTTGAGTGTTGAATGTGTGCATTCTTGGCAACATAAGTGAATGAGTCATTACTTTATAGAATGTGCAGTAGAAAAAAGAAAAAGAAAGTAACAAAATTGCTCAGGGCAGCTACTGGTCAAATGGGTCCCCTATGCAGAACTTCAGTTGGCCCCTTGGTTGAAATCTCTTTCTGAGGGTGGGTGTGTGGTGTTCATGGTGCCCTCATAGAGGGTGGGATGGTGTCCCCTCGGTATAGTTAGTGCCCTACGCAGACCACATATTCTGCACATATGGAACAGTGGTAGTGAAATCGTTGTAGTAAAAGCTTTACATGAAGCATTTACTGAAATAAAAACATGAAATTGCTGCCATTGATCAACAGCAAATCCAACATACATGGCCTTTGGTTACTGTTGAAGCTTTTTTCCGCCACAGAATAGTTTTTTACTATTGCAACAAGCATTTACCAATACTTAAAGTACTTTTTCTAAACTCTTAACACAGCAACACACATACATCACACAATTAGCCAAATAGTTCATTTTCTGCCCAAAACCATATTTTGTTAAATAAACACAAACTCTTCATCTCAAAATGCTAAAAACCTTTTTCAGCACATTCTAACTCTATCAAAACACAGTAAACCTGATTCAAAATCGAGTCATTCTGTCAAAACATAGCACTAGTTTTCTATCCAACATGAACAGATAGTCAATCATAGTGCAATGACTGTCAAAATACTAACAGTTGATGGCATTACGAAAACTGCATTACTTGTCGTGTTCAGTTCTACCTGCAGAAAATCCATAGTTTTTAAAATTCAGTTTCCTTTTACTGCAGTAAAAGTAGAATGCTTACATTCTACATTTTTGGTTGAGTGTTGAGTGTGTGCATTCTTGGCAACATTTTTGACTTCCAGAATGAGGCTTTACTTTAAAGAATGTACAGTAGAAAAAAAAGAAGAAGAAAGTAACAGAATTGCTCTGAGGGCAGCTACAGGTCAAGTGGGTCCCCTATGCAGAACTTCAGTTGACCCCTCCGTTGAAATCTCTTTCTGGGGTGGGAGTGTGGTGTTGATGGTGCCCACATAGCGGGTGGGATGGTGTTCCCTAGGTGTCCTAAGCAGACCACTTATTCTGCATATATGGAACAGTGGTGGTGGAATCGTTGTAGTGAAATCGTTGTAGTATGAAGCTTTTACTGAAATGAAAACATGAAATTGCTGCCATTGATCAACAACAAATCCAACATACATGGCCATGGTTATTATGGAAGCTTCTTTTCCGCCACAGAATAAAAAGAGCATAAAAGGTAATTGTGAGTTTTTATCTCAAAATTCAATTTTTTATTTTTTATTTTGAAATTGTGAGTTTACGTTTCACAATTCTGACTTTTTTCTCAGAATTGTGAGGTAAAAAGACACAATTCACTTTTTTATTTTCTATTCATGGCAGAAATAAGCTTTCATAGGTTCGTCATTTGTAAGGGGGAAAACCATAGAGAAGCACAATCCAACACACATTCTTCCGCCTCTCCTCTACCTCTTCTACTCCTCTCCCTCACCTAGACATTTTTTTTCTCTCTGCTCCTCTGTGTTGTTCTTCATCCACACTGAACAAATCCAATTCAAAGAGTCCTATTTTACTGTATGTCCATGTAATGGAAATAACTTCAACACCTGACTATGCCGAGATTGGAATCTGCTATTTCTCAATATTTCTTCCCTGATCCAACTTCTCCTCTCCTCCTTCATCTATTCCTCTCCCTTACCCAGACATTTTTTATTTTTTTTGCTCCTCTGTGTTGTTCTTCATCCACACTGATCAAATCCGATTCAAAGAGTCCTATTTTACTGTATGTCCATGTAATAGAAAGAACCTCAACACCTGACTGTGCCTCCAACTGGGATTGGAATCTGCTATTTCTCAATATTTCAGTGATCTGCCAATTAAAAGTGCTTATCAATTGCTTCAGTATTTGTTTTATATATTTTTTCAATACTTTTGAGCTGTTGTTGATGCAAAAGTATAAGTTATACTATATTTAATGATTGTAACATTGGGTCTTAATTTCTGACTTGCTGTGTTTAAGCATATGCGAATAAGATGAGAAAGATCCATGATTTTGGTATGGGGTAAAAGAAAATGTAAACATTTTAGAAATGTGTTAATTGACTGCATTTTGTGTGAAAACAACATGAATTGTGTTAATGGCATGGTCACAACAGAAGTATGTTCTGCTAAATGTGTTTAGAGTTTTGAAAATGTGACTACAGATTGGACAAATGTATGTTAGCAATTGAAAAAAAAACTTGCCAGAAATATTTTCTTTGGATCAAATATGGACTATTGTATTGCTGATGTGACATCAGAATGCATCAGAAAGTATATACAAAAAGTTTAAGATCAGAGTATTCTTTGGCCAGAAAAATGTCCATTAGGTCAAATATGCAAAACGCTATAGCTAACATATCATCACAAGGAATCAATCAGCTTGTATAAAAAGTTCATGATGGAGGACTAATTTGCTAGAAATATGTTCAGGTCGAACATGGGCTCATGTATGGCTGAAGAGTCATCAGAGTGAGACAATGAGTCTGTATAGAAAGTTCGAGATAGAGTACACTTGGGTCAGAAATTATGTCCATTAGGTCAAATATGGACTACGGTCTGTCCGATGTAACATCAGAAGGAGTCATTGAGTAATATAAAAACTTCAATATTGAAAACACTTTGGCCAGAAATATGTTCAGTCAGCCAGATATGTATGTCTGGCTTATCTAAAATCAGAAATGAGTCATTGAGTCTGTACAGAAATTTCATCATCGAGGACTAATTTGCCAGAAATTTGTTCATTAGGTCAAAAATTGGTTCACATATGGCTGAATTAACATCAGAATGAGTCAATGAGTATGTATTGAAAGTTCAAGATCGAGTACTAATTTGCCAGAAATATGTTCATTAGGTCAAATATGTATGGCTGTATGTGACATAAGAAGTTGTCATTAAGTATATATAAAAATTCAATTCATTCGAGTACTCTTTGGCCAAGAATATTTACAATTAGGTCAAATATATATATATATATATATATTGTTGATATCAGCCACACCCTGCTTCATTAGGAAATGCAACTTTTCTATGCTACTTGTACCTCTTCTGCTTATAAAGAACAATAATGACAACACAACTGTAATTTGAAGATAAAGAAAAAAAAAACAGATGTTTGACTCATAGAGGAAGACAAGTGATAGCTGTTTATGAAGGACAGCTTTCATATGTGATAAATTGGAAGAAATTGATGTGTAAAGAAAAGATTGTAAGAGATAACTTTTTTATGAAAACAAACTGTGATGTGATAAAATTGGAAGAAATTGATGTGTAAAGAAAAGATTGGAAGAGATAACTTTTTTATGAAAACAAACTGTGATGTGATAAATTGTAAGAAATTGATATGTAAAGAAAAGATTGTAAGACATAACTTTTTTATGAAAACAAACTGTGATGTGATAAAATTGGAAGAAATTGATGTGTAAAGAAAAGATTGGAAGAGATAACTTTTTTATGAAAACAAACTGTGATGTGATAAATTGTAAGAAACTGATATGTAAAGAAAAGATTGTAAGAGATAACTTTTTTATGAAAACAAACTGTGATGTGATAAAATTGTAAGAAATTGATGTGTAAAGAAAAGATTGTAAGAGATAACTTTTTTATGAAAACAAACTGTGATGTGATAAATTGTAAGAAATTGATATGTAAAGAAAAGATTGGAAGAGATAACTTCTTTATGAAAACAAACTGTGATGTGATAAATTGGAAGAAATTGATGTGTAAAGAAAAGATTGGAAGAAATAACTTCTTTATGAAAACAAACTGTAATGTGATAAATTGGAAGAAATTGATGTGTAAAGAAAAGATTGGAAGAGATAACTTCTTTATGAAAACAAAATGTAATGTGATAAATTGTAAGAAATTGATATGTAAAGAAAAGATTGGAAGAGATAACTTCTTTATGAAAACAAACTGTAATGTGATAAATTGGAAGAAATTGATGTGTAAAGAAAAGATTGTAAGAGATAACTTCTTTATGAAAACAAACTGTGATGTGATAAATTGGAAGAAATTGAAGTGTAAAGAACTAGAATAACAGAAGAAACTTTTATGAGAAAAAAAGGGGACAGACAACTGGTATTATAACGCCTTTATTAAAGCATGTATAAATTACTTATTAAAGAAAGACAGACAACTGTTATTGTAGAAGTACTTTAATAAGAATGTAGTTTATAAAGAAAAAAGACAAAACACTATTGTTGTAAAGCTTTATTAAGAATATGTTTATAAAGGAAGACACTACAACTGTTGTTTTAAGATTTTAATAAAGCATGCTAGTAGAACAGTAAGGACATAACATGTATTAGTAAGAAAGGCAATCATTACCGTTGAAGAATGTCTTGAAGACGAGGCGCAGGACACAGCAGAAGAGAAGAGTCCGAGAACAAAGAGACAAGCCTTTATATATAGACTTAGATGAGGAATTCCAAAGAAGATGACCTCAAGAGGTCAGATAGTCTATAAAAGGCTGGAACGTGAAGAGAACAGGAGGGCTGCTTGCACCTGAGGCTGCTTCTCCGACACCAGAACCAACGCTGATGATGCCTCCAGCGCTGATATTGCCTTGACTGAAGAACTTTTTAATACTTATACTTTATTTAATTACCATTTAGAATGTTTGTAGAATATATGTAATGCTAGAAATACTAATGTAATAAATAAATGAATTTATAACTTTATAACTAAACTCGGCCTCATGTGGCATTAATTTAAATCGTTGAGACTGAACAGACCACGGAGAAGTCTTCTGTCTGATTGTAAGTATTTTTAAAATGCTTATAAATTAGATCAGATTTGACTTACTTACCTAACCTGAGAATAATAAAAATAAGGTAAAGGTGTTTAGAGACGCACCAAAAAACATGGCGCCCAACGTGCCCGGGGCAGATTGATCATCAATTACTGGCCAGGATTGATGACCAAATTGCTCGACAGTTGGCTTAATACTTGCTTGTATGTTAAATATGTAGAGCATGAGATAAGAAGTTACTGAGGAAAAAACTATATCCTGTAAGTCCCAAAAAAGAATAGAATAATTCTAAGACGAATTATTTGATTCAACCCAGAAAGGGCACACGAAAAAGAATAAACCGTACGAGCTTAGAAAGCTGTAAAGTTTATTTAGCCATTAAATGTGAGATAAGATCTCATATGGCAGGTCTCAGAGAGGCTAGAATAGCAAAAGAGACAGGGCTTTCTGTCAGGAGAGGGACGCCTCACTAACGGAAAGCCAAACTCTTTATTCAAGTTTATACAAGTAATATGCTTGAATGAGAGAAAAGTAGCTTTAAAAGCGAAAGCGTTGTTTAAAGAAACTAAATTGAGTAAGCTGATGCTTTGGATCCCGTCCAGATTGAGTTAGAGAAAACACAAAATACCTAAAAGTAAGTTAAAAGTGAATAATAGGACGCAGGAGCTAAATATTTTTTAAAATAGGTGAAGAATAGGAGAAATGGTGAATGTAGGATGACTACAGTTTAACATGGAAAATTTAGAAGAAATAAAGATATACTGTGTGTATATTAGAGAGTTAAAGAGAGTTCAGGAGGAAAAATGAGAGATGTATATTGTTAAAAATATCACAACATTATAATAAGATACTGAAAAATGACCAGAATATATGAAAGAGAAAATATAAAATATTATTGGGATAGATTAAGATTAGCCAGGAAAAAACGGAGAAGAGCTTAAATAGATAGTAGCCAAAGTGATAGTGAAACGGGCAAGACCGGGGCAAAAAATGTTAAGTGTGCGAGTGTTTAAAGAGAAATGGGCCTCATATAAAAAGCGTGCATACGCACAGATTAGATCTAAGAGTGTGTGTAGGTTTAAATCCACGACACCACTCATATGTCTAAAAACTGTCTTTGATGGGGAAAAGTGCTAGAGTGACATCAGGGTCTGAGCAAATGTATGCATTTTCCTAGTCAAAGTACAGCAAGTTTTTGGAAATTTAAGTAATAGCTTTTACAACTGAAAGAGAGGCGTGTTTTCTCATGTGCATATGTTCATTCTATGAATCACACGTACATACGGATGAGAAATGATCGTAAGAATAAAAAAGGACCGTTTATACTTAACTTTCAGAAATGAGGCCCATAGAATTAGTGTAAACCTCTGAGAGGATTGCTGTGGAAAAGCTTTATGTGCAGAGCAAGTTTAAAGTTTAAAACTAAAACCGCAATAATAACTGAGATAAGACATTAAAAAAAAAAAAGAGAGAGTAAAATAAAGAGGCAAATAGGATAGATACATTTAATATTAATTAAGACAAGACAATTTAAACATCCAGTAAAATTTGTAATTAATATGTGAAATTACAGACATAACTGTAAGAAAATTGATAAACAGTAAGTCTGTTAATAATTACAAATTAATAGAATGAATATAACAAATAGAAATGATAAGCAGGAAATAAGCAGCTAGGATCGTTGCGGCCCGTCCGCAGCCTGTGAAATGCCTGCAGTGAGAAGAGATTTACAACAGTCACTGTGAGACAGTTGTGGTAGTTAGAGTTTAAATTACTCTTTATAGCATAAAGAGAGCAAACAATAGTGAATCACATTATAGAATACTAAAAGTTAGCATTCATTACATATTGAAAGAGAGTGATTAATTGTGATTGTATGGGAAAAATATAAATATATAGTTGAAACAGGAGAAAATAAGTGTAAAATGTGAAAGAGATTAAAATTAAATAAAAGCAAAAAGACTTAAGAATGAAAATAGAAAAAGCTGCTGAAAGAAGGACAAGTAAGTTGTCCCAAACAGAAATTTAACTAGGAAAAAGAAAAGATTAATTAGTTGCAGAGCGTTACGCAGCTTGAGAAGTGATTTAAGACTGAAATAAAGTGTACAGAACGATTGCAATTTAGAGAATAATAAATAAATGATAAGAATAGCCGAATAAAAATAATACTTTTTAGAATAAGTAATCTAAGAAAATTACTAAAAAAGGAAAGAAAAAAAAAAGAGGACTTATAAAGTCGATCAAGTCTTAAAACTGAGAGAGAGAAGAGTCTTGGAGAGCAGAAAAACAGATAAACCCGAGACATTAAGATTTACGATAACCCCAGAGACTAGGAGTTTAGTGGGAGCAGAATTAGAGAACAGAAGAGTGTGAAGAGATCACATTACAAAATAAGAAGAAAGAATGTAAAAATAATTACAATAACTTGTCAGATTTAAAATACTGATTTGAAACAGAGAATAAGGGAACAAGAAATTATAGTCCTGTATTAAAGAAGTGAAGCAAATAAGAAGTGGAATAAAAAGTTATTCCTGAATAAGAATTTAGCTTGTAAGTGAATTAGAACTACTAGTTAATTAGCCTACATTACATTTTACAGACAACTAAAAACAAGAATTGTCAGAAGTGTAGATAATATTTTTGACAGTGAAAAAAAATTAGGAAAACTGAGCTACAAAGTGTTTAAAACCAGACAAGGACTCTAAAAGAAAAAGAGCTGGATAAAATAAAAACCAAAGGGAATTAAAATAGTAATATGTGTTGAAGAATTAGTAGCATTAGATTATTCAAAAGATTAAATAATAGATAAAAGCGGATCTGATAAGATGTAACCAGATACTCCTGATAGTAAAACTAGTAATCTAGTCAGGCAGCTTGATTGTATACGAACCTCAGAAGAAGTAGACTAGAAATCAGAGTAAAAACCCAAAAATGTTAGTGTTAAAATTATAAGAGTTAAACAGAAGCAATAAAAATAAATGGGCAGCAAGAAAAACACAAGGATCAGACATATGCTGATTAAATGAGAAAGACTGAGAAAAAGTCCAACTAAGACAGCATTGCTAGAGCATCGTCTAAAATACGGTTATTAGAATAATATTACCACTTAAACTTAAGAAAACATTTAAGAAAACATGAAATGAGCGAATTACATGATCAAAGAAATACTAAAGTATAGTTGTAGAGAAAGAGAGAACCTAGGTCAATCCGTTTTAATAAGCTAAGCTACAGAAGCATAAGATTTAAGAGATAAAGTGTCAGAGTATATGGAAAAAGTCAAATAGGACTTTTAGAGTTAGATTAAACAAGAAGGTAATAGAAAAAGACAGTGTCATACACTAAAGAGGAAAAAGAGGGCTGGAAAATAGCAACTAACATTTATTTAGGACAAAAAATAAGAACCAATTAGAATGACAGAAAATCTCAAAATTATGAAACAGGTTAAGTCGTAGCTAGAGCTATGGAAAGGCTTTAGTGGAAAAAAGGATAGTTTAATGGAGAAACAAATATAACCAAGAAGAGTAATGATAAAATAAGAATAAGACACTATGCAAGAAAACCAAACATGAACCGTTAAAAAGAGATTTTATGACTCGAGTAATGAAAAAAAAGAAAAATTATGACATAAATCAACCATAGATAAGACAGATGTATGCAAAAACAAGCAGCATATTAAGAGGTATAAAGGAAAAAAGGGATACAAATTTAAATTGTGAACTGTAATGGATATAAGGTTCAAAATTGATAAAGAAATGAACTAATTAAATGATACAAAAAGTTTTTATAAAGTAAGAAAAAAGGATGTGTAAAGATGGACAAAGATCCAATATCCATTAAAAATAATAATAATAATAATAAATTAAACAAGACTGTGAAAAGTATAGTAGCTAACAGATATTGTTAAGGAAATAACAATATCAAGATTAAACAAATATGTACTACTCCTATTAGAACGTAGAGGTTTAGAGAAATATGAAAGCACGTAGAGTGACTTAACTAGAGAGGTTAATTACTAGAATTTAAAAGTGAATAAAAGTAATGTTTTTACCATATGCTATTAAGGAAAATAGGTGAGAGTGAAATGCTTTTTCTATAAACAACGAAGAAAGATTGCCATAAGGACCTACAATGTGTCTGTAGGTGATGATACTTTATAGCATGGATGTTATTTAAAATGACAGTTGTCAGTTTTAGTCAATGCAAAGACTATAAAGATAACAATAAAGAAACTTGGAGGAAGCAGGACTGAATATGAAAATTATAGAAATGAATTATTGACAAATATGGGTGAATTTAGAGGATATTAGATACTTACACAAAAAATTAGTGAGAGCATAAGCTGATTTAATATCCCTAAAATAAAAATAGTTTGAGACTAAATTTTAAAGACTTTGTTACTAAATTAAGTCAAATAGCGAATTTAGTAAAATGATAGAATAAAACAAAAGATAAAATTATTTGTTAGAAGAAACAGTGTATGCTACAGTTTACAACATTATGAAGAACAAAGATGGAGACAAAGCTCTAAAAATACACATAAATCCAATTATGAGAGTACATACCTATTTGGAAGTTGAAAAATCCTGAGATTGAATTTTATTTGTAAATAGAGGAATAACAGCTTTAATTTAGAGTTGTAATGAACTTCAGGATAAACTACAACATAACTTCCTATGAATAAAGTTATGAACATAGAAAATCAAAATTCGAATGAAAAACATGAAGAGAGAAATAACAATAACAGGAATTAAAAATGAAGAGCCGAAAAAAGTCTAAGGAAAGGGACTTTTTACGTGGTTAGAGACATGCAGTGTTTACTAAATGAGTTAAAGCAGTAAGGTCAGAAGGTCAGGAGATAGAGCCACTCCGTGACAGTAACAGGCACAGCTCGCTGAGTGTGTGTGTGTGTGTGTGTGTGTGTGTGTGTGTGTAATGAAAACATTGCAGGAATTAGTGTAGCATGATAAATGAATGAATCTAAATGAATCTAAATATAGATTGTGTAGACACCTGTATAGACTAATAATTAATTTAGAAATGAAAAAAAAAAAGTTATGATATCCAATTGTGATAGTATAGGGAACACATATAAACTATTAACTACGACTTTAATAAACTCCTAATTTACTGCTTATTAATAGTTAGTAAGGTAGTTGTTAAGTTTAGGTATTGTGTAGGATTAAAAATGTAAAATAAAATCATGCAGAATAATGCATTAATATGTGCCTAATAAGTATTGAGTAGCCAATGTTGTAGTAATATGCTTGTTAATAAGCAATTAGTTAAAAGACCTTAAAATAAAGTGTTCCTAAAGTTTTATATATTAAAATGTGAATAAAAATGAAGAGAAAAAGCTGATTAGAATTAGTAGAATGATTAAAATTGCAAAGACTGATAATAAAGGTATATAGAAAAATAACCTACATAATAAAATGGAAAAACTATTAGATAAAGATTTTATCAAATAAGTGAAAATATATATGAAATATATATTTTTCATTTAAAAAGTATATAAAGGAATATATATATAAAATTTATTATAAGAGTTATTAGTACAAAAAGTACAATAACAAACAGAACTTATTAAAAGGGTCATTATAAGATGTTATAAGACCGTTAAAAATAAGCAAGAAAGGATTGATGTTAGAAGACAAACTTTAGGCTATTAACTAAAAAGAGAAAATATGGTTTTGAATGAGGTCTGAGAATTAATATCTCAGGATGTGCAATGAGTACTTTGGAAAATAATTTAAAGTGAAGTGATGACTTACAATAGGATATATGTAATGACGATTAAAATTTAACAAATAAAATATAAGCTATTAGAGTTAAATTGAAACTAATCAAAATTTGGAAATGTAAATATAAACCTAAGGAAGGATTTAAGACAAATAAAAATAAGGAATAAAACTTGTTAAAATAAACATATTAAGAGGAAAAAATTAAATAAAGAGAGAGAAAAAAAAGGAGAAAAATTCACAAAAAGAAAATATAGGAAAAACAAATAGCATAAAGTAGAGTTGTTGTAACTGACTAAGCTGAGAAAGAATAAAACATCAAAATAGAAAAGGTTTTATTTGCAGATACTAATTAAAGCAAATTTATAAAGATCAAACTTAAACAAATAAATAAAATACCTGTTGAATTAAGAGTCTTTGAGAAACTCGTAAGAAAAATGACGTATTTCCATGTGTGGGTGTTCGACAGGAATGCGAAACAACACATGTCTTAAAAAGGGCCATAAATAATTGCCTAAGTGTGTTTCTGGACGGGTACCAAATTGGATCTTTAAACATTGGGTATGAGAAAATACTCAATAAAGATACGTCTATTGATAAATGATAGACAGAATTTGGGCATGGATTTAATGATTTGACTAGCAGAAAATAATAAGACAATCAAGGCAATATGTAAACAGCTTGGCGATTCTGGTGTCGTTAAATTCATGGTAAAATAATGAGATACAAAGCAAGACGATTCTAGTTCATTGAAAGATCCTAAAAAACAAACAAACAAAAAAACATAGATTCTTAAATCTTGCTTTGATAAGTAAAATCAAATGTTTCAGCTTAATAAGAAAAATATTCAGCTGAAACAATAACTGACGAAGATATTAAAAAAAAAAAAAGATAAAAAAGGTTAACTTCCCAAGAAGGAAAGTTTGTGAAAATTACTTCAGTAATTTGGACAATTGGATAGAACCTATTAATCATAATGGAAAATTATTAATACATAATTTAAAAATAATAATTAAAGATACAAGTACTGATACCAGAATATCTTCTAGAAGGGAGAGTAATCCATCTGTAGAAGATCTTCTGACATGCAAACACAGATTTTAAAGCAATAGTTAATCTAATGACTATTGTTGGAACACAGATTCCAGTCTGTGAGTATGTTGAGGTTTCTGTGAGAAGATTTATGACCAGAGCAGAGACAGAAGGGTCAAACTTTCTGCTGGCATAAAATGGAGACAGAGAAACAAAATTAAGGAGAATGGGCAATGAGCCAGGCAAAATGCAAAGATGATGAAAATTCTGCCTGTATAAAATAATTGTAAAATAATTGTAGTTATAACTAACAATTATAACTATAAACAAAGCAGGATTTTGGCCTTTATAAGCATATAAGCATTTAAGTAGTGATTCAGACAATTATGAAAGAAGTAAACAATATGGAACATATAGGCCTGGGTTTTGCCAAAACAGCCCAAGATCTAGATATGATGGAAAATAAAGCACATCAGGATTTTAAAAAATTAAATATAAAAAGCCATAGAATGTTTTTAGAGATGTAGTGAACATATATTTGAGAACATATAAAGTTTAGCTAATTAGACAGAGGAATAAATTACGTTTTAAGAATATGAACAATGAAGAAAGCACTATCAGTTTAGATAGGACTAAGTTTTGGAAAATGGAAACATGGCTTTATCTTAAAGATATAATAAGACCCAGTAACAGAGTGACAGAAATATAAAACAAGTTATGAAAGTCACTGGTAAATAGAACTTTAGAACAAGGATAGGCTTAGATGCCAAAGTAATAATAATAAGAGTAAAGAAAGAGATACTGTAAGTAATCAGGTGATCAGTTTAGTAATCAGTTTAAATCACTTGGTTTAATAGGAGATATTGCAGTTAACCAAAAATTACAGATATAAAAAAACACTACAGTTCTATTACTTGAATAGAAGAAACGGCTATGCATAACAAGGCGAAATATAGCCCTCCATCTAAGTAAAAGAAACCAATCGCTGATTGGAAAAGTCACTATAGCTGCCATTAGAAGCTCCGATTCCCATAGAAGCAAGAAGCTTCTGAATAGGATTGCACATGTGCATCGGCTGGTTTAGTTTAGAAAATAGGCTTTTTTAATTATATTTAAGCATGGAAAACAACATTTATGGGACAGTTTATGTCAAAATTAGTTGCTGATTTAAAAAATGATATTAATCATGTAATAGAGTAATTAAGAGCAGCTTTTGAGATTTCAGGATCCCTCATTCAAATAGACAGGACTTTGTCTTAAATGTTTGAAATAGCTATTACAAATATGGCCGATAAGCAAACAGACGTATCTTTAAAGGGTTTTTGATTTAACAATGGAAGATGCCGTTACAATGACAATTAAAGAATTAATAATAATAAAAGTCCTAGGAAAATATTAGGCAATACAGGTATATAGATTAGAATATACAAACAACATAGATCAAATTATTAGGATGAAGATATTGAGTACTGCAATAAATATAAAGCGTCAAAAAAACCCAGAATGTTTTTTAAAGGCTTCTGAGTTTTTTGGAATCTGTAGATTAGTGGGGGAAAATGTACGAAGGGAGTGAAGCAGTCTTCTGACCAGGATTTATAGGTTAGTCCTTCACTCAGGAGAGTAGGTGCTCTGAAAGCTCATAAAACAACATGTTTTAATAATATAGACACAAAACAAACAAAACTTGGCAGAACAACCTGGGATCTAGGGAGAGATTTAAAAGATAAGGAGACTTAAGTATTTAACTTCAAAAGAGTTCGGACAACAAAACCATAAAAGAAAGATAAGCAGCTACAAATGCAGGATAATAATATTTAAATGAATCGACTGACAACAAGAAAAAGTGACAAGCCAGATGAGTTTATACAATGCGGTGTATAAAGCTGTTGTGTTGTATATGCCTAGAAATATGGATGTATAAATGAATTGTAATGTACAATGTGAAGGAATATGTATGTTTACATTTCCATTTTGTTTTATTAAGACTGCAGAGTAATAACGCATGCATGTAATACAGATACAGGTTGTCTGTTTGGAAAATAAGAAAAAAGATTAAGAAAACTAGTTTTTATTTGAAAGAACATTTAAAGAGTGAATTTGTAAAACTTGATGAAAAGGATATCTGCACAGAGAGAAGCTAATAAGTGTCTGAACAGAAATAAGTGAGCCCAAACTGTAATAGCAATTACAAAGGCCTGTGAAAATGCATATATGTAACGAAATGGAAAGGAAGAGAATAATAAATTACTGTTAGTGTGGAATATAATAATTACAAAATGAGAAAACAGGTAGTGAAAACCTAGATGAAACTGATATTAGTAAATATTATTATTAAGCAATATTTACTATGAATAAAAAATGCTTTAAGGGCAAATGAGCAATTAATAATGATGTGAAAATATGTAACTAATGAATGTTTTGAAATGGTTTCACCCAAAGGTCAGAGACCTGTGTAATGATTGGCAAATACAAAATTAGGAGATTAAATGTGCTTTACTTGCCAAACACACTATGGAACTTTTAAATGTAAAGAAGGTGTTTTAAAACTAAAATTGAAGGGAATAAAGTAAGCCCTTGAAACATAACCTCTTGGTAAAAGCACAGTGAAATGCGCGGCCCATGGAAAGGTATAGATACCAAGAAACCATTATTCCCGTGACTGACATCTGTAGATTGTCTAGTCACTGGAAGGGGCCGTATGTTTCTATGTGAAGATCCCAAGAAGATAATTGATTTAATAAGAAAAACTAATAAGGTACAAAATAGTACATTTGTGATGGCAATAAAGTAAAATAAAAAAATTTGAGACTCTGGTAAAATTATGAATTAAAGAAGAATTAATTAATCAAAAAATTAAAAATCAAATACAGACGACCCTGGGTGGACTATATGAATGTATTTTAAATAAAGCTTATAACAGAAATAGGACAGGTATCAAATTAAAATAGTATGATAAAAGAGGGAAGCAAATGTAGGACAAAGTTGCATGAAGGGGGGTGTTGATATCAGCCACACCCTGCTTCATTAGGAAATGCAACTTTTCTATGCTACTTGTACCTCTTCTGCTTATAAAGAACAATAATGACAACACAACTGTAATTTGAAGATAAAGAAAAAAAAAACAGATGTTTGACTCATAGAGGAAGACAAGTGATAGCTGTTTATGAAGGACAGCTTTCATATGTGATAAATTGGAAGAAATTGATGTGTAAAGAAAAGATTGTAAGAGATAACTTTTTTATGAAAACAAACTGTGATGTGATAAATTGTAAGAAATTGATATGTAAAGAAAAGATTGTAAGAAATAACTTTTTTATGAAAACAAACTGTGATGTGATAAAATTGGAAGAAATTGATGTGTAAAGAAAAGATTGGAAGAGATAACTTTTTTATGAAAACAAACTGTGATGTGATAAATTGTAAGAAATTGATATGTAAAGAAAAGATTGGAAGAGATAACTTCTTTATGAAAACAAACTGTGATGTGATAAATTGGAAGAAATTGATGTGTAAAGAAAAGATTGGAAGAGATAACTTCTTTATGAAAACAAACTGTAATGTGATAAATTGGAAGAAATTGATGTGTAAAGAAAAGATTGGAAGAGATAACTTCTTTATGAAAACAAAATGTAATGTGATAAATTGTAAGAAATTGATATGTAAAGAAAAGATTGGAAGAGATAACTTCTTTATGAAAACAAACTGTAATGTGATAAATTGGAAGAAATTGATGTGTAAAGAAAAGATTGGAAGAGATAACTTCTTTATGAAAACAAACTGTGATGTGATAAATTGGAAGAAATTGAAGTGTAAAGAACTAGAATAACAGAAGAAACTTTTATGAGAAAAAAAGGGGACAGACAACTGGTATTGTAACGCCTTAATTAAAGCATGTATAAATTACTTATTAAAGAAAGACAGACAACTGTTATTGTAGAAGTACTTTAATAAGAATGTAGTTTATAAAGAAAAAAGACAAAACACTATTGTTGTAAAGCTTTATTAAGAATATGTTTATAAAGGAAGACACTACAACTGTTGTTTTAAGATTTTAATAAAGCATGCTAGTAGAACAGTAAGGACATAACATGTATTAGTAAGAAAGGCAATCATTACCGTTGAAGAATGTCTTGAAGACAGGCGCAGGACACAGCAGAAGAGAAGAGTCCGAGAACAAAGAGACAAGCCTTTATATATAGACTTAGATGAGGAATTCCAAAGAAGATGACCTCAAGAGGTCAGATAGTCTATAAAAGGCTGGAACGTGAAGAGAACAGGAGGGGCTGCTTCACACCTGAGGCTGCTTCTCCGACACCAGAACCAACGCTGATGATGCCTCCAGCGCTGATATTGCCTTGACTGAAGAACTTTTTAATACTTATACTTTATTTAATTACCATATAGAATGTTTGTAGAATATATGTAATGCTAGAAATACTAATGTAATAAATAAATGAATTTATAACTTTATAACTAAACTCGGCCTCATGTGGCATTAATTTAAATCGTTGAGACTGAACAGACCACGGAGAAGTCTTCTGTCTGATTGTAAGTATTTTTAAAATGCTTATAAATTAGATCAGATTTGACTTACTTACCTAACCTGAGAATAATAAAAATAAGGTAAAGGTGTTTAGAGACGCACCAAAAAACAATATATATATATATATATATATATATATATATATGATGAGTTGGTGTAATATGGACTTCTGTATGGCTGAAGTAACATTAGTAGTCAATGAGTATGTATAGAAAGTTCAAGATAAAGTGCTCTTGGGCCAGAAATGTGTTCAGTAGGTCATATATGGACTACTGTATGGCTTCATTGAGCCACGGAGTAAGTTAGTTGTGTACATTGCAATGAAACAGCGCATGTCTTATATGTTATTCTTCAGTGCAACAGAATAATAATGTTTTCATGGCAAAGCAACCAAACACATTATCTCTTTGCAGCATCACATATTGTGTTAATCTCTCCACTGCATGACAGATTACAGTTTTTTTCAATTGCTAACATACATTTTTCCAATCTGTAGTCACATTTTCAAAACTCTAAACACATTTAGCAGAACATCCATCTGTTTTGACCATACCATTAACACAATTCATGTCATTTTCACACAAAATGCAGTAAATTAACGTTTCTAAAATGTTTACATTTTCTTTTCATATCAGCTTACCCCATACCAAAATCTTTCTCATCTTATTTGCAAATGCTTAAACACAGCAAGTCAGACATGAAGACCCAATGTTACAATTATTAAATGTAGTATAAAACCTATACTTTTGCAACAACAGCAGCTCAAAAGTATTGAAAAAATATATAAAACAAATACTGAAACAATTGATAAGCATTTTTAATTAGCAGTTCACTGAAATATTGAGAAATAGCAGATTCCAATCTCAGTTGGAGGCACAGTCAGGTGTTGAAGTTCTTTCCATTATATGGACATACAGTAAAATAGGACTCTTTGAACTGGATTTGTTCAGTGTGGATGAAGAACAACACAGAGGAGCAAAAAAAAAAAAAAAACTGTTTGGGTAAGGGAGAGGAATAGATGAAGGAGGAGAGGAGAAGTTGGATCAGGACAAGAGAGAAGAAGAGGTATGGGAGAGGAGGAAGCATGTGTGCTGGACTATGCATCTCTGTTTTTTTTCACTTACACACGTGGATTATTTCTGCCATGAATAGAAAATAAAAAAGGTAATTATGTCTTTTTATCTCACAATTCCGACTTTTTTGTCTCAATTTCTGTAGTTTATATATCACAGTTCTGAGGGAAAAAAAGTCAGAATTGTGAGATGTAAACTCAATTGCAAAATAAATAAATAAAAAAATAAATATATATATAGAATTGTGAGATAAAAAGTCACAATTACCTTTTAAACTTTTTCATTCTGTGGCGGAAAAAAAGCTTCAACAGAAACCAAAGGCCATGTATGTTGGATTTGTTGTTGATCAATGGCAGCAATGTCATGTTTTCATTTCAGTAAAAGCTTCATGTAATGCTTACTACAACGATTCCATTACCACTGTTCCATATATGCAGAATATGTGGTCTGCGTAGGGCACTAACTACCAAGAGGATACCATCCCACCTTCTATGATGGCACCATTAACACCAAACACCGAAAGAGATTTCAACCAAGGGGCCAACTGAAGTTCTGCATAGGGGACCCATTTGACCAAAGCTGCCCTGAGCAATTCTGTTACTTTCGTCTTCTTTTTTCTACTGCACATTCTATAAAGTAATGACTTATTCACTTATGTTGCCAAGAATGCACACATTCAACACTCAACCAAAAATGTAGAATGGCTTACATGCAAGCATTCTACTATTGCTGCAGTAAAAGGAAACTGAATTATAAAAAACAATGGATTTCATATTTTCTCCAGGTAGAACCGAAACATGACAAGTAATGCAGTTTTTGTAATGCCATCAGCTGTTAGTATTTTGACAGTTATTGCATTATGATTGACTATATGTTCATGTTGGATAGAAAACTAGTGCTATATTTTGACAGAATGACTCGATTTTGAATCAGGTTTGCTGTGTTTTGATAGAGTTAGTATATGTTGAAAAAGGTTTTTAGCATTTTGAAATGTAGAGTTTGTGTTTATTTAACAAAATATGATTTTGGGCAGAAAATTAACTATTTGGTGTTAACTAATTATGTGATGTATGTGTGTTGCTGTGTTAAGAGTTTAGAAAAAGTACTTTTGGTAAACGCTTGTTAGCAATTGAAAAAAAACTGTAAGATATATTGTATGCAATGCAATGCACTTGTTATTATCTCTTCAATGTACAAACGAAATGAGTTAGTTATTGTATTACATTTTTTTTTCAATTGCTAACAAGCGTTTACCAATACTTAAAGTACTTTTTCTAAACTCTTAACACAGCAACACACTTACATCACACAATTAGCCAAATAGTTAGTTTTCTGCCCAAAATCATATTTTGTTAAATAAACACAAAAACTCTACATTTCAAAATGCTAAAAACCTAAAAACAAAATTCAGTGTCCTTTTACTGCAGTAAAAATATAATGCATGTAAGCCATTCTACATTTTTTATTGTGTTGAATGTGTGCATTCTTGGCAACAGAAGAGAGTCATTATATTATAAAATGTACAGTAGAAAAAGAGAATCAACTGGTCAAATGTGTCCCCTATGCAGAACTTCAGTTGCCCCCTTGGTTGAAATATCTTTCTGAGGGTGTGTGTGTGGTGTTGATGTTGCCCCCATAGAGGGTGCGTGGTGTCCTCTTGGTATAGTGCCCTATGCAGACCACATATTTTGTAAATATGGAACAGTGGAATCGTTGTAGTAAAATCGTTGTAGTATAAAGCTTTTACTGAAATGAAAACATGAAATTGCTGCCATTGATCAACAACAAATCCAACATACATGGTCTTTGGTTATTATGGAAGCTTTTTTCCACCACAGAATAAAAAAGCATAAAAGGTAATTTTGACTTTTTATCAAAAATATTTTTAATTTTGCAATTGTGAGTTTACATCTCACAATTCTGACTTTTTTTTCTTTCTCAGAATTGTGAGATATAAACTAGGAATTGAGAGAAAAAAGTCACAATTACCTTTTTTTATTTTCTATTCATGGCAGAAATAAGCTTTCATAGGTTCTTCATGTGTAAGGGGGAAAACCATAGAGATGCACAATCCAGCACACATTAACTCCCATACCTCTTCTTCTCCCTTGTCCTGATCCAACTTATCCTCTCCGCCTTCATCCACTCTTCTCCCTCACCCAGATATTATTTTCTCTCTTCTCCTCTGTGTTGTTCTTCATACACACTGAATAAAACCGATTCAAAGAGTCCTATTTTACTGTATGTCCATGTAATGAAAATAAATTCAACACCTGACTATACCTCCAACTGAGATTGGAATCTGCTATTTCTCAATATTTAAGTGATCTGCTAAGTAAAAATGCTTATCAATTGTTTCAGTATTTGTTTTATATTTTTTTCCAGTACCTCTGTTGTTGCAAAAGTATAGATTTTATCCTGTATTTAAAGATTGGAAAATTAGGTCTTCATTTCTGACCTGCTGTGTTTAAGCATTTGCAAATAAGATGAGAAAGATCCATGATTTTGGTATGAGGTAAGCTTATATGAAAAGAAAATGTAAGCATTTTAGAAACGTGTTTATTGACTGCGTTTTGTGTGAAAACGACGTCAATTGTGTTAATGGTATGGCCACAGCAGACGGATGTTCTGCTAAATGTGTTTAGTGTTTTGAAAATGTGACTACAGATTGGACAAAAGTATGTTAGCAATTGAAAAAAACTGTAATTACACTACAACAGCATGTATGGTATCTCTCTTCCATGCATAACGGAATTAAGCTAGTTGTATTATACAGCGCAATGAAACAGCACATATGTTATCTCTTCAGTGCATGAGGAATAAGCTAGTTTCGTTGCCTTGTATACAAGAACTAACTTATTCCTTAAGCATTTAAGAGATAACACATGACATGTGAGGTTGCGATGAATGAACTAACTCATCTGTTATGCACTGTCGCCTCATCTGTCAAGCACCTGTCGTGTTTTCTCTTCACTGCAAAACGGAATAAGTTACTGCGATACTCATTTTATGTGTTATCTCTTCAGTGCATAACGGATGAGTTAGTTCATTCATCGCAACACCACATATGTTATTTGTTAAATCTCTTTAATGCTTTGCAACACGATATGTGATTTGTTTTCTCTTCAATACACAAAGAGTTAGATTTGCCATGTGCTATCTTTTCACAGGATAACGGATTACGTTACTGCAATGCAATGCACTGCACATGTTATGTGTTATCTCTGCACTGCACAATGCATAACAGATATGAGTGTATTCATCGAACACCACTTGTAATGTATCTCTTCGATACATGAGGAATAAGTTAGTTCCCTTTCGAAAGGGAACTCAACTCTGCGTTCGAAAACGCATATGGGGAACGTCACTCGTGACCCGGTGTTCGAAAACCACTATCAAAAAACTCCAATCCTATTGGCCGGCGACAGCCTATGACGTCGTATAGCGCGACCCGGAAGTATAAAAGGAGCGCCTAGGGAAGCAGTCAGTATCTTTCATCTTTTCGGGACTGTTTGTGTTTCTGCCACTATCGTGCCACCTCATCTTCTCACAAGGTATTTATCATGTCTGAGGACAAGAGTAAACGTTTTAGGAAGTGTGCTGATCCGTGTCCGAGATTCTTGACACCGGAAGATACACACAACCTTTGTGTTCACTGTCTGGGGGAAGAACACGCACGGACAGTGCTTGAGGGCGCTGTCTGTGTGAATTGTGAGCGTTTTCCTATGAAAACGCTCCGTTCTCACCTGGCCCTCTTCTCGAGGGAAGGGGCGTTGGCATCTGTGCCTGGTGGGTCTGGCCCCACTCGTGCTGAGGCAGAGCGGCGGCTGCATTCATGGGGCTCGCAGATGGAGCTCGCCGCGGAGTTTGAGAGGGGTGTTACTGTCTCTCAGCCTCCTGCGGCGGCTGGCGGGAATGAGCTCCTGGATGACGATGATGTCTTATCTTTGACATCATCGGATCCAGGAGCGAGTGTTCTTCTGGCAGCTAGCCCCCGAGAACAGGAGATGGCGGTGGAGGAAGAAGCGAGTGAGACAGCTTCTTTCTCCAGGCCTCCTTGCCCAGCGTATGCCGAGTTACTGAAGGTTATGGAGCATGCTGCGGGCAGACTGCAGCTGCCGTGGGTGCGCGAAAGGAAAGAAGTCGTTCGTGGTAGGTTGGACGAACGGTTTCTTTCTGACCATAACCCCGTAACTCCGGTGAGCCTTCCGTTCCTTCCGGATCTCCACGTTGAGATCGAGAAGACATGGAAGAACCCGTACTCGGCGAGAATACATCCACATCAGCGGGGAAATTTCGCTGATGTGGAGGGATTACGCCAGCATGGGTATGTGTTGATGCTGCCTATTGACGAGCGTTTGCGAACTATCTCGTCACTGGCAGTGCACCGACACTAAAAGCTCCGGTCCTGCCGTCTAGACCCCTTAAGATGACATCTCGTCTGAACGGCAGGGCATACGCTGCTGCAGGTCAGGCTGGTGCGCCTTTGCATTCCATGGCGGTGTTGCAAGCCTACCAGGCGGATCTGCTGAAGGATCTGGATCAGGGGCAGGGTTTGTCCCCTGATGCGGTAGCTGAGCTGCGCCGCACTACAGATCTCGCTCTCCGGGCCACCAAGCAAACGGCCGCCTCGATCGGTCGATCAATGGCGGCCATGGTGGCCACGGAGAGGCATTTGTGGTTGAACATGGCGGACATCGGGGAGAAAGAAAAGGGCTTTCTCCTCGATGCCCCAGTCTCGCCTTCTGAGCTTTTCGGCGGCTCCGTTGAGACGGTCGTTGGAAAATTCAGAGAGGCGAGGGCGCGCTCAGCAGCTTATAAGAATTGCATACCGCTCAGATCCGATTCTGGGCCCAGACATCCGGGAGGCCCTGGCCCGTCTCGAGCCAAGGGTCAGAGACAGGGCCAGCGATCCAGTGTCGCTGCTCGAGCGCCTCCTCCACCTCGGAGTAAGTCGCAAAAGCGGCGGGATACGAGGAACAGGAAGCAAGACTTAAGGGAGGTGATCGAGCACAAGCGCCAGCAGCGCCGGTAATCGGTCTCCTCTCTGGCGGAGGTAGATTATTTTCTACCCCCACCCCTCTTCCCCGGCCTCCCGGGAGTTTTTACTAACTGTGCATGTTCAGGAGACACCTTTGAACAGTCAGGCTGATGGCTGGGCCCATGATGAGTTTTTCTCTGACGGCCCGCCTTCTGGCTTGATAGTGAAAGGGTTCTTGGCTTAGAACTGGGATGCTATCCTTCCATCTATGTCAGAAGGAAAAGTCCTTGGTCTTTGAGCCACGGGAAGGTAAGACAAGGTCTGATTTATTATTTAATATTTGACCTTGTTTTGTTCCTGTGTATATATATTTTCCTGAACATGTAACAGTAAAATATGTTTTAGGGGTTTTTGGGCAAGGAAAACTGAAGTGGGTTTTAAAGTTGACTGAGCAGGCCACAAAATGGCTGCTGTTTAGTCTTCTTTAGCTTCTCAGCTATTTTCAGTATAGTTTGGGCTGGCACTTACTACTTCAGTTTACATGTATCGGTGGCCTCTTTCGGCCACCTGACATGGTTGCTTGTGAACTTCGCTTTCTTTCTCCTTCCATGAGATTTGGAAGCGAATAACAGGCTTTATTAGGCTGTTTGGTGCCTGTCGTTGTTCTAGGCCCATAGCTTAGCGGCCAGGCTAGAGCTAGGTTTACTGTGTTATTTTTTAATAACCCCTTATATATATTATCCTCTGGATATATAGTTCCTAGTTCTGGCCTCCTCCTGAGGGAGTTGTTAGGCCGTATGACCATTACCATTGTCATATATGTAGGTGCAATTGTTGAGTTTAACAGCTAAGTGTAGACTGTTTTAGACTTCCTGTTGCTGTTATCTCAGGTGGATTAGGCCCTTATCTTTGCGTAGATAAGTTATGCAGTTGTGCTAGGCCCCACTTTCTAGAACATCCATGCTATGGGAATTGTATTTTTTCCTCTGAGCTACTTGTTTTCTTAAACAAGTTTGAGTTGACGTTGCTATAGTATTAGCTTCCGTCCTCTTTGGCTCGGTACAGATTTGAGAATCTGTATGGAGAAAATTATTTTCCTCTTTAAAAATAGCATATTCATCAAAGCGTTAGATTTGCTTTGAATGTTCTGGACTTTTGCCCTACATTATATGTGAGCTTACTTATGCTGCCTCAGGTTAGCACCTGCTCTCATTCAGCGGCTTTCATGTAGCCACTTTTAGAGACTTTGGTGACCTTATTCCCCATTAGTAGGTTTATTGTTGTTACTGAGTGCTTTACCTGTTGGCTTGCATACTCAGGGTTGTAGTACCACTTTCTGAGGAAAGATGGTTGCTATTAACCCCTTCTTGTGGTCTCTTAACGGTTATTTTGCATATAACTTAGATTGTAGGCCTGTTTATCTAGCCTCCTTCTAGTTAGCATTTGTTGTCATGCTTGCTGTTACTTGATCAGTGTTTGCTCACATATCTACACTGCCACAGGCCTTGCCATGTGTTTGTTTGAGGTATAGGCCTTATGGGCCTTCCTTAGACCATTTGGCTTGTTTGGTTCCCTTTTAGCCTTTTTATGTTAGGGTACATTGCCTGTTGGAATGTGTAGCTTAGCTCAGGTTGCAGTTAGCTTCCCATAGCTTCTTGGGTTTAAGCTGGTTCCCTGTAGCTTGGTTCCCTTATTCACGAGCTGAAGCCAAGTGTCGTTGAAATGGTAGGCCCCTTTAGGCCTCCTTTTTAATTCACATGTTGGCACAGTTGTGTTTTTATTCTGTTTAAGGGCTGAACGCCTCTTGTCGCTGAGATTGTAGGCCCCTTAAGGCCTCTTTTTTAGTTTGACTTGCTGGCAGGATGCTTGGGAAACCATACCACCATCGGCCACGCCCCATCGCTGACGGATAGGCCCTAAACAGGCCTGTTCACGATGTATGGCAGCGTTTTATGTATTCCCTCTTTGGAAAAATCTCTGAATACATGGCCTACTGGTTTGTATGGTTATGGTAGCCACTTGCTGATGCCACGTGTTTACTAAGGTAGGCCTGCTTCGGCCTCCGGTGTAGCATGTGGAGTCCAGTTATGTACTCCTCTCACTGTGAGAGTAATAGGGTGCTTTTACCGAGTACTTTTGAGTGGCTGGCCCCTCAGGGTGAATGTTGTGGTGAAACCTTACTGAGGTTTGGTTGAAACTACATCTGCCTCCCTGAGTCTGATTCCTACTCTAGTTGAGCTGAATAGCCACCTAGCGCCTAGGGTGGATCTATTGTGCTCCTAGAAATGGCCACTAGACTTACGCCGTATGTCTTAGAGGTTGCTAGGCCTTATGGGCCGCCCTTTTTGAACATACTGGTGTATGTTTGTGTATATTTCTCTTTGAGAATTATTTATATACACTTCCGGTTGGCCAGAGGCCCAGGTGATAAATCTAACCTCCTATCGTTCGGTTATTTATCGGTCTTGGTGCCTGAAACACTGCCACGAGCTGATGCCACGTGTCTGTTAAGGTTATAGGCCCATCCAGGCCTACCTTAATACGTGTTGCCGTATGTTGTACTCCTCTTGCTATAAAGAGTAAAAAGGTGCTTTTACTGAGTACGCTGCTCGTTGGATTGTGTTAGGTGGATTGTCATGCGGGCACATTTGCAGCCTCTTTTGCTGCCATTGAAGTTGTCTGTCTGCCCCAGCAAGACAGGTGTTCAGAGTGGCCCCTCCAGGCCACTTTCTGAGTTTACTTCTGTTTCACATATAGCTACTATCATGCTGTAGGCCCCTCTTCGGCCTCCATGATTATGTGCCCATTGCATGATCTTCCTGTTAGGTGAGCTTTGTACTTCCCTATTAGGGTTATATTTGTAATAGTGCTTAGCTCTCTAAGCTGATCATGGTGGTAGGCCTTAATTAGGCCTCCTCCTAAGATTCAGCCCTAGGCTGGTTTGTGCTCCCCTGTATAAACAGGCGTTTAGCGCACAGCCTCCTCAGTGCGTTAATTAAGCGCTGAGTAGATCCTAGGATGAGCGGATTATACTCCCCTTAATACGAGGGTTCATAGCACTCAGCTGAGTTCTGCTCTCCAGGATGCCTGTCTCTACGCGTGGGTCTGAGTTGCTCCTGCCTTTTTGCAGTCACTCTTACCTGCTCTCTTCTATGAAGAATGCGTTATGGAGATTCTGTACTCAGACAGGGTTGGCCAAGACTAAGTTTGTCCTATAACAGACCAGGTCGGCCTCCCTGGTGGCATTGGGGGTGACTTTGTTCCCCTCTAGTGACTGGTCGGGGTTCCTTTCGGTTCCTTGACCACATTCCCTTAAAGGGACCACTTTATCTGAGGAAAAGTTGGTCTCAGATGCCTCTAGCGGTCTTGGTAGGCCTTTTTCCTCTGGAGGGCCTTCCGTAGGCTCAGCTTGGGCTGTTGGCCTTAGGGAATGCTGTCACTGACAGCCTGGTGTGGCCCGAGGGGGAGTTGCTGCAGTTTCTACGGAAACTGTTTTCTTGTCCCAGCCATTCTTTGGCATGCACTCTCCTCAAGCATGGCGGCGTGGGTATATCGTTCCCCATATGCGTTTTCGAACGCAGAGTTGAGTTCCCTTTCGAAAGGGAACGTCTCAGGTTACGTATGTAACCATGGTTCCCTGAGAACAGGGAACGAGACTCTGCGTTTCCTTGCCATGCTTCGGGCTGCCTGCGGAACAGTCCCTCAAAGACGATGGATACTGACTGCTTCCCTAGGCGCTCCTTTTATACTTCCGGGTCGCGCCATACGACGTCATAGGCTGTCGCCGGCCAATAGGATTGGAGTTTTTTGATAGTGGTTTTCGAACACCAGGTCACGAGTGACGTTCCCCATATGCGTTTTCGAACGCAGAGTTGAGTTCCCTTTCGAAAGGGAACTAACTTATTCCTCATGTATTGAAGAGATACATTACAAGTGGTGTTCGATGAATACACTCATATCTGTTATGCATTGTGCAGTGCAGAGATAACACATAACATGTGCAGTGCATTGCATTGCAGTAACTTAATCCGTTATGCAGTGCAGAGATAACACATAACATGTGCAGTTGCATTGCATTACAGTAACTTAATCCGTTGTGCAAGTACAGAGATAACATAACGTGCAGTGCATTGCATTGCAGTAACTTAATCCGTTGTGCAGTGAAGATAAAACATGACAGGTGCGTGTTGCACTGTATTGCATACAAGAACGATATCTTTCCTTTGTGCATTGAAGAGAAAACAAATAATGCTTTTGCACTGCAATAAATAAAAGAACTGCAATAATTAACTTATTACGTTGTGCATAGAAAAAAACTAATACATGTGCATTGCAATAAATACAATCACTAAATCATTTTGTTTGTGCATTGAAAAGATAACATAGTGCTATTGCATTGCATATAAGATCTAAGTAATTCCGATGTGCAAATAAAGAGGTAACATATATGTGCCGTTGCAATGCAATGCATATAAAGAGTATAAGCTATGCATTGTTTCATTACATTGTATACAAGAACTAACTTATTACATTGTGCATAGTAGAGATAACACATGACAGGTGCTTGTTGCACTGCAGTGCATACAAGAACTAACTTATTCCTCATGTATTGAAGAGAAAACAAATCACATATGCTGTTGCTTTGCAATAAATACAAGAACTAACCGTTTCATTGCATTGCATACAATAAACAACTTATTACCTTGTGCATAGAAGAAATTAGTTTTTCACAATTGCTAAGACACTAAACTCCATTCTCTAAACCAAATTCTCAATAGTCTAAACCTTTTTGTCAAATAAATCACTCTTTCTGCAAAACCTAAAATAAGTTTAGGCAGTTAGACACTGCTTGCAAATGTCATGAACTCTTTTTGCAAAACTCTAAACACATTCTCACTCACTAAAACACATTTCACACTGTGATGCATTTTTGCTGCAAAACGGTAAACACAAGCACAACTACAACACAGTTGTCATCCTTTACACACAATGACTCATAATTGTTCACACTTATTTCTAATGATGTGATCAAACAAACTGTATGAAATGTAGTTTCAGAGTGCACAGGTGATACAGGTGCTGAATGATTATACCAACAATAGATGGAAACAATCTGAAAAGTAGCAAGGCGTGTAGAGACAATGCTGTCAAGGCTGGATCCGGCACAGCAGAGGGTTTTTCACTTTGCCTGGCAAAAGATGACATTGCCTGTGATGTGGACAAAGTCCTCAACAATATTCAATACAGTTTTTTACAATCGCTAGGACACATTTCTCAATACTTAGGTCACTTTTTCAAAACTCTTCACACAGTTCTCCTAACCAACTTTCATCTTGGCACAGAGGTTAACTTCACATTCAAAATGCACTACATCTACCAAAACACTTCATACATGTCTCAAATCAACTCATTCTTCCAGAACACTAGCAAAGGTTTTCACTGAGCAAACACACTTTGTCACTCATAAAACATCGACCTAAAAACACTAACATCAGTTAGCATTATACAATGTTTTCTTTTTTTAAAGTTCTTTACAAAACAAGAATGACACTCTCTGCTGCTTATAATTCACTGCAGTTTATGTTACATGGTCCATGTTTACATTACAGAACAAAATTATTCCTAAGTTTCCCCTTTTGAAGTGATGGCAATGAAATTGAAAGACTAATGGTTGTGTAGGTGTTCAGTTTCATCTAATTGTTTTGATAGTATTTGATTTTTTAGATTCAGAATATATTTCATAACTATATTACTGTAGAAATGTAGCAAATTTCTGTCTTATTCAGTTTTGTATTATGTTATTGTTTTGAACTTAAGTTTAACAGTTTTGAAAACAGTATGTAAGCATGTGCAAATTGGTCTGTACGTACAAAGAGTTTTGGCAGTTGTTGTGTCTGAGTGAGAAAAGAATTCATGAAATTTGAGAGATGTAGTCACTGAATGCATTTTGTGCCAAAGCAATGATAGATGACCCTCAGTTTAGCCCACATAGACTTCTGTTGTGCTCACTGTGTGAAGAGTTTTGCAAAAGTGATCTAAGTATTGAGAAATGTGTCCTAGCGTCTGTAAAAAACTGTACTATTCAACAATATTATTGATCTGACAGCACTGACATTACTGAGCTTAGATGAACTGAGCTTAGATGATGACATCACTGTTTTCTGCAGAACTGCTTTTAGAGGAAAATAATTAATTTACATAATAACTGGTGGTCTTTACAATGTAAGTGAATCAACACTGAACTGACTTCAGCTGAACAATGACACTATTTTCTTTTAGAGCTGCTGTACAGCCAAAATGAACCCTCTTTGCATTACTGATCATCATGTACCTGTTATCACTGTAAAGCTGCTTTGACTATACTATACTAGTATCTGTGTAGTATAAATTGCAATCGAAATAAAGGTGACTTGACTTGATTTAGGCCAGACCCAACATGAAGACGTGATGCTGGAGCAGAATAAATCTTTCACTGACTTTGAACTGTTTTTTTGTTTGTTTGTTTGTTTGTTTGTTTGTTTGTTTGTTTTTGAGTGTACTGTAACATGTTTTTCATTTAGAGTTTTCTTTGACCTTTTAGGCCTTTGCATTATGTAAGTGCTGAATATACAGACATTCACTTGCAGTACATACAGTATGCTATATTCACATTATTTAAGTCTGATTTCTATACATTTTATGTAATTGGCAAAATGTGTTTACTGTGTTACAATATATTTTTTTTCCCTGTAACCTCATGTTCTGGATGTTGTGTTTTCCATTTTTTAATGTAGTGTCTAATGAATGATCTGCATTGTTTATCTATTGCTTATTGTGTGTATGATCTGAAAGCTTTGTTTGATTTTGCCATAAGAGTCAGAGGTTTTGTGAAATTAGATTGAAGATTTGGATTTGTGTTTAATGTTTTGAGAAAATGAGTGATGATTTCAAGAAATGTGTTTTAGGAATTCAGAAAAACTGTAATATAACATATGTGCTGTTGCATTGCAACATGTAAGTTTATGCACTATTTCCTTGCATTGTATACAAGAACTAACTTATTCCTTAAGCATTAAAGAGATATAACACATACCATATGTGGTGTCATCTGTTATGCATTGAGATATAACATAACATGTGTAGTAAATTATTATTCTTTGCACAACTTAATAAGTTAGTTCTTGTATACAATGTAATAAAATAGTGCATAGCTTATATGTACTCTTTTTATGCTTTGCATTGCAACGGCACATATATATGTTAATTCTTGTGGTAAAGCAACAAAACCGTTATCTCTTCACAGCAGGACATATTGTATTTTGCATTGCAGTTTAACAGCACATATATGTTACCTCTTTAATGCACAACGAAATAAGTTTATAAGTTAGTTAGGATTTTGAATGCAAGGAAATGCAACAGAATATATGTTATGTGTTATCTCTTCACCACATAATGGATTAAGGATTAATGAAATAAAAAAGGCACATTATGTTACCTATTCAATGCACAAACGAAATGATTTAGTTATTGTATTTATTGTAAGATGAAAGAAGCTTTCCTTTAATAACGGCACTTATCTGCTTATCGAATAGTAGGTCAGAATCAAAGATGGCACCCAGATTTTTGACTTTGTCGTGCAAGGTTAAAGACTGAGTACCTAACTGATTTACAATATTAGTACACAATGAAGAGCCAAAAACAATGGTCTCAGTTTTATCCTCATTTAGCTTGAGGAAGTTTTCCGACATCCACAATTTTACTTCCTCGAGGCAGGAGGTGATATTGTTTAAGGCATCGTTAGGCTTGACAAGGAAGATAAAGTTGTGTATCGTCCGCATAACTGTGATAAAGAGACACCATACTTCTGAAAGATAGAGCCTAGAGGAAGCATATAAAGACAGAACAGCAAGGGACTTAGAATAGAGCCTTGTGGGACGCCCCGTGTAATCGGTGTTGAAGATTAATTGTGATTACCTTATGCTGACAGAAAAGGTTCGCCCATTGAGATACGAGGAAAACCAGCTTAATGCAACTTCCTGGATACCAACAACTCTCTCAAGACGATTTAACAAAATGAAATGATCTATCGTGATCTATCCTGAGATCTAAAAGAATTAAAATAGCACCATCACCAGTGTCCAAGGAACACAGAATATCGTTGATCACCTTTAACAAAGCAGTCTCAGTACTGTGAAGAACCTAAAGCCTGATTGAAATGTATCGAATATAATAAAAGTGGTCAAATAAGAATAGAGCTGCAAATAAACCACCTATTCTAGAATATATGATTTGTTTTCTCTTCAATGCACTTGCGTTGTATACAAGAACTAACTTATTCCTTAAGCATTAAAGAGATAACACATAACAAGTGGTGTTGCGATGAATGAACTAACTCATCCGTAATGCATTAAAGAGATAACACATGATATGTGCAGTGCATTGCATTGCAGTAACTTAATCCATTGTGTAGTGCAGAGACAACACATATCATGTGCATTGCATTGCAGTAGCTTAAGCTGTTCTGTAATTGTAATAGTTAGTAATTGTTAGTTATTGTTCTTATATGTGCTGTTTATTGCACTGTATAATAGAATTAGCTTATTCCGTTATGCATAGAAGAGCTGTTGCACATGCTGTTGCACTGCAGTTAATACAATAACTAACTAATTTCCTTCGCACATTAAAGAGATATGACGTGCATTGCATTGCAGACAATATCTAACTCAATCCATTATCCAGTGAAGAGATTAACATACAGTATGTTCTGCTGCGAAGAGATAACGTCGCTTTGCCACAAGAATGAACGCATTCCGTTGTATTCAATATCTTAATTATACTGTTTTGTATTAAAGAAGTATATTATGTGCTGTTGCATTGCAGTGCATATAACATCTACCTTCATCCGTTGTGCAGTGAAGGAAAACACATAAGATACGTGTTGCATTGCAATAAATCCAATGACATTCTCATTTCGTCTGTGCATTGAAGAGAGAACAAGTCCTATTGCATTGCATAGAAGATCCTTATATATTCCGATGTGCAAAAAAGAGGTAATATATATGTGCCGTTGCAATACAAAGCATAAAAAGAGTACATATAAGCTAATGCGCTGTTTCATTACATTGTATACAAGAACTTATTACGTTGTGCATAGAAGAATAATTTACTGCAATGCAATGCACGTTATGTTATGTTATATCTCAATGCATAACAGTTAATTCATTCATCGCAACACTACATATATGTTGTGTTCTCTCTTCAATTCAAGTTAGGTTTTGTATAGAAAGAAAGGAAACAGTGCATAACTTACATGTTGCAATTCAATGCAACAAAACATTGTTATATGAATTTCTTCTATGCACAGCCTAATAATATATCTATCGTATGCAATGCACTGAAACAGTTCTTGACGCATTGCAATGCAACAGCACGTTATGTTATTTTTTCTATGCACAACATAGCTTGTTTATTGTATGCAATGCATTGAAACAGTTAGTTCTTGTGTTTATTGCAATGAACCAGCATATGTGATTTGTTTTCTCGTCAATGCACAAAGGAAAGAGTTAATTCTTGTATGCAACGCAGTGCAACAGGCACCTGTTGTGTTATCTCTTCACTGTAAAACGGAAGAAGTTACTGCAATGTAATGCACATATTATGTGTTATATCTCAATGCATAACAGATGATTTAGTTTATTCATCGCAACACCACACATGTCATGTGTTCTCTTTTCAAAGCATAAAGAATGTTACGGCTTTAATGCACAACACAATAGTTTAGAGCTTATATGTTATACAATGGCACTATGTTATCTCTTTATTGCACAGACAAAAATGAGTTTGTTATTGTATTTATAATACCAATGATGTGTTTTCTATTGAGTGCACAACGTTTCTTGTATGCACTGCAATGCAAAAAGAGTACTCAATCTTGATTATAGATGAGTTCTCAATCTCATTCTGATTTTACATCAGAAGAACAGTAATTAGACCCTTTTCTGTACAAAGAGTCCTTGAACATGAACTTTCTATACATATTCATTGCCTCACTCTGATTTTACTTCAGTCATACATGAGCCCATATTTGACCTTTCTGAACATATTTCTGGCAAATTAGTTCTCGATCATGAACTTTTAATACATACACAATGGACTCCTTCTGATGATACGTCAGCCACAGAGTATTCAATATTTGATCTAATGGATACATTTCTGGCAAATGATTATTCGATCTTGAAGTTTTCACACATTACTACTGACTTCTTCTGATTTTACTTCACTCATACAGAAGTCAATATTAGACCTATTAAAAATATTGTAATGATTCGTCACTCTGACTGGGATCCATTTGCAAGTTTTTATTAAAGTAAAGCATAGTACAACAGGCAAGGTCGGATGGGGGCAAACAGGAATGGCAAGGGACAGACAGAATCGTAGTCAGGGTACAGGCAAATGGTCAGGGCAGGCAGATAACACTCACAGTCCAGATAACAATCAAAAGATTCCAAGGGCAGGCAGCAGAGAATCGTACACGAGAGGCAAACAAGATCGATAACAGGCAGGCAGACAAAACAAGAAAACGCTCAGAAATGTACACCGTGGCAATACAAGACTTCGCGACAATGACAAGTGAAAGAGAGTCTGGAGTTCGTCTCCGTGACACATATTTCTGGCACAAGAGTACTCAATCTTGAACTGTGTGTACTCATTGACTCCTTTTGATTTTAATACAGCCATATGCATTGCCTCACTCAGATGTTTGTTCTGTCCCAAAAGTCCTTGACCGTGAAGTTTCTATATAAGAAACTCATTGCCTCATTATGATGTTACTTCAGCCATACATAAACCCATGTTTGACCATCTGAACATATTTCTGCAAAATTAGTCCTCGACCATCAACTTTTTATATATACACATTGACTCATTCTGATGAAACATAAACCATAGAGTATTGCATATTTGAACTACTGAACATATTTCTGGCAAGTTAGTCCTCAGTCATGAATTTTCTATACATACTAATTGACTCAGTTTGATGTTACTTCAGGAAAAACATGAGCCCATTTATGTCCTACTGAACATATTTCTGGAAAAATAGTCCTTAATCATAGACTACTGACTGCTTCTGATTATACATCAGCCATAGAGTATTGCATATTTGACTTAATGGATATATTTCTGGCCAAAGTGTACACGATCTTGAACATTTTTTATATTTATTGACTAATTTTGATGATACGTCAGCCATTTTGATGATACGTCAAATATTGCATATTTGACCTAATGGACATATTTCTGGTAAATTAGTCCTCACTCATGCACTTTCTTTACATACCCATTGACTCCATCTGATTGATAACTAACGATCATCCTGACAGTAGTCATTAATAGACCTACTGAACATATTTTTGGACAAAGGGTACTTGATCTTGAACTTTTTATACAAAACTATTGACTCCTTCTCATGATACATCAGCCATAATTAGCATATTAGACCTACTGAACAAAATTCTGGCAAATTAGTCCTCAATCAAGAACTTTCTATAAATACTCAGTGACTGGCTCTGATGTTACTTCAGTCATACCTGAGCCCATGTGTGACCTACTGAACATGTTTGTGGAAAATTAGTCCTCATTCATGAGCTTATACTCCATCTGATGTGAGATCATCCAGATAGAAGTCCATATTAGACCTACTGAACATATTTATGGCCAAAGGGTCCTTGATCTTGAACTTTTAACTAAATAACTATTGACTCCTTTTGATGATACGTCAGCCATAGAGTATTGCATATTTGACCTAATGGGCACATTTCTGGCAAATTAGTCCTCAATCATGCACTTTCTATACGTACCCATTGACTCCATCTGATGTTAGATCATCCAGTCAGTAGTCCATATTAGACCTACTGAACATATTTATGGCCAAGGGGTACTCAATCTTGAACTTTTTATATATGAACATTGACTTCTTCTGATGATACGTCAGCCATAGAGTTTTGCATATTTGACCTAATGGACATATTTCTGTCAAATTGGTCCTCAATCATAAACTTTGTATACATTCAAATTGACTGCTTCTGATGATACGTCAGCCATAGATTGTTGCATATTTGAGCTAATGGACATATTTCTGGCAAAATACTCCTCAGTCATGAACTTTCTATACATACACATTGACTCAATCTGATGTTAGATCAGTACAGACAAAAAGGGTACCTGATCTTGAACTTTTAACTACATAACTATTGACTTCTTTTGATGATACGTCAGCCATAAAGTTTTGCATATTTGACCTAATGGACATATTTCTGGTAAATTAGTCCTCAATCATGAACTTTTTATACATACCCATTGACTCCATCATCCAGACAGTTGTTCATATTAGAAGTACTGAACATATTTATGGCTAAAGGGTACTTAATCTTGAACAATTTATACATTAACATTTTCTCATTTTGATGATACGACAGCCATGGAGTATTGCATATTTGACCTAATGGACATAGATCAGTACAGAGAAGTAGTCCACATTTAACTGACAGAACATATTTCTGACCAAACAGTATTTGATATTGATCTTTTTATATATACTCATTGAAGCCTTCTGATGTCACATAAGCCATATAAAAGTCCATATTTGACCTAATGGACATATTTCTGGTAAATTAGTCCTCAATCGTGAACTTTTTATACATACGCATTGACTTCATCTGATGTTAGATCATCCAGACAGTTGTCCATATTAGACCTATCGAACATATTTATGGCTAAAGGGTACTTAATCTTGAACATTTTATACATTAAAATTTTCTCCTTTTGATGATACGACAGCCATGGAGTATTGCATATTTGACCTAATGGACATAGATCAGTACACAGAAGTAGTCCACATTTAACTGACAGAACATATTTCTGACCAAACAGTATTTGATATTGATATACTCATTGAAGCCTTCTGATATCACATAAGCCATATAGAAGTCCATATTTGACCTACTGAACATATTTCTGACCAAAGAGTCCTCGATCATGAACTTTCTATACAGACTCATTGACCCCCTCTGATGTTACATCAGACAGACACTAGTCTAAATTTGACATAATGAACATATTTCTGGCCCAGGACTACTAGATCTTGAACTTTCCATACATATTCATTGACTCCTGATGTAACATCAGTAGAACAGTGGTACATATTAGACCTACTTAATTTTTTTCTGTCCCAAGGTTCCTTGATCATGATCTTGTTGTTACTTCAGCCATACATGAGCCCATGTCTGATCTTCTGAACATATTTCTGGAAAATTAGTCCTTCATCATTAATTTTTTATACATTCAAATTTACTGCTTCTGATGATACGTCAGCCATAGTGTACTGCATATTTGACCTAATGGATACATTTCTGGCCAAAGATTATTAGAATCTGAACTATTTATACACTTCAGCCATACCAGAGCCTATGTGTGATGGACTGAACATGTTTCTGGAAAATCAGTCCTCAGTCATGAACTTATACTCCATCTGATGTTAGATCGTCCAGACATTAGTCCATATTTGACGTACTGAACATATTTCTGGCCAAAGGGTACTTGATCTTGAACTTTTTATACATAACTATTGACTCCTTCTGATGATACGTCAGCCATAAAGTATTGCATATTAGACCTACTGAGCAAAATTCTGGCAAATTAGTCCTCAATCATGAACTTTCTATACATAATCATTGGCTCGCTCTGATGTCATACCTGAGCCCATGTGTGACCTACTGAACATTTTTATGGCCAAAATGGGTACCTGATCTTGAACTTTTAACTACATAACTATTGTCTTCTTTTGATTATACATCACCCAAAAAGTATTGCATATTTGATGTACTGAACATATTTCTGGCCAAAGGGTACTCGATCTTCAACATTTTATATAACTATTGTCTCCTTCTGATGATACGTCAGCCATAAAGTATTGCATATTAGACCTACTGAACAAAATTCTGGCAAATTAGTCCTCATTCAAGAACTTTTTATAAATACTCATTGACTGGCTCTGATGTTACTTCAGTCATACCTGAGCCCATGTGTGACCTACTGAACATGTTTGTGGAAAATTAGTCCTCAATCATGATCTTATACTCCATCTGATGTTAGATCATCCAGACAGTAGTCCATATTTGACCTACTGTACATATTTCTGACCAAAGAGTCCTCGATCATCAACTTTCTATACAGACTCATTGACCCCTTCTGATGTTACATCAGACAAACACTAGTCTGAATTTGACATAATGAACATATTTCTGGCCCAGGACTACTAGATCTTGAACTTTCCATACATATTCATTGACTCCTGATGTAACATCAGTAGAAAAGTGGTACATATTAGACCTACTTAATTTTTTTCTGTCCCAAGGTTCCTTGATCATGAACTTTGTATACATACTCATTGTCTCACTATGTTGTTACTTCAGCCAGACATGAGCCCATGTCTGATCTTTTGAACATATTTCTGGAAAATTAGACCTTCATCATGAATTTTTTATGCATTCACATTGACTGCTTCTGATGATACGTCAGCCATAGTGTACTGCATATTTGAACTAATGGATATATTTGTGGCCAAAGATTATTAGAATCTGAACTATTTATACACTTCAGCCATACCAGAGCCTATGTGTGATGGACTGAACATGTTTCTGGAATATCTGTCCTCAATTATGAACTTATACTGATGTTAGATCATCCAGACATTAGTCCATATTTGACGTACTGAACATATTTCTGGCCAAAGGGTACTCGATCTTGAACATTTTATATAACTATTGTCTACTTCTGATGATACGTCAGCCATAAAGTATTGCATATTAGACCTACTGAACAAAATTCTGGCAAATTAGTCCTCAATCAAGAACTTTTTATAAATACTCATTGACTGGCTCTGATGTTACTTCAGTCATACCTGAGCCCATATGTAACCTACTGAATATGTTTTTGGAAAATTAGTCCTCAGTCATGATCTTATACTCCATCTGATGTTAGATCATCCAGTCAGTAGTCCATATTAGACCTACTAAACACATTTATGGCCAAGGAGTACTCAGTCTTGAACTTTTTGTACATGAACATTGACTCCTTCTGATGATACATCAGGCATGGAGTTTTGCATATTTGACCTAATGGACATCTTTCTGGCAAATTAGTCCTCAATCATGAATTTTTTATACATACAAATTGACTGCTTTGGATTATACATCACCCATAGAGTATTGCATATTTGACTTAATTGATACATTTCTGGCCAAAGAGTACTTGATTTTCAACATTTTTTATAACTATTGTCTCCTTCTGATGATACGTCAGCCATGACCTACTGAACAAAATTCTAGCAAATTAGTCCTCAATCAAGAACTTTCTATAAATACTCAGTGACTGGCTCTGATGTTACTTCAGTCATACCTGAGCCCATGTGTGATCTATTGAAAATGTCTCTGGAAAATTAGTCCTCAATCATGATCTTATACTCCATCTGATGTTAGATCATCCAGACAGTAGTCCATATTTTACCTACTGAACATATTTATGGCCAAAGGGTCCTTGATCTTGAACTTTTAACTGAATAACTATTGACTACTTTTGATGATATGTCAGCCATATAGTATTGCATATTTGACCTAATGGACACATTTCTGGCAAATTAGCCCTCAATCATAAATTTCTATACATACCCATTGACTCCATCTGATGTTAGATCATCCAGTCAGTAGTCCATATTAGACCTACTGAACATATTTATGGGCAAGGGGTACTCAATCTTGAACTTTTTATACATGGACATTGACTGCTTCTGATGATACGTCAGCCATGGAGTTTTGCATATTTGACATAATTTACAAATTTCTGTCAGACTGGTTCTCAATCATAAACTTTATATACATTCAAACTGACTGCTTCTGATGATACGTCAGCCATAGAGTATTGCATGTTTGACCAAATTGACATATTTCAGGCAAATTAGTCCACAGTCCTGAACTTTCTATAAAATACACATTGACTCCATCTGATGTTAGATCATCCAGACATTAGTCCATATTTGACCTACTGAACATATTTCTCGCCAAAGGGTACTTGATCTAGAACTTTTTATATTTTACAATTGACTCCTTCTGATGATACGACAGCCATAAGGTATTGCTTATTTGAGCTAATGGACATCTTTCTGGCAAATTAGTCCTCAATCATGAACTTTTTATATGTACAAATTGACTGCTTTGGTCAATTTTAGACCTACTGAACAAAATTTGCAAGAATTTTGTTCAGTAGGTCTAAAATTGACTTTTGTATGAGTGAAGTAACATCAGAAGGAACGAATAGAAATGTATAAAAAATTCAGATTCTAATAATCTTTGGCCAAAAATGTATCCATTAGGTCAAATATGCAGTACACTATGGCTGACGTATCATCAGAAGCAGTAAATTTGTATGTATAAAAAGTTCATGATCAAGGATTTATTTTCCAGAAATATGTTCAGAAGATCAGACATGGGCTCATGTATGGCTGAAGTAACATCATAATGAGATAATGAGGATGTATAAAAAGTTCATGATCAAGGACCCTTGGGACAGAAAAAATTGAAGTAGGTCTAACATGGACCACTGTTCTACTGATGTTACATCAGGAGTCAATAAATATGTATGGAAAGTTCAAGATCGAGTACTCCTGGGCCAGAAATATGTTCATTATGTCAAATTTAGACTAGTGTCTGTCTGAAGTAACATCAGAAGGAGTCAATGAGTCTGTATAGAAAGTGCATGATCGAGGACTGAAATATACGTTAGCCATGAAGTATTGTATATTAGACCTACTGAACAATATTCTTGCAAATTGGTCCTCAATCAAGAACTTTCTATAAATACTTATTAACTGGCTCTGATGTTACTTCAGTCATACCTGAGCCCATGTGTGACCTACTGAAAATGTTTTTGGAAAATTAGTCCTCAGTCATGATTTTATACTCCATCTGATGTTAGATCATCCAGACGGTAGTCCATATTAGACCTACTGAACATATTTATGGCCAAGGGGTACTCAATCTTGAACTTTTTATACATGAACATTGACTCCTTCTGATGATACATCAGCCATGGAGTTTTGAATATTTGACCTAATGGATATCTTTCTGGCATATTAGTCCTCAATCATGAACTTTTTATACATACAAATTGACTGCTTTGGATTATACATCAGCCACAGAGTATTGCTTATTTGACTTAATGGATACATTTCTGGCCAAAGAGTACTCGATTTTAAAAAAAATTTATAACTATTGTCTCCTTCCGATGATATGTCACCTATAAAGTATTGCATATTAGACCTACTGAACAAAATTCTGGCAAATTAGTCCTTAATCAAGAACTTTCTATAAATACTCATTGACTGGCTCTGATGTTACTTCAGTCATACCTGAGCCCGTGTGTGACCTACTGAACATGTTTGTGGAAAATTAGTCCTCAGTCATGATCTTATACTCCATCTGATGTTAGATCATCCAGACAGTAGTCCATATTTGACCTACTGAACATATTTCTGGCCAAAGGGTACTTGATCTTAAACTTTTTATATTTTACTATTGACTCCTTCTGATGATACGTCAGCCATAGAGTATTGCATATTTGACCTAACGGACATCTTTCTGACAAATTAGTCCTCAATCATGAACGTTTTATACATACAAATTGACTGCTTTGGATTATACATCAGCCATAGAGTATTGCATATTTGACTTAATGGATATATTTTTGGCCAATGAGTACTCAATCTTGAACATTTTATATAACTATTTTCTCCTTCTAATGATACGTCAGCCATAAAGTATTGCATATTAGACCTACTGAGCAAAATTCTAGCAAATTAGTCCTCAATCATGCACTTTCTATGCATACTCATTGACTCACTCTGATGTTACTGCAGCCATACCTGAGCCCATGTATGAGGTACAGAACATGTTTCTGGAAAATTAGTCCTCAATCGTGAACTTATACTCCCATCTGTTCAATTAGATCATCCAGACAGTAGTCCATATTTGACCTACTGAACCTTTTTCTGTCCAAAGAGTCCCCGATAATAAACACTCTATAGATACTCATTGACTCCTTCTGATGATATGTCAGCTTTACAATAGTGCATATGTAATGTAATGAACTTATTTCTGGCCAAAGAGTATGTTGCTACATGATGTTACACCATTTATGAACAACTGAAAATATTTCCGGCCAAAGAGTCTCTAAACATGAACACTACACACTCTCATAGACTACATCAGATGTTACATCAGCAAGACAATAGCCCAACATTGATCTAACTGAAACATATTTCTTGCAAAAGAGACCTCGATCAGGAACTCTCTAATCATACTAACTGATGTATTCTGATTTTACATCAGCCATGCAGGTCCATATTTGACCTACAAAACATATTTTTGGCCAAAGCGTAGTGAAGTAATATCAGAGTGAGGCAAAGAGTATGTTTACAAAATTAATCAGGTCTAATATGGACTTCTGTATGGCTGAAAAAAAAAAAAATCAGTCAATGAGTATTTATAGAAAGTTCAAGATCAAGTGCTCTTGGGCCAGAAATATGTTCTTTAGGTCAGATACTTACGGTCTTATGTATCACCAGAAGGAGTCAATGAGTCCATATAGAAAGTTTTAATTTGTCAGAATTTTTTTCAGTAGGTCAAAAATGGGTTCATATATGGCTGAAGTAACATCAGATTCAGTCAATAAGTATGTATTGAAAGTTCAAGATCGGGTACTACAGTTTTTTTTCAATTGCTAACAATCGTTTACCTATACATAAAGTACTTTTTCTAAACTCTTAACTCAGCAACACACATACATCACACAATTAGCCAAATAGTTAATTTTCTGCCCAAAACTATATTTTGTCAAAACACTAGCACTAGTTTTCTATCCAACGTGAACATATAGCCAATCAAAGCGCAATGACTGTCAAAATACTAACAGTTGATGGCATTACGAAAACTGCATTACTTGTCATGTTCAGTTCTACCTGCAGAAAATCCATAGTTTTTAAAATTCAGTTTCCTTTTACTGCAGTAAAAGTAGAATGCTTACATTCTACATTTTTGGTTGAGTGTTGAGTGCGTGCATTCTTGGCAACATAAGTGAATGAAGCTTTACTTTAAAGAATGTACAGTAGAAAAAAAGAAGAAGAAAGTAACAGAATTGCTCTGAGGGCAGCTACTGGTCAAGTGGGTCCCCTATGCAGAACTTCAGTTGACCCCTCCGTTGAAATCTCTTTCTGGGGGTGGGAGTGTGGTGTTGATGGTGCCCACATAGCGGGTGGGATGGTGTGTTCTAAGCAGACCACTTATTCTGCTATATGGAACAGTGGTAGTGGAATCATTGTAGTGAAATCATTGTAGTATGAAGCTTTTACTGAAATGAAAACATGCAATTGCTGCCATTGATCAACAACAAATCCAACATCCATGGCCATTCCATTATTATGGAAGATTCTTTTCCACCAACAGAATAAAAAAAGCATAAAAGGTAATTGTGACTTTTTATCTCACAATTCAATTTTTTACTTTTTATTTTGAAATTGTGAGTTTACATTTAACAATTCTGACTTTTCTCTCAGAATTTTGAGGTGAAAAGACACAATTCACTTTTTTATTTTCTATTCATGGCAGAAATAAGCTTTCATAGGTTTGTCATGTGTAAGGGGGAAAACCATAGAGAAGCACAATCCAGCAGACATTCTTCCACCTCTCCTCTACCTCTTCTACTCATCTCCCTCACCTAGACATTTTTTTTTTTCTCTGCTCCTCTGTGTTGTTCTTCATCCACACTGAACAAATCCAGTTCAAAGAGTCTTATTTTACTGTATGTCCATGTAATGGAAATAACTTCAACACCTGACTATGCCGAGATTGGAATCTGCTATTTCTCAATATTTCAGTGATCTGCCAATTAAAAATGCTTATCAGTTGTTTCAGTATTTGTTTTATATACTTTTTCAATATTTTTGAGCTGCTGTTGTTGCACAAGTAGAGGTTTTATACTATATTTAATGATTGGAACATTGGGACTTCATTTCTGACTTGCTGTGTTTAATCATTTGCAAATAAGATCAGAAAGATCCATGATTTTGGTATGGGGTAAGCTTATATGAAAATAAAATTTAAGCATTTTAGAAATGTGTTAATTGACTGCATTTTGTGTGAAAACGACATGAATTGTGTTAATGGTATGTTCACAGCAGACAGATGTTCTGCTAAATGTGTTTAGAGTTTTGAAAATGTGACTACAGATTGGACAAAAGTATGTTAGCAATTGAAAAAAACTGACTTTTTATCTCATAATTCTCTTTTTTTTTTTTTTTTTTTTTGCAATGGTAAGTTTCTATCTCACAATTCTGACTTTTTTTCCCCTCAGAATTGTGATATATAAACTATAAGGAATTGAGAGAAAAAAAGTCAGAATTGTGAGATAAAAAGCATAATTACTTTTTTTTTAATTTTCTATTCATGGCAGAAATAAGCTGTCATAGTTTCCACATGTGTAAGTGAAAAAAACAGATGCATAATCCAGCACACATTCTTCCTCCTCCCGCATACCTCTTCTTCTTCCCTTGTCCTGATCCAACTTCTCCTCTCCTCCTTCATCTATTCCTCTCCCTTACCCAGACAATTTTTTTTTTTTTTTTTGCTCCTCTGTGTTGTTCTTCATCCTCACTGAGCAAATCCGATTCAATGAGTCCTATTTTACTGTATGTCCATGAAAGAACCTCAACACCTGACTGTGCCTCCAACTGAGATTGGAATCTGCTATTTCTCATTATTTCAGTGATCTGCTAATTAAAAGTGCTTATCAATTGCTTCAGTATTTGTTTTATATATTTTTTCAATACTTTTGAGCTGTTGTTGATGCAAAAGTATAAGTTTTATACTATATTTAATGATTGTAACATTGGGTCTTCATGTCTGACTTGCTGTGTTTAAGCATTTGCAAATAAGATGAGAAAGATCCATGATTTTGGTATGGGGTAAGCTTATATGAAAATAAAATTTAAACATTTTAGAAACGTGTTAATTGACTGCATTTTGCATGAAAACAACATGAGTTGTGTTAATGGCATGGTCACAACAGAAGGATGTTCTGCTAAATGTGTTTAGAGTTTTGAAAATGTGACTACAGATTGGACAAATGTATGTTAGCAATTAAAAAAACTTGCCAGAAATATTTTCTTTGGATCAAATATGGACTATTGTATTGCTGATGTGACATCAGAATGCATCAGAAAGTATATACAAAAAGTTTAAGATCAGAGTATTCTTTGGCTAGAAAAATGTCCATTAGGTCAAATATGCAAAAAACGCTATAGCTAACATATCATCACAAGGAATCAATCAGCTTGTATAAAAAGTTCATGATGGAGGACTAATTTGCTAGAAATATGTTCAGGTCGAACATGGGCTCATGCATGGCGGAAGAGTCATCACAGTGAGACAATGAGTCTGTATAGAAAGTTCAAGATCGAGTACACTTGGGTCAGAAATATGCAAATTGGGTCAAATATGCAATACTCTATGGTTAATGCATCATCAGAAGTTTATGAGTATGTATAAAAACTTAATGAGTGAGCACGTATTTGCCAGAGATATGTTCTGTAGGTCAAACATGGGCTCATGTATGGCTGAAGTAACATCAGAGTGAGGCAAAGAGAATGTATACAAAATTAATGATTGAGGAGTCTTGGGACCAAAAACAATAAGTAGGTCTAATATGGACTTCTGTATGGCTGAAAAACAAAAATCAGAAGGAGTCAATGAGTATGCATAGAGAGATAAAGTGCTCTTGGGCCATAAATATGTTTGTTAGGTCTTATGTAACATCAGAAGGAGTCAATGAGTCTCTATATAAAGTTCATTATTGAATTTGCCAGAAATATGTTCAGTAGGTCAAATATGGATTTCTGTATAGCTGATGTAATATCAGAAGGCGTCAGTGACTATATCTAAAGAATTCAATATCAGGTACTCTGGCCAGAAATATGTTTAGTAGGTCAAATATGGACTACAATATGGCTTATATGACATCAGAAGGTGTCAGTAAGTAAATATCAAAAGGTCAAGATTGAGTACTCTTGGGCCAGAACTATGTCCGTAAGGTCAAATACACAATACTCTATAGCCGATGTATCATCAGAAGGAGTTCATTATCGAGGACTAATTTGCCAGAAATATTTTCAGTAGGTTAAACATGGGCTCATACATGTCTGAAGTAACATCAGAGTGAGGCAATGAGAATGTATATAAGTTCATGATTGAGGACTTTTGGGACAGAACATTTTTTAATAAAGTCTAATATGGACTTCTGTATGGGTGAAGTAACATCACATGAAGTCAACAGTAATGTATAAAAAGTTCAAGATTGAGTACTCTTGGGCCAGAAATATGTTCATTGGGTCAAATGTGGACTTCTGTATAGCTGATTTAATATCAGAAGTTATCAATGAGTATATATAAAAAGTTCAATATCGAATATTCTTTGGCCAGAAATATGTTCAGTAGGTCTAATGTTGGCTGCTCTATGGGTGAAGTAACATCAGACGGAGACAATAGTAATGTATGAAAAGTTCAAGATCGAGTACTCTTTGGCCAGAAATATAGCCATTAGTTCAAATATCCAATACTCTATGGCTGACGTATCATCTGAAGGAGTCAATGAGTTTGTATAAAAAGTTCATGATCGAGGACTAATTTGCCAGAAATATGTTCAGTAGGTCAAACATGGGCTTATTTATGGCTAAAGTAACATCAGAGTGAAGCAATGTGTATGTATAGAAAGGTCATGATCGAGTACACTTAGGTAAAAAATATGTTCAGTAGATCAAATATGGACTTCTGTATAGCTGATGTAATATCAGAAGGCGTCAATGAATATATATAAAAAGTTGGTAACACTTTAGAATAATGGTCCATCATTAATAAGTAACTATGCAGGAAGTAATGCAGGACTAACGAGTAGTACTACATTAACACTTCAGCTGCTACTATTAACTAATATAGAAACAAGCTTAACTAATCAGTAAGTAATATTAAATTTAGAAGATAGTTCCTTATTAGTCAAGTCAAGTCAAGTCACCTTTATTTATATAGCGCTTTTTACAATGCAGATTGTGTCAAAGCAGCTTTACATTGATAACTGGTATATAATTTTGGCTGCACAGCAGCTCTTAAAGAATAGTGTCAATGTCGGCAGATCAAAGCACTGTTGAATATCAAATGTCAAGTGTCCCCAACTAAGCAAGCCAAAGGCGACAGCGGCAAGGAACCCAAACTCCAACAGGTGACATCAGATGGCAAACAGGTGGCAAATAGACTTCTGTGTTAAAATGGAGAAAAAAACCTTGGGAGAAACCAGGCTTAGTCGGGGGGCCAGTTCTCCTCTGGCGAACAGTGCTTTGTTACGATTCAGGTTGCTATCATATGTCTGATAGGATCGCAACATTCAAAGTATTTATTCCAGTTCAGTCCAGTTGAGGATCGTATTCATCACACCGGTATGGACGGTGTGTTGAGGAGCTGTGCCACTGGTTGTCGTGTCGATGAGGCCTTCACAATGGATGATCTAGTTGGCTCAATCTCTGCTGATACTTCAGGGCTGCGTTGTGGTCGTGTCAAGGCGCCGGTCCTCGGTCTCACCTGGATACGGCCCGGATCTGGTTGACTACGGTAAACCTCGGGATAAACAGAAAGACTAATATTAGCGTAGATGCCATTCTTCTTCTGATGTAACGAGTACATCTGGTGTTATAGGAAGTGTTCCCGGTTCCAGCTGACCTAATTTATGCAGCCTAATAATCCTTTAACGGATTTGAAAATATAAATTGATAATGTGTTATGTGTATGCCAGGTTAAAGAGATGCGTTTTAGTCTAGATTTAAACTGACAGAGTGTGTCTGCTTCCCGAACAATGCTAGGAAGATTGTTCCAGAGTTTAGGTGCCAGATAGGAGAAGGATCTACCACCTGCGGTTGATTTTGATATTCTAGGTATTATCAGCTGGCCTGAATTCTGAGATCGCAATAGACGTGAAGGACTATAATGCTTTAAGAGCTCGCTCAGGTACTGGGGAGCTAAACCATTTAGTGCTTTGTAAGTAATTAGCAAGATTTTAAAATCTATACGATGTTTAACAGGAAGCCAATGCAGTGTTGACAGAACTGGGCTAATATGGTCATACTTCCTAGTTCTAGTAAGAACTCTAGCTGCTGCATTTTGGACGAGCTGTAGTTTATTTATCAGGCGAGCGGAACAACCACCCAGTAGAGCATTACAGTAATCTAGCCTTGAGGTCATGAACGCATGAACTAACTGTTCTGCATTTTTCATTGAGAGCATATGTCGTAGTTTAGATATATTTTTAAGATGGAAGAATGCGGTTTTACAGATGCTAGTAACATGGCTTTCAAATGAGAGATTGGTATCAAAGAGCACACCCAGGTTCCTAACTGACGACGAAGACTTAACAGAGCAGCCATCAAGTGTTAGACAGTATTCTAGGTTATTACGTGAAGAAGTTTTTGGTCCAAAAATTAGAATCTCTGTTTTTCTGAATTTAGAAGTAGGAAATTACTGGTCATCCAATTTTTTATATCAGCTATGCATTCTGTTAATTTTGTGAATTGGTAAGTTTCATCAGGGCGCGAAGAAATATAGAGCTGAGTATCATCAGCGTAACAGTGAAAACTAACGCCATGCTTCCTAATGATATCTCCCAAGGGTAGCATGTACAGAGTGAAAAGCAACGGTCCTAGTACTGAGCCTTGCGGTACTCCATATTGAACCTGTGATCGATATGACCTCTCTTCGTTTACTACTACAAACTGATAACGGTCAGATAAGTATGATTTGAACCATGACAATGCAGTTCCACTAATGCCAACATAATTTTCGAGTCTATTTAAAAGAATGTTGTGATCGATAGTGTCAAATGCAGCACTAAGATCCAGTAACACTAATAGAGAGATACAACCACGATCTGATGATAAGAGCAAATCATTAGTAACTCTAATGAGAGAAGTCTCAGTACTATGGTACGGTCTAAAACCTGACTGGAAATCCTCACAGATACTATTTCTGTCTAAAAAGGAACATAGTTGTGATGATACTGCCTTTTCTAGTATTTTTGACAGAAAAGTGAGATTTGAGATCGGCCTGTAATTGACTAATTCTCTAGGATCAAGTTGTGGTTTTTTAATAAGAGGTTTAATAATAGCCAGCTTAAAACTTTTTGGTACGTATCCTAGTGATAAAGATGAATTGATGATATTAAGAAGAGGATCTATGACCTCTGGAAGCATCTCTTTCAATAGTTTAGTCGGTATAGGGTCTAACATACATGTTGTTGATTTTGATGATTTAATAAGTTTAGACAATTCTTCCTTTCCTAAAGCAGTAAATGAATTTAATTTTTCCTCAGGGACACCACAATGCACTGTCTGACGCGATACTGTAGTAGACGGTTGCATGGTTATAATTTTTTTCTCTAATATTATCAATCTTACAAGTAAAGAAGTTCATAAAGTCATTACTGCTGTGCTCTTTGGAAACATCAGAAGTTGAAGCTTTATTTCTTGTTAATTTAGCCACTGTATCAAATAAATACCTAGGGTTGTGCTTATTTTCTTCTAAACGTTTTGAAAAATAGGCAGATCTAGCAGTTTTTTAAGGCCTTTCTGTACTCAATCATTCTCTCTCTCCACGAAATGCGAAAAACTTCTAGTTTTGTTTTCTTCCAGCTGCGCTCCATTTTTCTGGCTGCTACCTTTAGGGCCCGAGTGTGCTCATCGTACCACGGCGTTGGATTAATTTCCTTAATCTTTTTAAACGCAAAGGAGCAACCGAGTCTAATGTGCTGGAAAAGACAGAGGCAATAGTTTCTGTTTCAACATCGAGGTCTTCTAAGCTATCTGGTATGCTAAGGCGATGAAACTGATCAGGAAGATTATTTAGAAAGCGATCTTTAGTGGTAGAAGTGATGGTTCTACCATATTTATGGCAGGGAGGCAGTTTAGCTGCCTTGACTAAATGTAGTATACATGAGACTAAATAATGATCTGAGATGTCGTCACACTGCTGCAGAATTTCAACGGCATCAATATCGATTCCATGTGACAATATTAGATCTAAAGTATGATTACGACAATGAGTGGGTCCTGACACGTGTTGTCTAACACCAATAGAGTTTAGAATGTCTGTAAATGCCAATCCCAATGAGTCTTTTTATTATCTACATGGATATTAAAATCACCAACAACAAGGACTTTATCTGCAGTTAGTACTAACTCTGAAAGAAAAGCAGCAAATTCTTTGATAAAGTCTGTATGGTGTCCTGGTGGCCTGTATACAGTAGCCAGCACAAATGTCAACTTACATAATGTTACGTAAAGCACCATCACTTGAAGGAATTATATTTGGAAGACTTTTGACTAATACTGTAAATATTACTATAAATTACAGCAACACCTCCCCTTTGCCTTTCTGACGAGGATTGTGTCGATAATCATAACCTTGCGGGCTAGACTCATTTAAAGTAATGTAATCATCTGGTTTTAGCCAAGTTTCTTTCAAACACAGCACATCTAGATTATTGTCTGTGATAATATCATTTACAATAAGTGCTTTTGAAGAAAGGGATCTAATATTTAACAACCCAAGCTTTATCATTTGTTTATCATTTTTATCTCTATTTTTTATTTGTTGAACATCAATTAAATTTTTACCATTAAATGGGTTTGGAAGTTTTTTGTTTTTACTAATTCGGGGTACAGACACAGTCTCTATGTGATAATATCTAGGTGTAAGAGTTTCTATGTGTTGGGAATTATCTGACTTCTGTAACGTGAGGCAGCTAGCAGACGGTCGGTTTAGCCAGTTTGTCTGCTTCCTGACCTGGACCCCAGTTTGTCATTAGCTAATCAATAATTACCTATTGAGATTACCATCATTAATAACTATTAACTAATGGAGAAATTGTAAAGAACATTATCGTGTTTCTGAGACGTAATCAGTCATTTTTACTCTGAATATAGTCATAAAATGCATCATTAATTACTCAAGTGTTACCTAGTCACTATGCAGGAACTACTAGTGATCAGGACCATTATTTTAAAGTTAAACATCTTTTTCACTTTAAAATAATGGTCCTGATCACTAGTAGTTCCTGCATAGTGACTAGGTAACACTTGAGTAATTAATGATGCATTTTATGACCACGTTGAGAGTAAAAAAAATACAATTGCTCACATCTCAGACACTTTAATGTTGTGATTAGTAATTAATTAGTAATTCTTAAATAATAATTAGTAATTCTTTATAATGTGTCATAGTTACCTATTAGTTCTTAATGATGTCAATCTCATTCACTAATTATTGATTAGCTAATAAGGAACTATCTTAGTCCTAAATTTGATATTACTTACTGATATCTTCTTTCTATATTAGTTAATAGCTGGTGTTAATGTAGTACTACTTCCTGCATAGTTACTTATTAATGGCGGACCATTATTCTAAAGTGTTACCCATATTTCGTTGTGCATTAAAGAGGTAAACATTTTTCTGTTGCATTGCAGGTAAGATTATGCACAGTTTCCTTGTGTTTGATTTAAAAGAACTCCACATTGCAATGAATGTAAAAGTAATTAATCATTCTTTATGCACTGAAGAGCTAACACATATCGGACTTAACCCGATGTGCAATGATAGACAACACAGGTGCTGGTACAATGCATTATAAAAAAGAACTAACTTATCCCGTTATGAATAGAAACGATAACACATATGTTCTGTTGCATTGTAATACATACAATAACTAAATCATTTTGTTTGTGCATTGAAGAGATAACATATGTGCATAACATTTCATACTCGATCTAACATAAAAACATAAAAGTTATGCAGTGTTTCATTGCATTGTATACAAGAACTTATTTTGTTGTGCATTGTTCATTTAATTGCTTACAAAAAACTAATTCCTTTGTAGAAAAAAATAATAATAACGTGCTGTTGCATTGCAATTAAAACCGTTGTGCAGTGAAGAGATACACAGACATACACAACATATGTGCTATTTTATTGCATTGTATAATAGATCTAATTAATTCCGTTATGCATGGAAAAGATACTAAACATGCTAATTTCTTGTGCATTGAAGAAATAACATAGTGCTATTGCATTGCAAATAAGATCTAACTTGTTCCGCTGTGCAATAAGAGGTAACATTTAGGCGCCGTTGCATTGCATAAAAGGTTCATTGTCAGAAATATGCATTGTCAGAAATATGTTCAGTTGGTCAAATATGGATTACTGTATGGCTCATGTGATCAGAAAGGAGTCAGAAGGAGTCAATGAGTCTGAATAGAAAGTTCAAATTGGAGGACTCTTGGGTCAGAATTATGTTCAGTCGTCCAAATACGGACTTCTATATGGCTGATGTGACATCAGAAGGCTTCAATGAGTAATATAAAAAGTTCAAAATCGAATACATTTTGGCCAGAAATTTGTTAAGCATGTCATATATGGACTATTCTCTGGCTGATGTAACATAAAGTTAAGGCAATGAGAATGTATAAAACATTCATAATCGAGGACTAATTTGCCAGAAATATATTCTTTTGGTCTAATATGGACTTCTGTATAGCTGAAGTAATATTACAAGGAGTCAATGAGTACATATAAAATGTGAGAGATCAATTGCTCTTGGGCTAGAAATATGTTCATTAGGACAAACGTGGACTACTGTATGGCTGATGTGACATCAGAAGGCATCAATGAGTATTTAAAAAATAATAATATTGAATACTCTTTTGTAGGAAGTATGTTAAAGTGGTCAAATATGGACTACTGTCTGGCTGATCTAACATCAGATGTTGTCAATGAGTGACAGAGGGTCTAATATGGACTTCTGTATGGATGAAGTAACATCAGAAGGAGTCAACAGTAATGTATGAAAAGTTCAAGATCGAGTACTCTTTGGCCAGAAATATGTCCCTTAGGTCAAATATGCAATACTGTATTGCTGAAGTAACATCATAGTAAGGCAATGAGTATAGAAAGTTCATGATCGAGGAACGTTGGGACAGAAAAAAATAAGTAGATCAGTTATGGACTTCTGTATGGCTGAAACAAAATAGTAATAAAAAAAGGAGTCAATGAGTCTGAATAGAAAGTTCAGAAATCTCTTGGGTCAGAAATATGTTCAGTAGGTAAAATATGGACTTCTGTATGGCTGAAATAAAATCAGAAGGAGTCAATGAGATAGAAATGAAGTTTATATTCGAGGACTCTTGGGTCAGAAATATGTTCAGTAGGTCAAATATGGACAACTGTCTGTCTAATTTTACATCAGATGGAGTAAATGAGTCTGTACATAAAGTTCATATTTGAGGACTCTTGGGTCAGAAATACGTTCAGTAATTCAAATTTGGACTTCTATATGGCTTATGTGACATCAGAAGACTTCAATGAGTATGTATGAAAGTTCAATATCGAATACTCTTTGGCCAGAAATATGTCAATTAGGTCAAATATGCAACACTGTATGGCTCAAGTAACATCAGAGTGAGGCAATGAGTATGTATAGAAAGTTTATGATCGAGGACCCTTGGGACAGAAAAAAATGAAGTAGGTCAAATATGGACTTCTGTATAGCTGACATAAAATCAGGAGTCTATCAGTGTGAACAGAAAGTTCATGATCGAGAACTCTTGGGTCAGAAATATGTTCAGTAGGTCAAATATGGACTTCTGTGTAGCTGATGTAATATCAGAAGGTGTCGATGAGTATGTATAAAAAGTTCAATATCAAATACTCTTTGGCCAGAAATATGTTCAGTAGGTCAAATATGGACTATTGTCTGGCTGACATAACAACAGATGCAGGCAACGATCATGTATAGAAATTTCATGATCGAGGACTAAATTGCCAGAAACACGTCCACTAGGTCTAATATGGACATCTGTATGGCTGAAGTGACATTAGAATGAGTTAATACGTATTTATAGAACGTCCAAGATAAAGTGCTCTTGGGCCAGAAATATGTTTATTAATATGTGGCGTTGCATTACAATGCATAAAAGAACTAAATCCGTTATCCAGTGATGAATGTGCTGTTGCATTGCGTTGCATACAGGAACTAACTCGTTCCTTCGTGCACTGAAGAGATACACAACATTTTTGTTGTTGCAATGAATGAACTAACTCATCCGTTGAACTTTGCACTGTTTCCTTTCATTGTATAAAAGAACAACGAAATGCAATGACTGTAAGAAATTATTCATTTGTGCACTGAAGAGATACAGTCTAACTTAACCCGGTGTGCAGTGAAGAGATACACAAAACAGGTGATGGTAATGATAACTCTTTCCTTTATGCATTAAAGAGAAAACACAAATCATATGTGCTTGTTGCATTGCAAAAAGCAAAAAGAGCTAACTGTTTCATGAAATATACAAGAATTGTATCCGTTGTGCATTGAAGAGATAAAACATGACAGGTGCTTGTTGCACTGCATTGCTTACAAGAACTAACTCTTGTGCATTGAAAAGAAAACAAATCATATTATGCTGTTGTATTGCAAGAAAGACTGTTTCATTGCATTACATACAATAATTAACTTATTACGTTGTGCAAAGAAGAATTTGATATAACAAGGGCTGTTGCACTGCAATGCATACAAGAACTATCAGTTATGCACTGTTTACTTGCAACGTTTGTAAGAACTAACTTATTCCTTAGGCAATGAAGAGACAACAAATACATGGCGGTGTTGCAATGAATGAACTCGTTCGTTATGCATTGAAGAGATAAAAAGCGTGGTTACATTGCCATGAATACAAGACCGTTAGGTAAGCACTATTTCCTTGCACTGCATACAAAATCTAACTTATCCTGTTGTGCAGTGAACAGATAACACAACACGGGTTCTGTTGCATTGTATACCAGAACTAACTTAATCCGTTATGTGGAAAATAATATAACGCATATATGCTGCTGCATTGCATTGTTTTCAATAAACATATTAAAAATCTTAGAACTCATTCTGTTGTACAGCGCACGCACTATTTTCCTTGCATTGTATACATACAAAAAATAACATTCCGTTGTGCAATGAACAGGTAACGCATCATAACACGGGCGCTTTTGCACTGCATTACATAAAAGAACTAAAATGACAACATATGCCGTTGTGCATTACCTACACGTATGTTCTGTTGCACTGCATGTAAGCTTATGCACTGTTTCATTGTATTGTTTTAAAAGAACAACGAAATGCAATGGAACATAAGAAATTAATCATTCTGCACTGAAGAGAAAACACACATATCTACACGGATCTAAATCCGATGTGCAGTGAATAACACAAAGATCATACACAGGCGCTGGTGCATTGCAAGATATAACGCAGATACGCTGTTGCGTTGCGTTGCATTCAGTATGTTAACTCACTTATAACTTCTTCTGTTTTGCATTGAATGCGCTATTTCCTTGCATTGTATACAAAGAAAAATAACTTTTTCCTTTGTGCAATGAAACAAATAAAACATAACACGGGTGCTGTTGCACTGAGGTAATGTTACCTCTTTTAATGCACAACGAAATATGTTATGTCATTTATGTAGTTCTTGTATAGAACTACATAAATGACATAACATATTTCGTTGTGCATTAAAAGAAGTAACATTTTTTCTCTTACACTGCTTATGCACTGTTTCCTTGTATTGTTTAAAAGAACACCAAATGCAATGAATGTAAGAAATTAATCATTCTTTATGCACTGAAGAGATACATATCTAACTTAACCCGATATGCAGTGATGAAAAACATAAAAGGTATGCACTGTTTCATTGCATTGTATACAATGCATTGTGTGCATTGTTCATTTAACATATTACACAGGTGCTGTTGAACTGCATTGCACAGATGAGAGAAAAATAACGTGCTGTTGCATTGCAATCAAACAATAAACTATTTCATTTGTTCTGTTGCATTACACTGCAATGTTTTGTAGCATTGCAAACATATATTGTATGTTTCTGAAGCATTGTATACAAGAACTACCTGTTCCGTTATGCAATGAAGACCAAACTGATGCTGGTCCGTTGCAATGCATGTAAGAACTGGTGCATTACATTGTATACTAGAACTAACTTAATCCGTTGTGTGGTAAAGATATAACGCATAGACGCTGTTGCATTGCATTGCATTCAATATGTTGACTAACTTTATAACTTATTCTGTTTTGCATTGTATTCACTGAATACAAAGAAAGATAACTTTTTCCTTTGTGCGATGAACAGATAACACATAACAAGGGTGCATTACATGAACTAAAATGACATAACATATTTCGATTGGCGTTAAAGAGGTAACATATTTCCCGTTGCATTGCAAGGTAGCTTATGCACAGTTTCCTTACGAAATGCGATATAAAAAATGAATCATTCTGCACTGAAGAGAAACATACATGTCTACACGATATAACTTAATCCGATGTGCAGTGAAGCTCTACACAAAACAGGTGCTGGTGCAGTGCATTGTATACAAGAACTAACTTAATCCGTTATGTGGTAAAGATATAAACGCATATGTGCTGTTGCATTGCATAGCATTCATTATGTTAACTAACATATTCTGTTTTGCATCGTATGCACTATTTCCTATATCACTACTATATCAGAAGGTGTCGATGAGTATCTATAAAAGTTCAAATCGAATACTCTTTGGCCAGAAATATTTTCAGTAGGTCAAATATGGACTATTGTCTGGCTGACATAACAACAGATGCAGGCAACGATCATGTATAGAAATTTCATGATCGAGGACTAAATTGCCAGAAACACGTCCAGTAGGTCTAATATGGACTTCTGTATGGCTGAAGTGACATTAGAATGAGTCAATACGTATTTATAGAACGTCCAAGATAAAGTGCTCTTGGGCCAGAAATATGTTTATTAATATGTGGCGTTGCATTACAATGCATAAAAGAACTAAATCCGTTATCCAGTGATGAATGTGCTGTTGCATTGCGTTGCATACAGGAACTAACTCGTTCCTTCGTGCACTGAAGAGATACACAACATTTTTGTTGTTGCAATGAATGAACTAACTCATCCGTTGAACTTTGCACTGTTTCCTTTCATTGTATAAAAGAACAACGAAATGCAATGACTGTAAGAAATTATTCATTTGTGCACTGAAGAGATACACAACATTTTTGTTGTTGCAATGAATGAACTAACTCATCCGTTGAACTTTGCACTGTTTCCTTTCATTGTATAAAAGAACAACGAAATGCAATGACTGTAAGAAATTATTCATTTGTGCACTGAAGAGATACAGTCTAACTTAACCCGGTGTGCAGTGAAGAGATACACAAAACAGGTGATGGTAATGATAACTCTTTCCTTTATGCATTAAAGAGAAAACACAAATCATATGTGCTTGTTGCATTGCAAAAAAGCAAAAGAGCTAACTGTTTCATGAAATATACAAGAATTGTATCCGTTGTGCATTGAAGAGATAAAACATGACAGGTGCTTGTTGCACTGCATTGCTTACAAGAACTAACTCTTGTGCATTGAAAAGAAAACAAATCATATTATGCTGTTGTATTGCAAGAAAGACTGTTTCATTGCATTACATACAATAATTAACTTATTACGTTGTGCAAAGAAGAATTTGATATAACAAGGGCTGTTGCACTGCAATGCATCCAAGAACTATCAGTTATGCACTGTTTACTTGCAACGTTTGCAAGAACTAACTTATTCCTTAGGCAATGAAGAGACAACAAATACATGGCGGTGTTGCAATGAATGAACTCGTTCGTTATGCATTGAAGAGATAAAAAGCGTGGTTACATTGCCATGAATACAAGACCGTTAGGTAAGCACTATTTCCTTGCACTGCATACAAAATCTAACTTATCCTGTTGTGCAGTGAACAGATAACACAACACGGGTTCTGTTGCATTGTATACCAGAACTAATTTAATCCGTTATGTGGAAAATAATATAACGCATATATGCTGCTGCATTGCATTGTTTTCAATAAACATATTAAAAATCTTAGAACTCATTCTGTTGTACAGCGCACGCACTATTTTCCTTGCATTGTATACATACAAAAAATAACAATCCGTTGTGCAATGAACAGGTAACGCATAATAACACGGGTGCTTTTGCACTGCATTACATAAAAGAACTAAAATGACAACATATGCCGTTGTGCATTGAAGAGGTAACACGTATGTTCTGTTGCACTGCATGTAAGCTTATGCACTGTTTCCTTGTATTGTTTTAAAAGAACAACGAAATGCAATGGAACATAAGAAATTAATCATTCTGCACTGAAGAGAAAACACACATATCTACACGGATCTAAATCCGATGTGCAGTGAATAACACAAAGATCATACACAGGCGCTGGTGCATTGCAAGATATAACCCAGATACGCTGTTGCGTTGCGTTGCATTCAGTATGTTAACTCACTTATAACTTCTTCTGTTTTGCATTGAATGCACTATTTCCTTGCATTGTATACAAAGAAAAATAACTTTTCCTTTGTGCAATGAAACAGATAAAACATAACACAGGTGCTGTTGCACTGAGGTAATGTTACCTCTTTTAATGCACAACGAAATATGTTATGTCATTTATGTAGTTCTTGTATAGAACTACATAAATGACATAACATATTTCGTTGTGCATTAAAAGAGGTAACATTTTTTCTCTTACACTGCTTATGCACTGTTTCCTTGTATTGTTTAAAAGAATACCAAATGCAATGAATGTAAGAAATTAATCATTCTTTATGCACTGAAGAGATACATATCTAACTTAACCCGATATGCAGTGATGAAAAACATAAAAGGTATGCACTGTTTCATTGCATTGTATACAATGCATGGTGTGCATTGTTCATTTAACATATTACACAGGTGCTGTTGAACTGCATTGCACAGAGAGAAAAATAACGTGCTGTTGCATTGCAATCAAACAATAAACTATTTCATTTGTTCTGTTGCATTACACTGCAATGTTTTGTAGCATTGCAAACATATATTGTATGTTTCTGAAGCATTGTATACAAGAACTACCTGTTCCGTTATGCAATGAAGACCAAACTGATGCTGGTCCGTTGCAATGCATGTAAGAACTGGTGCATTACATTGTATACTAGAACTAACTTAATCCGTTGTGTGGTAAAGATATAACGCATAGACGCTGTTGCATTGCATTGCATTCAATATGTTGACTAACTTTATAACTTATTCTGTTTTGCATTGTATTCACTGAATACAAAGAAAGATAACTTTTCCTTTGTGCGATGAACAGATAACACATAACAAGGGTGCATTACATGAACTAAAATGACATAACATATTTCGATTGGCGTTAAAGAGGTAACATATTTCCCGTTGCATTGCAAGGTAGCTTATGCACAGTTTCCTTACGAAATGCGATATAAAAATGAATCATTCTGCACTGAAGAGAAACATACATGTCTACACGATATAACTTAATCCGATGTGCAGTGAAGCTCTACACAAAACAGGTGCTGGTGCAGTGCATTGTATACAAGAACTAACTTAATCCGTTATGTGGTAAAGATATAAACGCATATGTGCTGTTGCATTGCATAGCATTCATTATGTTAACTAACATATTCTGTTTTGCATCGTATGCACTATTTCCTATATCACTACTATATCAGAAGGTGTCGATGAGTATCTATAAAAGTTCAAATCGAATACTCTTTGGCCAGAAATATTTTCAGTAGGTCAAATATGGACTATTGTCTGGCTGACATAACAACAGATGCAGGCAACGATCATGTATAGAAATTTCATGATCGAGGACTAAATTGCCAGAAACACGTCCAGTAGGTCTAATATGGACTTCTGTATGGCTGAAGTGACATTAGAATGAGTCAAAAATGTTACCTCTTTTAATGCACAACGAAATATGTTATGTCATTTATGTAGTTCTTGTATAGAACTACATAAATGACATAACATATTTCGTTGTGCATTAAAAGAGGTAACATTTTTTCTCTTACACTGCTTATGCACTGTTTCCTTGTATTGTTTAAAAGAACACCAAATGCAATGAATGTAAGAAATTAATCAATCTTTATGCACTGAAGAGATACATATCTAACTTAACCCGATATGCAGTGATGAAAAACAAAACATAAAAGGTATGCACTGTTTTTGTGTGTCATTGTGTGCATTGTTCATTTAACATATTACACAGGTGCTGTTGAACTGCATTGCACAGAGAGAAAAAAATAACGTGCTGTTGCATTGCAATCAAACAATAAACTATTTCATTTGTTCTGTTGCATTACACTGCAATGTTTTGTAGCATTGCAAACATACATTGTATGTTTCTGAAGCATTGTATACAAGAACTACCTGTTCCGTTATGCAATGAAGACCAAACACATAACACTGATGCTGGTCCGTTGCAATGCATGTAAGAACTGGTGCATTACATTGTATACTAGAACTAACTTAATCCGTTGTGTGGTAAAGATATAACGCATAGACGCTGTTGCATTGCATTGCATTCAATATGTTGACTAACTTCATAACTTATTCTGTTTTGCATTGTATTCACTGAATACAAAGAAAGATAACTTTTTCCTTTGTGCGATGAACAGATAACACATAACAAGGGTGCATTACATGAACTAAAATGACATAACATATTTCGATTGGCGTTAAAGAGGTAACATATTTCCTGTTGCATTGCAAGGTAGCTTATGCACAGTTTCCTTACGAAATGCGATATAAAAAATGAATCATTCTGCACTGAAGAGAAACAATACATGTCTACACGATATAACTTAATCCGATGTGCAGTGAAGCTCTACACAAAACAGGTGCTGGTGCAGTGCATTGTATACAAGAACTAACTTAATCCGTCATGTGGTAAAGATATAAACGCATATGTGCTGTTGCATTGCATACCATTCATTATGTTAACTAACATATTCTGTTTTGCATCGTATGCACTATTTCCTATATCACTACTATATCAGAAGGTGTCGATGAGTATCTATAAAAAGTTCAAATCGAATACTCTTTGGCCAGAAATATTTTCAGTAGGTCAAATATGGACTATTGTCTGGCTGACATAACAACAGATGCAGGCAACGATCATGTATAGAAATTTCATGATCGAGGACTAAATTGCCAGAAACACGTCCACTAGGTCTAATATGGACTTCTGTATGGCTGAAGTGACATTAGAATGAGTCAATACGTATTTATAGAACGTCCAAGATAAAGTGCTCTTGGGCCAGAAATATGTTTAATAATATGTGGCGTTGCATTACAATGCATAAAAGAACTAAATCCGTTATCCAGTGATGAATGTGCTGTTGCATTGCGTTGCATACAGGAACTAACTCGTTCCTTCGTGCACTGAAGAGATACACAACATTTTTGTTGTTGCAATGAATGAACTAACTCATCCGTTGAACTTTGCACTGTTTCCTTTCATTGTATAAAAGAACAACGAAATGCAATGACTGTAAGAAATTATTCATTTGTGCACTGAAGAGATACAGTCTAACTTAACCCGGTGTGCAGTGAAGAGATACACAAAACAGGTGATGGTAATGATAACTCTTTCCTTTATGCATTCAAGAGAAAACACAAATCATATGTGCTTGTTGCATTGCAAAAAAGCAAAAGAGCTAACTGTTTCATGAAATATACAAGAATTGTATCCGTTGTGCATTGAAGAGATAAAACATGACAGGTGCTTGTTGCACTGCATTGCTTACAAGAACTAACTCTTGTGCATTGAAAAGAAAACAAATCATATTATGCTGTTGTATTGCAAGAAAGACTGTTTCATTGCATTACATACAATAATTAACTTATTACGTTGTGCAAAGAAGAATTTGATATAACAAGGGCTGTTGCACTGCAATGCATACAAGAACTATCAGTTATGCACTGTTTACTTGCAACGTTTGTAAGAACTAACTTATTCCTTAGGCAATGAAGAGACAACAAATACATGGCGGTGTTGCAATGAATGAACTCGTTCGTTATGCATTGAAGAGATAAAAAGCGTGGTTACATTGCCATGAATACAAGACCGTTAGGTAAGCACTATTTCCTTGCACTGCATACAAAATCTAACTTATCCTGTTGTGCAGTGAACAGATAACACAACACGGGTTCTGTTGCATTGTATACCAGAACTAACTTAATCCGTTATGTGGAAAATAATATAACGCATATATGCTGCTGCATTGCATTGTTTTCAATAAACATATTAAAAATCTTAGAACTCATTCTGTTGTACAGCGCACGCACTATTTTCCTTGCATTGTATACATACAAAAATAACATTCCGTTGTGCAATGAACAGGTAACGCATCATAACACGGGCGCTTTTGCACTGCATTACATAAAAGAACTAAAATGACAACATATGCCGTTGTGCATTACCTACACGTATGTTCTGTTGCACTGCATGTAAGCTTATGCACTGTTTCATTGTATTGTTTTAAAAGAACAACGAAATGCAATGGAACATAAGAAATTAATCATTCTGCACTGAAGAGAAAACACACATATCTACACGGATCTAAATCCGATGTGCAGTGAATAACACAAAGATCATACACAGGCGCTGGTGCATTGCAAGATATAACGCAGATACGCTGTTGCGTTGCGTTGCATTCAGTATGTTAACTCACTTATAACTTCTTCTGTTTTGCATTAAATGCGCTATTTCCTTGCATTGTATACAAAGAAAAATAACTTTTTCCTTTGTGCAATGAAACAGATAAAACATAACACGGGTGCTGTTGCACTGAGGTAATGTTACCTCTTTTAATGCACAACGAAATATGTTATGTCATTTATGTAGTTCTTGTATAGAACTACATAAATGACATAACATATTTCGTTGTGCATTAAAAGAGGTAACATTTTTCTCTTACACTGCTTATGCACTGTTTCCTTGTATTGTTTAAAAGAACACCAAATGCAATGAATGTAAGAAATTAATCATTCTTTATGCACTGAAGAGATACATATCTAACTTAACCCGATATGCAGTGATGAAAAACATAAAAGGTATGCACTGTTTCATTGCATTGTATACAATGCATGGTGTGCATTGTTCATTTAACATATTACACAGGTGCTGTTGAACTGCATTGCACAGAGAGAAAAAATAACGTGCTGTTGCATTGCAATCAAACAATAAACTATTTCATTTGTTCTGTTGCATTACACTGCAATGTTTTGTAGCATTGCAAACATATATTGTATGTTTCTGAAGCATTGTATACAAGAACTACCTGTTCCGTTATGCAATGAAGACCAAACTGATGCTGGTCCGTTGCAATGCATGTAAGAACTGGTGCATTACATTGTATACTAGAACTAACTTAATCCGTTGTGTGGTAAAGATATAACGCATAGACGCTGTTGCATTGCATTGCATTCAATATGTTGACTAACTTTATAACTTATTCTGTTTTGCATTGTATTCACTGAATACAAAGAAAGATAACTTTTTCCTTTGTGCGATGAACAGATAACACATAACAAGGGTGCATTACATGAACTAAAATGACATAACATATTTCGATTGGCGTTAAAGAGGTAACATATTTCCCGTTGCATTGCAAGGTAGCTTATGCACAGTTTCCTTACGAAATGCGATATAAAAATGAATCATTCTGCACTGAAGAGAAACATACATGTCTACACGATATAACTTAATCCGATGTGCAGTGAAGCTCTACACAAAACAGGTGCTGGTGCAGTGCATTGTATACAAGAACTAACTTAATCCGTTATGTGGTAAAGATATAAACGCATATGTGCTGTTGCATTGCATAGCATTCATTATGTTAACTAACATATTCTGTTTTGCATCGTATGCACTATTTCCTTTATCACTACTATATCAGAAGGTGTCGATGAGTATCTATAAAAGTTCAAATCGAATACTCTTTGGCCAGAAATATTTTCAGTAGGTCAAATATGGACTATTGTCTGGCTGACATAACAACAGATGCAGGCAACGATCATGTATAGAAATTTCATGATCGAGGACTAAATTGCCAGAAACACGTCCAGTAGGTCTAATATGGACTTCTGTATGGCTGAAGTGACATTAGAATGAGTCAATACGTATTTATAGAACGTCCAAGATAAAGTGCTCTTGGGCCAGAAATATGTTTATTAATATGTGGCGTTGCATTACAATGCATAAAAGAACTAAATCCGTTATCCAGTGATGAATGTGCTGTTGCATTGCGTTGCATACAGGAACTAACTCGTTCCTTCGTGCACTGAAGAGATACACAACATTTTTGTTGTTGCAATGAATGAACTAACTCATCCGTTGAACTTTGCACTGTTTCCTTTCATTGTATAAAAGAACAACGAAATGCAATGACTGTAAGAAATTATTCATTTGTGCACTGAAGAGATACACAACATTTTTGTTGTTGCAATGAATGAACTAACTCATCCGTTGAACTTTGCACTGTTTCCTTTCATTGTATAAAAGAACAACGAAATGCAATGACTGTAAGAAATTATTCATTTGTGCACTGAAGAGATACAGTCTAACTTAACCCGGTGTGCAGTGAAGAGATACACAAAACAGGTGATGGTAATGATAACTCTTTCCTTTATGCATTCAAGAGAAAACACAAATCATATGTGCTTGTTGCATTGCAAAAAGCAAAAGAGCTAACTGTTTCATGAAATATACAAGAATTGTATCCGTTGTGCATTGAAGAGATAAAACATGACAGGTGCTTGTTGCACTGCATTGCTTACAAGAACTAACTCTTGTGCATTGAAAAGAAAACAAATCATATTATGCTGTTGTATTGCAAGAAAGACTGTTTCATTGCATTACATACAATAATTAACTTATTACGTTGTGCAAAGAAGAATTTGATATAACAAGGGCTGTTGCACTGCAATGCATCCAAGAACTATCAGTTATGCACTGTTTACTTGCAACGTTTGCAAGAACTAACTTATTCCTTAGGCAATGAAGAGACAACAAATACATGGCGGTGTTGCAATGAATGAACTCGTTCGTTATGCATTGAAGAGATAAAAAGCGTGGTTACATTGCCATGAATACAAGACCGTTAGGTAAGCACTATTTCCTTGCACTGCATACAAAATCTAACTTATCCTGTTGTGCAGTGAACAGATAACACAACACGGGTTCTGTTGCATTGTATACCAGAACTAACTTAATCCGTTATGTGGAAAATAATATAACGCATATATGCTGCTGCATTGCATTGTTTTCAATAAACATATTAAAAATCTTAGAACTCATTCTGTTGTACAGCGCACGCACTATTTTCCTTGCATTGTATACATACAAAAAATAACAATCCGTTGTGCAATGAACAGGTAACGCATAATAACACGGGTGCTTTTGCACTGCATTACATAAAAGAACTAAAATGACAACATATGCCGTTGTGCATTGAAGAGGTAACACGTATGTTCTGTTGCACTGCATGTAAGCTTATGCACTGTTTCCTTGTATTGTTTTAAAAGAACAACGAAATGCAATGGAACATAAGAAATTAATCATTCTGCACTGAAGAGAAAACACACATATCTACACGGATCTAAATCCGATGTGCAGTGAATAACACAAAGATCATACACAGGCGCTGGTGCATTGCAAGATATAACCCAGATACGCTGTTGCGTTGCGTTGCATTCAGTATGTTAACTCACTTATAACTTCTTCTGTTTTGCATTGAATGCACTATTTCCTTGCATTGTATACAAAGAAAAATAACTTTTCCTTTGTGCAATGAAACAGATAAAACATAACACGGGTGCTGTTGCACTGAGGTAATGTTACCTCTTTTAATGCACAACGAAATATGTTATGTCATTTATGTAGTTCTTGTATAGAACTACATAAATGACATAACATATTTCGTTGTGCATTAAAAAGAGGTAACATTTTTTCTCTTACACTGCTTATGCACTGTTTCCTTGTATTGTTTAAAAGAACACCAAATGCAATGAATGTAAGAAATTAATCATTCTTTATGCACTGAAGAGATACATATCTAACTTAACCCGATATGCAGTGATGAAAAACATAAAAGGTATGCACTGTTTCATTGCATTGTATACAATGCATGGTGTGCATTGTTCATTTAACATATTACACAGGTGCTGTTGAACTGCATTGCACAGAGAGAAAAAATAACGTGCTGTTGCATTGCAATCAAACAATAAACTATTTCATTTGTTCTGTTGCATTACACTGCAATGTTTTGTAGCATTGCAAACATATATTGTATGTTTCTGAAGCATTGTATACAAGAACTACCTGTTCCGTTATGCAATGAAGACCAAACTGATGCTGGTCCGTTGCAATGCATGTAAGAACTGGTGCATTACATTGTATACTAGAACTAACTTAATCCGTTGTGTGGTAAAGATATAACGCATAGACGCTGTTGCATTGCATTGCATTCAATATGTTGACTAACTTTATAACTTATTCTGTTTTGCATTGTATTCACTGAATACAAAGAAAGATAACTTTTTCCTTTGTGCGATGAACAGATAACACATAACAAGGATGCATTACATGAACTAAAATGACATAACATATTTCGATTGGCGTTAAAGAGGTAACATATTTCCCGTTGCATTGCAAGGTAGCTTATGCACAGTTTCCTTACGAAATGCGATATAAAAATGAATCATTCTGCACTGAAGAGAAACATACATGTCTACACGATATAACTTAATCCGATGTGCAGTGAAGCTCTACACAAAACAGGTGCTGGTGCAGTGCATTGTATACAAGAACTAACTTAATCCGTTATGTGGTAAAGATATAAACGCATATGTGCTGTTGCATTGCATAGCATTCATTATGTTAACTAACATATTCTGTTTTGCATCGTATGCACTATTTCCTATATCACTACTATATCAGAAGGTGTCGATGAGTATCTATAAAAAGTTCAAATCGAATACTCTTTGGCCAGAAATATTTTCAGTAGGTCAAATATGGACTATTGTCTGGCTGACATAACAACAGATGCAGGCAACGATCATGTATAGAAATTTCATGATCGAGGACTAAATTGCCAGAAACACGTCCAGTAGGTCTAATATGGACTTCTGTATGGCTGAAGTGACATTAGAATGAGTCAATACGTATTTATAGAACGTCCAAGATAAAGTGCTCTTGGGCCAGAAATATGTTTATTAATATGTGGCGTTGCATTACAATGCATAAAAGAACTAAATCCGTTATCCAGTGATGAATGTGCTGTTGCATTGCGTTGCATACAGGAACTAACTCGTTCCTTCGTGCACTGAAGAGATACACAACATTTTTGTTGTTGCAATGAATGAACTAACTCATCCGTTGAACTTTGCACTGTTTCCTTTCATTGTATAAAAGAACAACGAAATGCAATGACTGTAAGAAATTATTCATTTGTGCACTGAAGAGATACAGTCTAACTTAACCCGGTGTGCAGTGAAGAGATACACAAAACAGGTGATGGTAATGATAACTCTTTCCTTTATGCATTCAAGAGAAAACACAAATCATATGTGCTTGTTGCATTGCAAAAAGCAAAAGAGCTAACTGTTTCATGAAATATACAAGAATTGTATCCGTTGTGCATTGAAGAGATAAAACATGACAGGTGCTTGTTGCACTGCATTGCTTACAAGAACTAACTCTTGTGCATTGAAAAGAAAACAAATCATATTATGCTGTTGTATTGCAAGAAAGACTGTTTCATTGCATTACATACAATAATTAACTTATTACGTTGTGCAAAGAAGAATTTGATATAACAAGGGCTGTTGCACTGCAATGCATCCAAGAACTATCAGTTATGCACTGTTTACTTGCCACGTTTGCAAGAACTAACTTATTCCTTAGGCAATGAAGAGACAACAAATACATGGCGGTGTTGCAAATGAATGAACTCGTTCGTTATGCATTGAAGAGATAAAAGCGTGGTTACATTGCCATGAATACAAGACCGTTAGGTAAGCACTATTTCCTTGCACTGCATACAAAATCTAACTTATCCTGTTGTGCAGTGAACAGATAACACAACACGGGTTCTGTTGCATTGTATACCAGAACTAACTTAATCCGTTATGTGGAAAATAATATAACGCATATATGCTGCTGCATTGCATTGTTTTCAATAAACATATTAAAAATCTTAGAACTCATTCTGTTGTACAGCGCACGCACTATTTTCCTTGCATTGTATACATACAAAAAATAACAATCCGTTGTGCAATGAACAGGTAACGCATAATAACACGGGTGCTTTTGCACTGCATTACATAAAAGAACTAAAATGACAACATATGCCGTTGTGCATTGAAGAGGTAACACGTATGTTCTGTTGCACTGCATGTAAGCTTATGCACTGTTTCCTTGTATTGTTTTAAAAGAACAACGAAATGCAATGGAACATAAGAAATTAATCATTCTGCACTGAAGAGAAAACACACATATCTACACGGATCTAAATCCGATGTGCAGTGAATAACACAAAGATCATACACAGGCGCTGGTGCATTGCAAGATATAACCCAGATACGCTGTTGCGTTGCGTTGCATTCAGTATGTTAACTCACTTATAACTTCTTCTGTTTTGCATTGAATGCACTATTTCCTTGCATTGTATACAAAGAAAAATAACTTTTTCCTTTGTGCAATGAAACAGATAAAACATAACACGGGTGCTGTTGCACTGAGGTAATGTTACCTCTTTTAATGCACAACGAAATATGTTATGTCATTTATGTAGTTCTTGTATAGAACTACATAAATGACATAACATATTTCGTTGTGCATTAAAAGAGGTAACATTTTTTCTCTTACACTGCTTATGCACTGTTTCCTTGTATTGTTTAAAAGAACACCAAATGCAATGAATGTAAGAAATTAATCATTCTTTATGCACTGAAGAGATACATATCTAACTTAACCCGATATGCAGTGATGAAAAACATAAAAGGTATGCACTGTTTCATTGCATTGTATACAATGCATGGTGTGCATTGTTCATTTAACATATTACACAGGTGCTGTTGAACTGCATTGCACAGAGAGAAAAATAACGTGCTGTTGCATTGCAATCAAACAATAAACTATTTCATTTGTTCTGTTGCATTACACTGCAATGTTTTGTAGCATTGCAAACATATATTGTATGTTTCTGAAGCATTGTATACAAGAACTACCTGTTCCGTTATGCAATGAAGACCAAACTGATGCTGGTCCGTTGCAATGCATGTAAGAACTGGTGCATTACATTGTATACTAGAACTAACTTAATCCGTTGTGTGGTAAAGATATAACGCATAGACGCTGTTGCATTGCATTGCATTCAATATGTTGACTAACTTTATAACTTATTCTGTTTTGCATTGTATTCACTGAATACAAAGAAAGATAACTTTTTCCTTTGTGCGATGAACAGATAACACATAACAAGGATGCATTACATGAACTAAAATGACATAACATATTTCGATTGGCGTTAAAGAGGTAACATATTTCCCGTTGCATTGCAAGGTAGCTTATGCACAGTTTCCTTACGAAATGCGATATAAAAAATGAATCATTCTGCACTGAAGAGAAACATACATGTCTACACGATATAACTTAATCCGATGTGCAGTGAAGCTCTACACAAAACAGGTGCTGGTGCAGTGCATTGTATACAAGAACTAACTTAATCCGTTATGTGGTAAAGATATAAACGCATATGTGCTGTTGCATTGCATAGCATTCATTATGTTAACTAACATATTCTGTTTTGCATCGTATGCACTATTTCCTATATCACTACTATATCAGAAGGTGTCGATGAGTATCTATAAAAGTTCAAATCGAATACTCTTTGGCCAGAAATATTTTCAGTAGGTCAAATATGGACTATTGTCTGGCTGACATAACAACAGATGCAGGCAACGATCATGTATAGAAATTTCATGATCGAGGACTAAATTGCCAGAAACACGTCAGTAGGTCTAATATGGACTTCTGTATGGCTGAAGTGACATTAGAATGAGTCAATACGTATTTATAGAACGTCCAAGATAAAGTGCTCTTGGGCCAGAAATATGTTTATTAATATGTGGCGTTGCATTACAATGCATAAAAGAACTAAATCCGTTATCCAGTGATGAATGTGCTGTTGCATTGCGTTGCATACAGGAACTAACTCGTTCCTTCGTGCACTGAAGAGATACACAACATTTTTGTTGTTGCAATGAATGAACTAACTCATCCGTTGAACTTTGCACTGTTTCCTTTCATTGTATAAAAGAACAACGAAATGCAATGACTGTAAGAAATTATTCATTTGTGCACTGAAGAGATACAGTCTAACTTAACCCGGTGTGCAGTGAAGAGATACACAAAACAGGTGATGGTAATGATAACTCTTTCCTTTATGCATTCAAGAGAAAACACAAATCATATGTGCTTGTTGCATTGCAAAAAGCAAAAGAGCTAACTGTTTCATGAAATATACAAGAATTGTATCCGTTGTGCATTGAAGAGATAAAACATGACAGGTGCTTGTTGCACTGCATTGCTTACAAGAACTAACTCTTGTGCATTGAAAAGAAAACAAATCATATTATGCTGTTGTATTGCAAGAAAGACTGTTTCATTGCATTACATACAATAATTAACTTATTACGTTGTGCAAAGAAGAATTTGATATAACAAGGGCTGTTGCACTGCAATGCATCCAAGAACTATCAGTTATGCACTGTTTACTTGCCACGTTTGCAAGAACTAACTTATTCCTTAGGCAATGAAGAGACAACAAATACATGGCGGTGTTGCAATGAATGAACTCGTTCGTTATGCATTGAAGAGATAAAAAGCGTGGTTACATTGCCATGAATACAAGACCGTTAGGTAAGCACTATTTCCTTGCACTGCATACAAAATCTAACTTATCCTGTTGTGCAGTGAACAGATAACACAACACGGGTTCTGTTGCATTGTATACCAGAACTAACTTAATCCGTTATGTGGAAAATAATATAACGCATATATGCTGCTGCATTGCATTGTTTTCAATAAACATATTAAAAATCTTAGAACTCATTCTGTTGTACAGCGCACGCACTATTTTCCTTGCATTGTATACATACAAAAATAACAATCCGTTGTGCAATGAACAGGTAACGCATAATAACACGGGTGCTTTTGCACTGCATTACATAAAAGAACTAAAATGACAACATATGCCGTTGTGCATTGAAGAGGTAACACGTATGTTCTGTTGCACTGCATGTAAGCTTATGCACTGTTTCCTTGTATTGTTTTAAAAGAACAACGAAATGCAATGGAACATAAGAAATTAATCATTCTGCACTGAAGAGAAAACACACATATCTACACGGATCTAAATCCGATGTGCAGTGAATAACACAAAGATCATACACAGGCGCTGGTGCATTGCAAGATATAACCCAGATACGCTGTTGCGTTGCGTTGCATTCAGTATGTTAACTCACTTATAACTTCTTCTGTTTTGCATTGAATGCACTATTTCCTTGCATTGTATACAAAGAAAAATAACTTTTCCTTTGTGCAATGAAACAGATAAAACATAACACGGGTGCTGTTGCACTGAGGTAATGTTACCTCTTTTAATGCACAACGAAATATGTTATGTCATTTATGTAGTTCTTGTATAGAACTACATAAATGACATAACATATTTCGTTGTGCATTAAAAGAGGTAACATTTCTCTTACACTGCTTATGCACTGTTTCCTTGTATTGTTTAAAAGAACACCAAATGCAATGAATGTAAGAAATTAATCATTCTTTATGCACTGAAGAGATACATATCTAACTTAACCCGATATGCAGTGATGAAAAACATAAAAGGTATGCACTGTTTCATTGCATTGTATACAATGCATGGTGTGCATTGTTCATTTAACATATTACACAGGTGCTGTTGAACTGCATTGCACAGAGAGAAAAAATAACGTGCTGTTGCATTGCAATCAAACAATAAACTATTTCATTTGTTCTGTTGCATTACACTGCAATGTTTTGTAGCATTGCAAACATATATTGTATGTTTCTGAAGCATTGTATACAAGAACTACCTGTTCCGTTATGCAATGAAGACCAAACTGATGCTGGTCCGTTGCAATGCATGTAAGAACTGGTGCATTACATTGTATACTAGAACTAACTTAATCCGTTGTGTGGTAAAGATATAACGCATAGACGCTGTTGCATTGCATTGCATTCAATATGTTGACTAACTTTATAACTTATTCTGTTTTGCATTGTATTCACTGAATACAAAGAAAGATAACTTTTTCCTTTGTGCGATGAACAGATAACACATAACAAGGGTGCATTACATGAACTAAAATGACATAACATATTTCGATTGGCGTTAAAGAGGTAACATATTTCCCGTTGCATTGCAAGGTAGCTTATGCACAGTTTCCTTACGAAATGCGATATAAAAAATGAATCATTCTGCACTGAAGAGAAACATACATGTCTACACGATATAACTTAATCCGATGTGCAGTGAAGCTCTACACAAAACAGGTGCTGGTGCAGTGCATTGTATACAAGAACTAACTTAATCCGTTATGTGGTAAAGATATAAACGCATATGTGCTGTTGCATTGCATAGCATTCATTATGTTAACTAACATATTCTGTTTTGCATCGTATGCACTATTTCCTATATCACTACTATATCAGAAGGTGTCGATGAGTATCTATAAAAAGTTCAAATCGAATACTCTTTGGCCAGAAATATTTTCAGTAGGTCAAATATGGACTATTGTCTGGCTGACATAACAACAGATGCAGGCAACGATCATGTATAGAAATTTCATGATCGAGGACTAAATTGCCAGAAACACGTCCACTAGGTCTAATATGGACATCTGTATGGCTGAAGTGACATTAGAATGAGTCAATACGTATTTATAGAACGTCCAAGATAAAGTGCTCTTGGGCCAGAAATATGTTTATTAATATGTGGCGTTGCATTACAATGCATAAAAGAACTAAATCCGTTATCCAGTGATGAATGTGCTGTTGCATTGCGTTGCATACAGGAACTAACTCGTTCCTTCGTGCACTGAAGAGATACACAACATTTTTGTTGTTGCAATGAATGAACTAACTCATCCGTTGAACTTTGCACTGTTTCCTTTCATTGTATAAAAGAACAACGAAATGCAATGACTGTAAGAAATTATTCATTTGTGCACTGAAGAGATACAGTCTAACTTAACCCGGTGTGCAGTGAAGAGATACACAAAACAGGTGATGGTAATGATAACTCTTTCCTTTATGCATTCAAGAGAAAACACAAATCATATGTGCTTGTTGCATTGCAAAAAAGCAAAAGAGCTAACTGTTTCATGAAATATACAAGAATTGTATCCGTTGTGCATTGAAGAGATAAAACATGACAGGTGCTTGTTGCACTGCATTGCTTACAAGAACTAACTCTTGTGCATTGAAAAGAAAACAAATCATATTATGCTGTTGTATTGCAAGAAAGACTGTTTCATTGCATTACATACAATAATTAACTTATTACGTTGTGCAAAGAAGAATTTGATATAACAAGGGCTGTTGCACTGCAATGCATCCAAGAACTATCAGTTATGCACTGTTTACTTGCAACGTTTGCAAGAACTAACTTATTCCTTAGGCAATGAAGAGACAACAAATACATGGCGGTGTTGCAATGAATGAACTCGTTCGTTATGCATTGAAGAGATAAAAAGCGTGGTTACATTGCCATGAATACAAGACCGTTAGGTAAGCACTATTTCCTTGCACTGCATACAAAATCTAACTTATCCTGTTGTGCAGTGAACAGATAACACAACACGGGTTCTGTTGCATTGTATACCAGAACTAACTTAATCCGTTATGTGGAAAATAATATAACGCATATATGCTGCTGCATTGCATTGTTTTCAATAAACATATTAAAAATCTTAGAACTCATTCTGTTGTACAGCGCACGCACTATTTTCCTTGCATTGTATACATACAAAAATAACAATCCGTTGTGCAATGAACAGGTAACGCATAATAACACGGGTGCTTTTGCACTGCATTACATAAAAGAACTAAAATGACAACATATGCCGTTGTGCATTGAAGAGGTAACACGTATGTTCTGTTGCACTGCATGTAAGCTTATGCACTGTTTCCTTGTATTGTTTTAAAAGAACAACGAAATGCAATGGAACATAAGAAATTAATCATTCTGCACTGAAGAGAAAACACACATATCTACACGGATCTAAATCCGATGTGCAGTGAATAACACAAAGATCATACACAGGCGCTGGTGCATTGCAAGATATAACCCAGATACGCTGTTGCGTTGCGTTGCATTCAGTATGTTAACTCACTTATAACTTCTTCTGTTTTGCATTGAATGCACTATTTCCTTGCATTGTATACAAAGAAAAATAACTTTTCCTTTGTGCAATGAAACAGATAAAACATAACACGGGTGCTGTTGCACTGAGGTAATGTTACCTCTTTTAATGCACAACGAAATATGTTATGTCATTTATGTAGTTCTTGTATAGAACTACATAAATGACATAACATATTTCGTTGTGCATTAAAAGAGGTAACATTTTTTCTCTTACACTGCTTATGCACTGTTTCCTTGTATTGTTTAAAAGAACACCAAATGCAATGAATGTAAGAAATTAATCATTCTTTATGCACTGAAGAGATACATATCTAACTTAACCCGATATGCAGTGATGAAAAACATAAAAGGTATGCACTGTTTCATTGCATTGTATACAATGCATGGTGTGCATTGTTCATTTAACATATTACACAGGTGCTGTTGAACTGCATTGCACAGAGAGAAAAAATAACGTGCTGTTGCATTGCAATCAAACAATAAACTATTTCATTTGTTCTGTTGCATTACACTGCAATGTTTTGTAGCATTGCAAACATATATTGTATGTTTCTGAAGCATTGTATACAAGAACTACCTGTTCCGTTATGCAATGAAGACCAAACTGATGCTGGTCCGTTGCAATGCATGTAAGAACTGGTGCATTACATTGTATACTAGAACTAACTTAATCCGTTGTGTGGTAAAGATATAACGCATAGACGCTGTTGCATTGCATTGCATTCAATATGTTGACTAACTTTATAACTTATTCTGTTTTGCATTGTATTCACTGAATACAAAGAAAGATAACTTTTTCCTTTGTGCGATGAACAGATAACACATAACAAGGATGCATTACATGAACTAAAATGACATAACATATTTCGATTGGCGTTAAAGAGGTAACATATTTCCCGTTGCATTGCAAGGTAGCTTATGCACAGTTTCCTTACGAAATGCGATATAAAAAATGAATCATTCTGCACTGAAGAGAAACATACATGTCTACACGATATAACTTAATCCGATGTGCAGTGAAGCTCTACACAAAACAGGTGCTGGTGCAGTGCATTGTATACAAGAACTAACTTAATCCGTTATGTGGTAAAGATATAAACGCATATGTGCTGTTGCATTGCATAGCATTCATTATGTTAACTAACATATTCTGTTTTGCATCGTATGCACTATTTCCTATATCACTACTATATCAGAAGGTGTCGATGAGTATCTATAAAAAGTTCAAATCGAATACTCTTTGGCCAGAAATATTTTCAGTAGGTCAAATATGGACTATTGTCTGGCTGACATAACAACAGATGCAGGCAACGATCATGTATAGAAATTTCATGATCGAGGACTAAATTGCCAGAAACACGTCCAGTAGGTCTAATATGGACTTCTGTATGGCTGAAGTGACATTAGAATGAGTCAATACGTATTTATAGAACGTCCAAGATAAAGTGCTCTTGGGCCAGAAATATGTTTATTAATATGTGGCGTTGCATTACAATGCATAAAAGAACTAAATCCGTTATCCAGTGATGAATGTGCTGTTGCATTGCGTTGCATACAGGAACTAACTCGTTCCTTCGTGCACTGAAGAGATACACAACATTTTTGTTGTTGCAATGAATGAACTAACTCATCCGTTGAACTTTGCACTGTTTCCTTTCATTGTATAAAAGAACAACGAAATGCAATGACTGTAAGAAATTATTCATTTGTGCACTGAAGAGATACAGTCTAACTTAACCCGGTGTGCAGTGAAGAGATACACAAAACAGGTGATGGTAATGATAACTCTTTCCTTTATGCATTCAAGAGAAAACACAAATCATATGTGCTTGTTGCATTGCAAAAAAGCAAAAGAGCTAACTGTTTCATGAAATATACAAGAATTGTATCCGTTGTGCATTGAAGAGATAAAACATGACAGGTGCTTGTTGCACTGCATTGCTTACAAGAACTAACTCTTGTGCATTGAAAAGAAAACAAATCATATTATGCTGTTGTATTGCAAGAAAGACTGTTTCATTGCATTACATACAATAATTAACTTATTACGTTGTGCAAAGAAGAATTTGATATAACAAGGGCTGTTGCACTGCAATGCATCCAAGAACTATCAGTTATGCACTGTTTACTTGCCACGTTTGCAAGAACTAACTTATTCCTTAGGCAATGAAGAGACAACAAATACATGGCGGTGTTGCAATGAATGAACTCGTTCGTTATGCATTGAAGAGATAAAAAGCGTGGTTACATTGCCATGAATACAAGACCGTTAGGTAAGCACTATTTCCTTGCACTGCATACAAAATCTAACTTATCCTGTTGTGCAGTGAACAGATAACACAACACGGGTTCTGTTGCATTGTATACCAGAACTAACTTAATCCGTTATGTGGAAAATAATATAACGCATATATGCTGCTGCATTGCATTGTTTTCAATAAACATATTAAAAATCTTAGAACTCATTCTGTTGTACAGCGCACGCACTATTTTCCTTGCATTGTATACATACAAAAATAACAATCCGTTGTGCAATGAACAGGTAACGCATAATAACACGGGTGCTTTTGCACTGCATTACATAAAAGAACTAAAATGACAACATATGCCGTTGTGCATTGAAGAGGTAACACGTATGTTCTGTTGCACTGCATGTAAGCTTATGCACTGTTTCCTTGTATTGTTTTAAAAGAACAACGAAATGCAATGGAACATAAGAAATTAATCATTCTGCACTGAAGAGAAAACACACATATCTACACGGATCTAAATCCGATGTGCAGTGAATAACACAAAGATCATACACAGGCGCTGGTGCATTGCAAGATATAACCCAGATACGCTGTTGCGTTGCGTTGCATTCAGTATGTTAACTCACTTATAACTTCTTCTGTTTTGCATTGAATGCACTATTTCCTTGCATTGTATACAAAGAAAAATAACTTTTCCTTTGTGCAATGAAACAGATAAAACATAACACGGGTGCTGTTGCACTGAGGTAATGTTACCTCTTTTAATGCACAACGAAATATGTTATGTCATTTATGTAGTTCTTGTATAGAACTACATAAATGACATAACATATTTCGTTGTGCATTAAAAGAGGTAACATTTTTCTCTTACACTGCTTATGCACTGTTTCCTTGTATTGTTTAAAAGAACACCAAATGCAATGAATGTAAGAAATTAATCATTCTTTATGCACTGAAGAGATACATATCTAACTTAACCCGATATGCAGTGATGAAAAACATAAAAGGTATGCACTGTTTCATTGCATTGTATACAATGCATGGTGTGCATTGTTCATTTAACATATTACACAGGTGCTGTTGAACTGCATTGCACAGAGAGAAAAAATAACGTGCTGTTGCATTGCAATCAAACAATAAACTATTTCATTTGTTCTGTTGCATTACACTGCAATGTTTTGTAGCATTGCAAACATATATTGTATGTTTCTGAAGCATTGTATACAAGAACTACCTGTTCCGTTATGCAATGAAGACCAAACTGATGCTGGTCCGTTGCAATGCATGTAAGAACTGGTGCATTACATTGTATACTAGAACTAACTTAATCCGTTGTGTGGTAAAGATATAACGCATAGACGCTGTTGCATTGCATTGCATTCAATATGTTGACTAACTTTATAACTTATTCTGTTTTGCATTGTATTCACTGAATACAAAGAAAGATAACTTTTTCCTTTGTGCGATGAACAGATAACACATAACAAGGATGCATTACATGAACTAAAATGACATAACATATTTCGATTGGCGTTAAAGAGGTAACATATTTCCCGTTGCATTGCAAGGTAGCTTATGCACAGTTTCCTTACGAAATGCGATATAAAAATGAATCATTCTGCACTGAAGAGAAACATACATGTCTACACGATATAACTTAATCCGATGTGCAGTGAAGCTCTACACAAAACAGGTGCTGGTGCAGTGCATTGTATACAAGAACTAACTTAATCCGTTATGTGGTAAAGATATAAACGCATATGTGCTGTTGCATTGCATAGCATTCATTATGTTAACTAACATATTCTGTTTTGCATCGTATGCACTATTTCCTATATCACTACTATATCAGAAGGTGTCGATGAGTATCTATAAAAGTTCAAATCGAATACTCTTTGGCCAGAAATATTTTCAGTAGGTCAAATATGGACTATTGTCTGGCTGACATAACAACAGATGCAGGCAACGATCATGTATAGAAATTTCATGATCGAGGACTAAATTGCCAGAAACACGTCCAGTAGGTCTAATATGGACTTCTGTATGGCTGAAGTGACATTAGAATGAGTCAATACGTATTTATAGAACGTCCAAGATAAAGTGCTCTTGGGCCAGAAATATGTTTATTAATATGTGGCGTTGCATTACAATGCATAAAAGAACTAAATCCGTTATCCAGTGATGAATGTGCTGTTGCATTGCGTTGCATACAGGAACTAACTCGTTCCTTCGTGCACTGAAGAGATACACAACATTTTTGTTGTTGCAATGAATGAACTAACTCATCCGTTGAACTTTGCACTGTTTCCTTTCATTGTATAAAAGAACAACGAAATGCAATGACTGTAAGAAATTATTCATTTGTGCACTGAAGAGATACAGTCTAACTTAACCCGGTGTGCAGTGAAGAGATACACAAAACAGGTGATGGTAATGATAACTCTTTCCTTTATGCATTCAAGAGAAAACACAAATCATATGTGCTTGTTGCATTGCAAAAAGCAAAAGAGCTAACTGTTTCATGAAATATACAAGAATTGTATCCGTTGTGCATTGAAGAGATAAAACATGACAGGTGCTTGTTGCACTGCATTGCTTACAAGAACTAACTCTTGTGCATTGAAAAGAAAACAAATCATATTATGCTGTTGTATTGCAAGAAAGACTGTTTCATTGCATTACATACAATAATTAACTTATTACGTTGTGCAAAGAAGAATTTGATATAACAAGGGCTGTTGCACTGCAATGCATCCAAGAACTATCAGTTATGCACTGTTTACTTGCCACGTTTGCAAGAACTAACTTATTCCTTAGGCAATGAAGAGACAACAAATACATGGCGGTGTTGCAATGAATGAACTCGTTCGTTATGCATTGAAGAGATAAAAGCGTGGTTACATTGCCATGAATACAAGACCGTTAGGTAAGCACTATTTCCTTGCACTGCATACAAAATCTAACTTATCCTGTTGTGCAGTGAACAGATAACACAACACGGGTTCTGTTGCATTGTATACCAGAACTAACTTAATCCGTTATGTGGAAAATAATATAACGCATATATGCTGCTGCATTGCATTGTTTTCAATAAACATATTAAAAATCTTAGAACTCATTCTGTTGTACAGCGCACGCACTATTTTCCTTGCATTGTATACATACAAAAATAACAATCCGTTGTGCAATGAACAGGTAACGCATAATAACACGGGTGCTTTTGCACTGCATTACATAAAAGAACTAAAATGACAACATATGCCGTTGTGCATTGAAGAGGTAACACGTATGTTCTGTTGCACTGCATGTAAGCTTATGCACTGTTTCCTTGTATTGTTTTAAAAGAACAACGAAATGCAATGGAACATAAGAAATTAATCATTCTGCACTGAAGAGAAAACACACATATCTACACGGATCTAAATCCGATGTGCAGTGAATAACACAAAGATCATACACAGGCGCTGGTGCATTGCAAGATATAACCCAGATACGCTGTTGCGTTGCGTTGCATTCAGTATGTTAACTCACTTATAACTTCTTCTGTTTTGCATTGAATGCACTATTTCCTTGCATTGTATACAAAGAAAAATAACTTTTCCTTTGTGCAATGAAACAGATAAAACATAACACGGGTGCTGTTGCACTGAGGTAATGTTACCTCTTTTAATGCACAACGAAATATGTTATGTCATTTATGTAGTTCTTGTATAGAACTACATAAATGACATAACATATTTCGTTGTGCATTAAAAGAGGTAACATTTTTTCTCTTACACTGCTTATGCACTGTTTCCTTGTATTGTTTAAAAGAACACCAAATGCAATGAATGTAAGAAATTAATCATTCTTTATGCACTGAAGAGATACATATCTAACTTAACCCGATATGCAGTGATGAAAAACATAAAAGGTATGCACTGTTTCATTGCATTGTATACAATGCATGGTGTGCATTGTTCATTTAACATATTACACAGGTGCTGTTGAACTGCATTGCACAGAGAGAAAAAAATAACGTGCTGTTGCATTGCAATCAAACAATAAACTATTTCATTTGTTCTGTTGCATTACACTGCAATGTTTTGTAGCATTGCAAACATATATTGTATGTTTCTGAAGCATTGTATACAAGAACTACCTGTTCCGTTATGCAATGAAGACCAAACTGATGCTGGTCCGTTGCAATGCATGTAAGAACTGGTGCATTACATTGTATACTAGAACTAACTTAATCCGTTGTGTGGTAAAGATATAACGCATAGACGCTGTTGCATTGCATTGCATTCAATATGTTGACTAACTTTATAACTTATTCTGTTTTGCATTGTATTCACTGAATACAAAGAAAGATAACTTTTTCCTTTGTGCGATGAACAGATAACACATAACAAGGGTGCATTACATGAACTAAAATGACATAACATATTTCGATTGGCGTTAAAGAGGTAACATATTTCCCGTTGCATTGCAAGGTAGCTTATGCACAGTTTCCTTACGAAATGCGATATAAAAATGAATCATTCTGCACTGAAGAGAAACATACATGTCTACACGATATAACTTAATCCGATGTGCAGTGAAGCTCTACACAAAACAGGTGCTGGTGCAGTGCATTGTATACAAGAACTAACTTAATCCGTTATGTGGTAAAGATATAAACGCATATGTGCTGTTGCATTGCATAGCATTCATTATGTTAACTAACATATTCTGTTTTGCATCGTATGCACTATTTCCTATATCACTACTATATCAGAAGGTGTCGATGAGTATCTATAAAAGTTCAAATCGAATACTCTTTGGCCAGAAATATTTTCAGTAGGTCAAATATGGACTATTGTCTGGCTGACATAACAACAGATGCAGGCAACGATCATGTATAGAAATTTCATGATCGAGGACTAAATTGCCAGAAACACGTCCACTAGGTCTAATATGGACATCTGTATGGCTGAAGTGACATTAGAATGAGTCAATACGTATTTATAGAACGTCCAAGATAAAGTGCTCTTGGGCCAGAAATATGTTTATTAATATGTGGCGTTGCATTACAATGCATAAAAGAACTAAATCCGTTATCCAGTGATGAATGTGCTGTTGCATTGCGTTGCATACAGGAACTAACTCGTTCCTTCGTGCACTGAAGAGATACACAACATTTTTGTTGTTGCAATGAATGAACTAACTCATCCGTTGAACTTTGCACTGTTTCCTTTCATTGTATAAAAGAACAACGAAATGCAATGACTGTAAGAAATTATTCATTTGTGCACTGAAGAGATACAGTCTAACTTAACCCGGTGTGCAGTGAAGAGATACACAAAACAGGTGATGGTAATGATAACTCTTTCCTTTATGCATTCAAGAGAAAACACAAATCATATGTGCTTGTTGCATTGCAAAAAAGCAAAAGAGCTAACTGTTTCATGAAATATACAAGAATTGTATCCGTTGTGCATTGAAGAGATAAAACATGACAGGTGCTTGTTGCACTGCATTGCTTACAAGAACTAACTCTTGTGCATTGAAAAGAAAACAAATCATATTATGCTGTTGTATTGCAAGAAAGACTGTTTCATTGCATTACATACAATAATTAACTTATTACGTTGTGCAAAGAAGAATTTGATATAACAAGGGCTGTTGCACTGCAATGCATACAAGAACTATCAGTTATGCACTGTTTACTTGCAACGTTTGTAAGAACTAACTTATTCCTTAGGCAATGAAGAGACAACAAATACATGGCGGTGTTGCAATGAATCAACTCGTTCGTTATGCATTGAAGAGATAAAAAGCGTGGTTACATTGCCATGAATACAAGACCGTTAGGTAAGCACTATTTCCTTGCACTGCATACAAAATCTAACTTATCCTGTTGTGCAGTGAACAGATAACACAACACGGGTTCTGTTGCATTGTATACCAGAACTAACTTAATCCGTTATGTGGAAAATAATATAACGCATATATGCTGCTGCATTGCATTGTTTTCAATAAACATATTAAAAATCTTAGAACTCATTCTGTTGTACAGCGCACGCACTATTTTCCTTGCATTGTATACATACAAAAATAACATTCCGTTGTGCAATGAACAGGTAACGCATAATAACACGGGCGCTTTTGCACTGCATTACATAAAAGAACTAAAATGACAACATATGCCGTTGTGCATTACCTACACGTATGTTCTGTTGCACTGCATGTAAGCTTATGCACTGTTTCATTGTATTGTTTTAAAAGAACAACGAAATGCAATGGAACATAAGAAATTAATCATTCTGCACTGAAGAGAAAACACACATATCTACACGGATCTAAATCCGATGTGCAGTGAATAACACAAAGATCATACACAGGCGCTGGTGCATTGCAAGATATAACGCAGATACGCTGTTGCGTTGCGTTGCATTCAGTATGTTAACTCACTTATAACTTCTTCTGTTTTGCATTGAATGCGCTATTTCCTTGCATTGTATACAAAGAAAAATAACTTTTCCTTTGTGCAATGAAACAGATAAAACATAACACGGGTGCTGTATCACTGAGGTAATGTTACCTCTTTTAATGCACAACGAAACATGTTATGTCATTTATGTAGTTCTTGTATAGAACTACATAAATGACATAACATATTTCGTTGTGCATTAAAAGAGGTAACATTTTTTCTCTTACACTGCTTATGCACTGTTTCCTTGTATTGTTTAAAAGAACACCAAATGCAATGAATGTAAGAAATTAATCATTCTTTATGCACTGAAGAGATACATATCTAACTTAACCCGATATGCAGTGATGAAAAACATAAAAGGTATGCACTGTTTCATTGCATTGTATACAATGCATTGTGTGCATTGTTCATTTAACATATTACACAGGTGCTGTTGAACTGCATTGCACAGAGAGAAAAAAATAACGTGCTGTTGCATTGCAGTCAAACAATAAACTATTTCATTTCTTCTGTTGCATTACACTGCAATGTTTTGTAGCATTGCAAACATATATTGTATGTTTCTGAAGCATTGTATACAAGAACTACCTGTTCCGTTATGCAATGAAGACCAAACTGATGCTGGTCCGTTGCAATGCATGTAAGAACTGGTGCATTACATTGTATACTAGAACTAACTTAATCCGTTGTGTGGTAAAGATATAACGCATAGACGCTGTTGCATTGCATTGCATTCAATATGTTGACTAACTTTATAACTTATTCTGTTTTGCATTGTATTCACTGAATACAAAGAAAGATAACTTTTCCTTTGTGCGATGAACAGATAACACATAACAAGGGTGCATTACGTTAACTAAAATGACATAACATATTTCGATTGGCGTTAAAGAGGTAACATATTTCCCGTTGCATTGCAAGGTAGCTTATGCACAGTTTCCTTACGAAATGCGATATAAAAATGAATCATTCTGCACTGAAGAGAAACATACATGTCTACACGATATAACTTAATCCGATGTGCAGTGAAGCTCTACACAAAACAGGTGCTGGTGCAGTGCATTGTATACAAGAACTAACTTAATCCGTTATGTGGTAAAGATATAAACGCATATGTGCTGTTGCATTGCATAGCATTCATTATGTTAACTAACATATTCTGTTTTGCATCGTATGCACTATTTCCTATATCACTACTATATCAGAAGGTGTCGATGAGTATCTATAAAAGTTCAAATCGAATACTCTTTGGCCAGAAATATTTTCAGTAGGTCAAATATGGACTATTGTCTGGCTGACATAACAACAGATGCAGGCAACGATCATGTATAGAAATTTCATGATCGAGGACTAAATTGCCAGAAACACGTCCACTAGGTCTAATATGGACATCTGTATGGCTGAAGTGACATTAGAATGAGTCAATACGTATTTATAGAACGTCCAAGATAAAGTGCTCTTGGGCCAGAAATATGTTTATTAATATGTGGCGTTGCATTACAATGCATAAAAGAACTAAATCCGTTATCCAGTGATGAATGTGCTGTTGCATTGCGTTGCATACAGGAACTAACTCGTTCCTTCGTGCACTGAAGAGATACACAACATTTTTGTTGTTGCAATGAATGAACTAACTCATCCGTTGAACTTTGCACTGTTTCCTTTCATTGTATAAAAGAACAACGAAATGCAATGACTGTAAGAAATTATTCATTTGTGCACTGAAGAGATACAGTCTAACTTAACCCGGTGTGCAGTGAAGAGATACACAAAACAGGTGATGGTAATGATAACTCTTTCCTTTATGCATTCAAGAGAAAACACAAATCATATGTGCTTGTTGCATTGCAAAAAAGCAAAAGAGCTAACTGTTTCATGAAATATACAAGAATTGTATCCGTTGTGCATTGAAGAGATAAAACATGACAGGTGCTTGTTGCACTGCATTGCTTACAAGAACTAACTCTTGTGCATTGAAAAGAAAACAAATCATATTATGCTGTTGTATTGCAAGAAAGACTGTTTCATTGCATTACATACAATAATTAACTTATTACGTTGTGCAAAGAAGAATTTGATATAACAAGGGCTGTTGCACTGCAATGCATACAAGAACTATCAGTTATGCACTGTTTACTTGCAACGTTTGTAAGAACTAACTTATTCCTTAGGCAATGAAGAGACAACAAATACATGGCGGTGTTGCAATGAATCAACTCGTTCGTTATGCATTGAAGAGATAAAAAGCGTGGTTACATTGCCATGAATACAAGACCGTTAGGTAAGCACTATTTCCTTGCACTGCATACAAAATCTAACTTATCCTGTTGTGCAGTGAACAGATAACACAACACGGGTTCTGTTGCATTGTATACCAGAACTAACTTAATCCGTTATGTGGAAAATAATATAACGCATATATGCTGCTGCATTGCATTGTTTTCAATAAACATATTAAAAATCTTAGAACTCATTCTGTTGTACAGCGCACGCACTATTTTCCTTGCATTGTATACATACAAAAAATAACATTCCGTTGTGCAATGAACAGGTAACGCATAATAACACGGGCGCTTTTGCACTGCATTACATAAAAGAACTAAAATGACAACATATGCCGTTGTGCATTACCTACACGTATGTTCTGTTGCACTGCATGTAAGCTTATGCACTGTTTCATTGTATTGTTTTAAAAGAACAACGAAATGCAATGGAACATAAGAAATTAATCATTCTGCACTGAAGAGAAAACACACATATCTACACGGATCTAAATCCGATGTGCAGTGAATAACACAAAGATCATACACAGGCGCTGGTGCATTGCAAGATATAACGCAGATACGCTGTTGCGTTGCGTTGCATTCAGTATGTTAACTCACTTATAACTTCTTCTGTTTTGCATTGAATGCGCTATTTCCTTGCATTGTATACAAAGAAAAATAACTTTTCCTTTGTGCAATGAAACAGATAAAACATAACACGGGTGCTGTAGCACTGAGGTAATGTTACCTCTTTTAATGCACAACGAAACATGTTATGTCATTTATGTAGTTCTTGTATAGAACTACATAAATGACATAACATATTTCGTTGTGCATTAAAAGAGGTAACATTTTCTCTTACACTGCTTATGCACTGTTTCCTTGTATTGTTTAAAAGAACACCAAATGCAATGAATGTAAGAAATTAATCATTCTTTATGCACTGAAGAGATACATATCTAACTTAACCCGATATGCAGTGATGAAAAACATAAAAGGTATGCACTGTTTCATTGCATTGTATACAATGCATTGTGTGCATTGTTCATTTAACATATTACACAGGTGCTGTTGAACTGCATTGCACAGAGAGAAAAAATAACGTGCTGTTGCATTGCAATCAAACAATAAACTATTTCATTTGTTCTGTTGCATTACACTGCAATGTTTTGTAGCATTGCAAACATATATTGTATGTTTCTGAAGCATTGTATACAAGAACTACCTGTTCCGTTATGCAATGAAGACCAAACTGATGCTGGTCCGTTGCAATGCATGTAAGAACTGGTGCATTACATTGTATACTAGAACTAACTTAATCCGTTGTGTGGTAAAGATATAACGCATAGACGCTGTTGCATTGCATTGCATTCAATATGTTGACTAACTTTATAACTTATTCTGTTTTGCATTGTATTCACTGAATACAAAGAAAGATAACTTTTTCCTTTGTGCGATGAACAGATAACACATAACAAGGGTGCATTACGTTAACTAAAATGACATAACATATTTCGATTGGCGTTAAAGAGGTAACATATTTCCCGTTGCATTGCAAGGTAGCTTATGCACAGTTTCCTTACGAAATGCGATATAAAAATGAATCATTCTGCACTGAAGAGAAACATACATGTCTACACGATATAACTTAATCCGATGTGCAGTGAAGCTCTACACAAAACAGGTGCTGGTGCAGTGCATTGTATACAAGAACTAACTTAATCCGTTATGTGGTAAAGATATAAACGCATATGTGCTGTTGCATTGCATAGCATTCATTATGTTAACTAACATATTCTGTTTTGCATCGTATGCACTATTTCCTATATCACTACTATATCAGAAGGTGTCGATGAGTATCTATAAAAAGTTCAAATCGAATACTCTTTGGCCAGAAATATTTTCAGTAGGTCAAATATGGACTATTGTCTGGCTGACATAACAACAGATGCAGGCAACGATCATGTATAGAAATTTCATGATCGAGGACTAAATTGCCAGAAACACGTCCACTAGGTCTAATATGGACATCTGTATGGCTGAAGTGACATTAGAATGAGTCAATACGTATTTATAGAACGTCCAAGATAAAGTGCTCTTGGGCCAGAAATATGTTTATTAATATGTGGCGTTGCATTACAATGCATAAAAGAACTAAATCCGTTATCCAGTGATGAATGTGCTGTTGCATTGCGTTGCATACAGGAACTAACTCGTTCCTTCGTGCACTGAAGAGATACACAACATTTTTGTTGTTGCAATGAATGAACTAACTCATCCGTTGAACTTTGCACTGTTTCCTTTCATTGTATAAAAGAACAACGAAATGCAATGACTGTAAGAAATTATTCATTTGTGCACTGAAGAGATACAGTCTAACTTAACCCGGTGTGCAGTGAAGAGATACACAAAACAGGTGATGGTAATGATAACTCTTTCCTTTATGCATTCAAGAGAAAACACAAATCATATGTGCTTGTTGCATTGCAAAAAGCAAAGAGCTAACTGTTTCATGAAATATACAAGAATTGTATCCGTTGTGCATTGAAGAGATAAAACATGACAGGTGCTTGTTGCACTGCATTGCTTACAAGAACTAACTCTTGTGCATTGAAAAGAAAACAAATCATATTATGCTGTTGTATTGCAAGAAAGACTGTTTCATTGCATTACATACAATAATTAACTTATTACGTTGTGCAAAGAAGAATTTGATATAACAAGGGCTGTTGCACTGCAATGCATACAAGAACTATCAGTTATGCACTGTTTACTTGCAACGTTTGTAAGAACTAACTTATTCCTTAGGCAATGAAGAGACAACAAATACATGGCGGTGTTGCAATGAATGAACTCGTTCGTTATGCATTGAAGAGATAAAAAGCGTGGTTACATTGCCATGAATACAAGACCGTTAGGTAAGCACTATTTCCTTGCACTGCATACAAAATCTAACTTATCCTGTTGTGCAGTGAACAGATAACACAACACGGGTTCTGTTGCATTGTATACCAGAACTAACTTAATCCGTTATGTGGAAAATAATATAACGCATATATGCTGCTGCATTGCATTGTTTTCAATAAACATATTAAAAATCTTAGAACTCATTCTGTTGTACAGCGCACGCACTATTTTCCTTGCATTGTATACATACAAAAATAACATTCCGTTGTGCAATGAACAGGTAACGCATAATAACACGGGCGCTTTTGCACTGCATTACATAAAAGAACTAAAATGACAACATATGCCGTTGTGCATTACCTACACGTATGTTCTGTTGCACTGCATGTAAGCTTATGCACTGTTTCATTGTATTGTTTTAAAAGAACAACGAAATGCAATGGAACATAAGAAATTAATCATTCTGCACTGAAGAGAAAACACACATATCTACACGGATCTAAATCCGATGTGCAGTGAATAACACAAAGATCATACACAGGCGCTGGTGCATTGCAAGATATAACGCAGATACGCTGTTGCGTTGCGTTGCATTCAGTATGTTAACTCACTTATAACTTCTTCTGTTTTGCATTGAATGCGCTATTTCCTTGCATTGTATACAAAGAAAAATAACTTTTTCCTTTGTGCAATGAAACAGATAAAACATAACACGGGTGCTGTAGCACTGAGGTAATGTTACCTCTTTTAATGCACAACGAAACATGTTATGTCATTTATGTAGTTCTTGTATAGAACTACATAAATGACATAACATATTTCGTTGTGCATTAAAAGAGGTAACATTTTTCTCTTACACTGCTTATGCACTGTTTCCTTGTATTGTTTAAAAGAACACCAAATGCAATGAATGTAAGAAATTAATCATTCTTTATGCACTGAAGAGATACATATCTAACTTAACCCGATATGCAGTGATGAAAAACATAAAAGGTATGCACTGTTTCATTGCATTGTATACAATGCATTGTGTGCATTGTTCATTTAACATATTACACAGGTGCTGTTGAACTGCATTGCACAGAGAGAAAAAAATAACGTGCTGTTGCATTGCAATCAAACAATAAACTATTTCATTTGTTCTGTTGCATTACACTGCAATGTTTTGTAGCATTGCAAACATATATTGTATGTTTCTGAAGCATTGTATACAAGAACTACCTGTTCCGTTATGCAATGAAGACCAAACTGATGCTGGTCCGTTGCAATGCATGTAAGAACTGGTGCATTACATTGTATACTAGAACTAACTTAATCCGTTGTGTGGTAAAGATATAACGCATAGACGCTGTTGCATTGCATTGCATTCAATATGTTGACTAACTTTATAACTTATTCTGTTTTGCATTGTATTCACTGAATACAAAGAAAGATAACTTTTTCCTTTGTGCGATGAACAGATAACACATAACAAGGGTGCATTACGTGAACTAAAATGACATAACATATTTCGATTGGCGTTAAAGAGGTAACATATTTCCCGTTGCATTGCAAGGTAGCTTATGCACAGTTTCCTTACGAAATGCGATATAAAAATGAATCATTCTGCACTGAAGAGAAACATACATGTCTACACGATATAACTTAATCCGATGTGCAGTGAAGCTCTACACAAAACAGGTGCTGGTGCAGTGCATTGTATACAAGAACTAACTTAATCCGTTATGTGGTAAAGATATAAACGCATATGTGCTGTTGCATTGCATAGCATTCATTATGTTAACTAACATATTCTGTTTTGCATCGTATGCACTATTTCCTATATCACTACTATATCAGAAGGTGTCGATGAGTATCTATAAAAGTTCAAATCGAATACTCTTTGGCCAGAAATATTTTCAGTAGGTCAAATATGGACTATTGTCTGGCTGACATAACAACAGATGCAGGCAACGATCATGTATAGAAATTTCATGATCGAGGACTAAATTGCCAGAAACACGTCCACTAGGTCTAATATGGACATCTGTATGGCTGAAGTGACATTAGAATGAGTCAATACGTATTTATAGAACGTCCAAGATAAAGTGCTCTTGGGCCAGAAATATGTTTATTAATATGTGGCGTTGCATTACAATGCATAAAAGAACTAAATCCGTTATCCAGTGATGAATGTGCTGTTGCATTGCGTTGCATACAGGAACTAACTCGTTCCTTCGTGCACTGAAGAGATACACAACATTTTTGTTGTTGCAATGAATGAACTAACTCATCCGTTGAACTTTGCACTGTTTCCTTTCATTGTATAAAAGAACAACGAAATGCAATGACTGTAAGAAATTATTCATTTGTGCACTGAAGAGATACAGTCTAACTTAACCCGGTGTGCAGTGAAGAGATACACAAAACAGGTGATGGTAATGATAACTCTTTCCTTTATGCATTCAAGAGAAAACACAAATCATATGTGCTTGTTGCATTGCAAAAAGCAAAAGAGCTAACTGTTTCATGAAATATACAAGAATTGTATCCGTTGTGCATTGAAGAGATAAAACATGACAGGTGCTTGTTGCACTGCATTGCTTACAAGAACTAACTCTTGTGCATTGAAAAGAAAACAAATCATATTATGCTGTTGTATTGCAAGAAAGACTGTTTCATTGCATTACATACAATAATTAACTTATTACGTTGTGCAAAGAAGAATTTGATATAACAAGGGCTGTTGCACTGCAATGCATACAAGAACTATCAGTTATGCACTGTTTACTTGCAACGTTTGTAAGAACTAACTTATTCCTTAGGCAATGAAGAGACAACAAATACATGGCGGTGTTGCAATGAATGAACTCGTTCGTTATGCATTGAAGAGATAAAAAGCGTGGTTACATTGCCATGAATACAAGACCGTTAGGTAAGCACTATTTCCTTGCACTGCATACAAAATCTAACTTATCCTGTTGTGCAGTGAACAGATAACACAACACGGGTTCTGTTGCATTGTATACCAGAACTAACTTAATCCGTTATGTGGAAAATAATATAACGCATATATGCTGCTGCATTGCATTGTTTTCAATAAACATATTAAAAATCTTAGAACTCATTCTGTTGTACAGCGCACGCACTATTTTCCTTGCATTGTATACATACAAAAATAACATTCCGTTGTGCAATGAACAGGTAACGCATAATAACACGGGCGCTTTTGCACTGCATTACATAAAAGAACTAAAATGACAACATATGCCGTTGTGCATTACCTACACGTATGTTCTGTTGCACTGCATGTAAGCTTATGCACTGTTTCATTGTATTGTTTTAAAAGAACAACGAAATGCAATGGAACATAAGAAATTAATCATTCTGCACTGAAGAGAAAACACACATATCTACACGGATCTAAATCCGATGTGCAGTGAATAACACAAAGATCATACACAGGCGCTGGTGCATTGCAAGATATAACGCAGATACGCTGTTGCGTTGCGTTGCATTCAGTATGTTAACTCACTTATAACTTCTTCTGTTTTGCATTGAATGCGCTATTTCCTTGCATTGTATACAAAGAAAAATAACTTTTTCCTTTGTGCAATGAAACAGATAAAACATAACACGGGTGCTGTAGCACTGAGGTAATGTTACCTCTTTTAATGCACAACAGAAACATGTTATGTCATTTATGTAGTTCTTGTATAGAACTACATAAATGACATAACATATTTCGTTGTGCATTAAAAGAGGTAACATTTTTTCTCTTACACTGCTTATGCACTGTTTCCTTGTATTGTTTAAAAGAACACCAAATGCAATGAATGTAAGAAATTAATCATTCTTTATGCACTGAAGAGATACATATCTAACTTAACCCGATATGCAGTGATGAAAAACATAAAAGGTATGCACTGTTTCATTGCATTGTATACAATGCATTGTGTGCATTGTTCATTTAACATATTACACAGGTGCTGTTGAACTGCATTGCACAGAGAGAAAAATAACGTGCTGTTGCATTGCAATCAAACAATAAACTATTTCATTTGTTCTGTTGCATTACACTGCAATGTTTTGTAGCATTGCAAACATATATTGTATGTTTCTGAAGCATTGTATACAAGAACTACCTGTTCCGTTATGCAATGAAGACCAAACTGATGCTGGTCCGTTGCAATGCATGTAAGAACTGGTGCATTACATTGTATACTAGAACTAACTTAATCCGTTGTGTGGTAAAGATATAACGCATAGACGCTGTTGCATTGCATTGCATTCAATATGTTGACTAACTTTATAACTTATTCTGTTTTGCATTGTATTCACTGAATACAAAGAAAGATAACTTTTTCCTTTGTGCGATGAACAGATAACACATAACAAGGGTGCATTACGTTAACTAAAATGACATAACATATTTCGATTGGCGTTAAAGAGGTAACATATTTCCCGTTGCATTGCAAGGTAGCTTATGCACAGTTTCCTTACGAAATGCGATATAAAAAAATGAATCATTCTGCACTGAAGAGAAACATACATGTCTACACGATATAACTTAATCCGATGTGCAGTGAAGCTCTACACAAAACAGGTGCTGGTGCAGTGCATTGTATACAAGAACTAACTTAATCCGTTATGTGGTAAAGATATAAACGCATATGTGCTGTTGCATTGCATAGCATTCATTATGTTAACTAACATATTCTGTTTTGCATCGTATGCACTATTTCCTATATCACTACTATATCAGAAGGTGTCGATGAGTATCTATAAAAAGTTCAAATCGAATACTCTTTGGCCAGAAATATTTTCAGTAGGTCAAATATGGACTATTGTCTGGCTGACATAACAACAGATGCAGGCAACGATCATGTATAGAAATTTCATGATCGAGGACTAAATTGCCAGAAACACGTCCACTAGGTCTAATATGGACATCTGTATGGCTGAAGTGACATTAGAATGAGTCAATACGTATTTATAGAACGTCCAAGATAAAGTGCTCTTGGGCCAGAAATATGTTTATTAATATGTGGCGTTGCATTACAATGCATAAAAGAACTAAATCCGTTATCCAGTGATGAATGTGCTGTTGCATTGCGTTGCATACAGGAACTAACTCGTTCCTTCGTGCACTGAAGAGATACACAACATTTTTGTTGTTGCAATGAATGAACTAACTCATCCGTTGAACTTTGCACTGTTTCCTTTCATTGTATAAAAGAACAACGAAATGCAATGACTGTAAGAAATTATTCATTTGTGCACTGAAGAGATACAGTCTAACTTAACCCGGTGTGCAGTGAAGAGATACACAAAACAGGTGATGGTAATGATAACTCTTTCCTTTATGCATTCAAGAGAAAACACAAATCATATGTGCTTGTTGCATTGCAAAAAAGCAAAAGAGCTAACTGTTTCATGAAATATACAAGAATTGTATCCGTTGTGCATTGAAGAGATAAAACATGACAGGTGCTTGTTGCACTGCATTGCTTACAAGAACTAACTCTTGTGCATTGAAAAGAAAACAAATCATATTATGCTGTTGTATTGCAAGAAAGACTGTTTCATTGCATTACATACAATAATTAACTTATTACGTTGTGCAAAGAAGAATTTGATATAACAAGGGCTGTTGCACTGCAATGCATACAAGAACTATCAGTTATGCACTGTTTACTTGCAACGTTTGTAAGAACTAACTTATTCCTTAGGCAATGAAGAGACAACAAATACATGGCGGTGTTGCAATGAATGAACTCGTTCGTTATGCATTGAAGAGATAAAAAGCGTGGTTACATTGCCATGAATACAAGACCGTTAGGTAAGCACTATTTCCTTGCACTGCATACAAAATCTAACTTATCCTGTTGTGCAGTGAACAGATAACACAACACGGGTTCTGTTGCATTGTATACCAGAACTAACTTAATCCGTTATGTGGAAAATAATATAACGCATATATGCTGCTGCATTGCATTGTTTTCAATAAACATATTAAAAATCTTAGAACTCATTCTGTTGTACAGCGCACGCACTATTTTCCTTGCATTGTATACATACAAAAATAACATTCCGTTGTGCAATGAACAGGTAACGCATAATAACACGGGCGCTTTTGCACTGCATTACATAAAAGAACTAAAATGACAACATATGCCGTTGTGCATTACCTACACGTATGTTCTGTTGCACTGCATGTAAGCTTATGCACTGTTTCATTGTATTGTTTTAAAAGAACAACGAAATGCAATGGAACATAAGAAATTAATCATTCTGCACTGAAGAGAAAACACACATATCTACACGGATCTAAATCCGATGTGCAGTGAATAACACAAAGATCATACACAGGCGCTGGTGCATTGCAAGATATAACGCAGATACGCTGTTGCGTTGCGTTGCATTCAGTATGTTAACTCACTTATAACTTCTTCTGTTTTGCATTGAATGCGCTATTTCCTTGCATTGTATACAAAGAAAAATAACTTTTTCCTTTGTGCAATGAAACAGATAAAACATAACACGGGTGCTGTAGCACTGAGGTAATGTTACCTCTTTTAATGCACAACGAAACATGTTATGTCATTTATGTAGTTCTTGTATAGAACTACATAAATGACATAACATATTTCGTTGTGCATTAAAAGAGGTAACATTTTTTCTCTTACACTGCTTATGCACTGTTTCCTTGTATTGTTTAAAAGAACACCAAATGCAATGAATGTAAGAAATTAATCATTCTTTATGCACTGAAGAGATACATATCTAACTTAACCCGATATGCAGTGATGAAAAACATAAAAGGTATGCACTGTTTCATTGCATTGTATACAATGCATTGTGTGCATTGTTCATTTAACATATTACACAGGTGCTGTTGAACTGCATTGCACAGAGAGAAAAAATAACGTGCTGTTGCATTGCAATCAAACAATAAACTATTTCATTTGTTCTGTTGCATTACACTGCAATGTTTTGTAGCATTGCAAACATATATTGTATGTTTCTGAAGCATTGTATACAAGAACTACCTGTTCCGTTATGCAATGAAGACCAAACTGATGCTGGTCCGTTGCAATGCATGTAAGAACTGGTGCATTACATTGTATACTAGAACTAACTTAATCCGTTGTGTGGTAAAGATATAACGCATAGACGCTGTTGCATTGCATTGCATTCAATATGTTGACTAACTTTATAACTTATTCTGTTTTGCATTGTATTCACTGAATACAAAGAAAGATAACTTTTTCCTTTGTGCGATGAACAGATAACACATAACAAGGGTGCATTACGTGAACTAAAAATGACATAACATATTTCGATTGGCGTTAAAGAGGTAACATATTTCCCGTTGCATTGCAAGGTAGCTTATGCACAGTTTCCTTACGAAATGCGATATAAAAATGAATCATTCTGCACTGAAGAGAAACATACATGTCTACACGATATAACTTAATCCGATGTGCAGTGAAGCTCTACACAAAACAGGTGCTGGTGCAGTGCATTGTATACAAGAACTAACTTAATCCGTTATGTGGTAAAGATATAAACGCATATGTGCTGTTGCATTGCATAGCATTCATTATGTTAACTAACATATTCTGTTTTGCATCGTATGCACTATTTCCTATATCACTACTATATCAGAAGGTGTCGATGAGTATCTATAAAAAGTTCAAATCGAATACTCTTTGGCCAGAAATATTTTCAGTAGGTCAAATATGGACTATTGTCTGGCTGACATAACAACAGATGCAGGCAACGATCATGTATAGAAATTTCATGATCGAGGACTAAATTGCCAGAAACACGTCCACTAGGTCTAATATGGACATCTGTATGGCTGAAGTGACATTAGAATGAGTCAATACGTATTTATAGAACGTCCAAGATAAAGTGCTCTTGGGCCAGAAATATGTTTATTAATATGTGGCGTTGCATTACAATGCATAAAAGAACTAAATCCGTTATCCAGTGATGAATGTGCTGTTGCATTGCGTTGCATACAGGAACTAACTCGTTCCTTCGTGCACTGAAGAGATACACAACATTTTTGTTGTTGCAATGAATGAACTAACTCATCCGTTGAACTTTGCACTGTTTCCTTTCATTGTATAAAAGAACAACGAAATGCAATGACTGTAAGAAATTATTCATTTGTGCACTGAAGAGATACAGTCTAACTTAACCCGGTGTGCAGTGAAGAGATACACAAAACAGGTGATGGTAATGATAACTCTTTCCTTTATGCATTCAAGAGAAAACACAAATCATATGTGCTTGTTGCATTGCAAAAGCAAAAGAGCTAACTGTTTCATGAAATATACAAGAATTGTATCCGTTGTGCATTGAAGAGATAAAACATGACAGGTGCTTGTTGCACTGCATTGCTTACAAGAACTAACTCTTGTGCATTGAAAAGAAAACAAATCATATTATGCTGTTGTATTGCAAGAAAGACTGTTTCATTGCATTACATACAATAATTAACTTATTACGTTGTGCAAAGAAGAATTTGATATAACAAGGGCTGTTGCACTGCAATGCATACAAGAACTATCAGTTATGCACTGTTTACTTGCAACGTTTGTAAGAACTAACTTATTCCTTAGGCAATGAAGAGACAACAAATACATGGCGGTGTTGCAATGAATGAACTCGTTCGTTATGCATTGAAGAGATAAAAAGCGTGGTTACATTGCCATGAATACAAGACCGTTAGGTAAGCACTATTTCCTTGCACTGCATACAAAATCTAACTTATCCTGTTGTGCAGTGAACAGATAACACAACACGGGTTCTGTTGCATTGTATACCAGAACTAACTTAATCCGTTATGTGGAAAATAATATAACGCATATATGCTGCTGCATTGCATTGTTTTCAATAAACATATTAAAAATCTTAGAACTCATTCTGTTGTACAGCGCACGCACTATTTTCCTTGCATTGTATACATACAAAAAATAACATTCCGTTGTGCAATGAACAGGTAACGCATCATAACACGGGCGCTTTTGCACTGCATTACATAAAAGAACTAAAATGACAACATATGCCGTTGTGCATTACCTACACGTATGTTCTGTTGCACTGCATGTAAGCTTATGCACTGTTTCATTGTATTGTTTTAAAAGAACAACGAAATGCAATGGAACATAAGAAATTAATCATTCTGCACTGAAGAGAAAACACACATATCTACACGGATCTAAATCCGATGTGCAGTGAATAACACAAAGATCATACACAGGCGCTGGTGCATTGCAAGATATAACGCAGATACGCTGTTGCGTTGCGTTGCATTCAGTATGTTAACTCACTTATAACTTCTTCTGTTTTGCATTGAATGCGCTATTTCCTTGCATTGTATACAAAGAAAAATAACTTTTTCCTTTGTGCAATGAAACAGATAAAACATAACACGGGTGCTGTAGCACTGAGGTAATGTTACCTCTTTTAATGCACAACGAAACATGTTATGTCATTTATGTAGTTCTTGTATAGAACTACATAAATGACATAACATATTTCGTTGTGCATTAAAAGAGGTAACATTTTCTCTTACACTGCTTATGCACTGTTTCCTTGTATTGTTTAAAAGAACACCAAATGCAATGAATGTAAGAAATTAATCATTCTTTATGCACTGAAGAGATACATATCTAACTTAACCCGATATGCAGTGATGAAAAACATAAAAGGTATGCACTGTTTCATTGCATTGTATACAATGCATTGTGTGCATTGTTCATTTAACATATTACACAGGTGCTGTTGAACTGCATTGCACAGAGAGAAAAATAACGTGCTGTTGCATTGCAATCAAACAATAAACTATTTCATTTGTTCTGTTGCATTACACTGCAATGTTTTGTAGCATTGCAAACATATATTGTATGTTTCTGAAGCATTGTATACAAGAACTACCTGTTCCGTTATGCAATGAAGACCAAACTGATGCTGGTCCGTTGCAATGCATGTAAGAACTGGTGCATTACATTGTATACTAGAACTAACTTAATCCGTTGTGTGGTAAAGATATAACGCATAGACGCTGTTGCATTGCATTGCATTCAATATGTTGACTAACTTTATAACTTATTCTGTTTTGCATTGTATTCACTGAATACAAAGAAAGATAACTTTTTCCTTTGTGCGATGAACAGATAACACATAACAAGGGTGCATTACGTTAACTAAAATGACATAACATATTTCGATTGGCGTTAAAGAGGTAACATATTTCCCGTTGCATTGCAAGGTAGCTTATGCACAGTTTCCTTACGAAATGCGATATAAAAATGAATCATTCTGCACTGAAGAGAAACATACATGTCTACACGATATAACTTAATCCGATGTGCAGTGAAGCTCTACACAAAACAGGTGCTGGTGCAGTGCATTGTATACAAGAACTAACTTAATCCGTTATGTGGTAAAGATATAAACGCATATGTGCTGTTGCATTGCATAGCATTCATTATGTTAACTAACATATTCTGTTTTGCATCGTATGCACTATTTCCTATATCACTACTATATCAGAAGGTGTCGATGAGTATCTATAAAAGTTCAAATCGAATACTCTTTGGCCAGAAATATTTTCAGTAGGTCAAATATGGACTATTGTCTGGCTGACATAACAACAGATGCAGGCAACGATCATGTATAGAAATTTCATGATCGAGGACTAAATTGCCAGAAACACGTCCACTAGGTCTAATATGGACATCTGTATGGCTGAAGTGACATTAGAATGAGTCAATACGTATTTATAGAACGTCCAAGATAAAGTGCTCTTGGGCCAGAAATATGTTTATTAATATGTGGCGTTGCATTACAATGCATAAAAGAACTAAATCCGTTATCCAGTGATGAATGTGCTGTTGCATTGCGTTGCATACAGGAACTAACTCGTTCCTTCGTGCACTGAAGAGATACACAACATTTTTGTTGTTGCAATGAATGAACTAACTCATCCGTTGAACTTTGCACTGTTTCCTTTCATTGTATAAAAGAACAACGAAATGCAATGACTGTAAGAAATTATTCATTTGTGCACTGAAGAGATACAGTCTAACTTAACCCGGTGTGCAGTGAAGAGATACACAAAACAGGTGATGGTAATGATAACTCTTTCCTTTATGCATTCAAGAGAAAACACAAATCATATGTGCTTGTTGCATTGCAAAAAAGCAAAAGAGCTAACTGTTTCATGAAATATACAAGAATTGTATCCGTTGTGCATTGAAGAGATAAAACATGACAGGTGCTTGTTGCACTGCATTGCTTACAAGAACTAACTCTTGTGCATTGAAAAGAAAACAAATCATATTATGCTGTTGTATTGCAAGAAAGACTGTTTCATTGCATTACATACAATAATTAACTTATTACGTTGTGCAAAGAAGAATTTGATATAACAAGGGCTGTTGCACTGCAATGCATACAAGAACTATCAGTTATGCACTGTTTACTTGCAACGTTTGTAAGAACTAACTTATTCCTTAGGCAATGAAGAGACAACAAATACATGGCGGTGTTGCAATGAATGAACTCGTTCGTTATGCATTGAAGAGATAAAAAGCGTGGTTACATTGCCATGAATACAAGACCGTTAGGTAAGCACTATTTCCTTGCACTGCATACAAAATCTAACTTATCCTGTTGTGCAGTGAACAGATAACACAACACGGGTTCTGTTGCATTGTATACCAGAACTAACTTAATCCGTTATGTGGAAAATAATATAACGCATATATGCTGCTGCATTGCATTGTTTTCAATAAACATATTAAAAATCTTAGAACTCATTCTGTTGTACAGCGCACGCACTATTTTCCTTGCATTGTATACATACAAAAATAACATTCCGTTGTGCAATGAACAGGTAACGCATAATAACACGGGCGCTTTTGCACTGCATTACATAAAAGAACTAAAATGACAACATATGCCGTTGTGCATTACCTACACGTATGTTCTGTTGCACTGCATGTAAGCTTATGCACTGTTTCATTGTATTGTTTTAAAAGAACAACGAAATGCAATGGAACATAAGAAATTAATCATTCTGCACTGAAGAAAACACACATATCTACACGGATCTAAATCCGATGTGCAGTGAATAACACAAAGATCATACACAGGCGCTGGTGCATTGCAAGATATAACGCAGATACGCTGTTGCGTTGCGTTGCATTCAGTATGTTAACTCACTTATAACTTCTTCTGTTTTGCATTGAATGCGCTATTTCCTTGCATTGTATACAAAGAAAAATAACTTTTTCCTTTGTGCAATGAAACAGATAAAACATAACACGGGTGCTGTAGCACTGAGGTAATGTTACCTCTTTTAATGCACAACGAAACATGTTATGTCATTTATGTAGTTCTTGTATAGAACTACATAAATGACATAACATATTTCGTTGTGCATTAAAAAGAGGTAACATTTTTCTCTTACACTGCTTATGCACTGTTTCCTTGTATTGTTTAAAAGAACACCAAATGCAATGAATGTAAGAAATTAATCATTCTTTATGCACTGAAGAGATACATATCTAACTTAACCCGATATGCAGTGATGAAAAACATAAAAGGTATGCACTGTTTCATTGCATTGTATACAATGCATTGTGTGCATTGTTCATTTAACATATTACACAGGTGCTGTTGAACTGCATTGCACAGAGAGAAAAAATAACGTGCTGTTGCATTGCAATCAAACAATAAACTATTTCATTTGTTCTGTTGCATTACACTGCAATGTTTTGTAGCATTGCAAACATATATTGTATGTTTCTGAAGCATTGTATACAAGAACTACCTGTTCCGTTATGCAATGAAGACCAAACTGATGCTGGTCCGTTGCAATGCATGTAAGAACTGGTGCATTACATTGTATACTAGAACTAACTTAATCCGTTGTGTGGTAAAGATATAACGCATAGACGCTGTTGCATTGCATTGCATTCAATATGTTGACTAACTTTATAACTTATTCTGTTTTGCATTGTATTCACTGAATACAAAGAAAGATAACTTTTTCCTTTGTGCGATGAACAGATAACACATAACAAGGGTGCATTACGTTAACTAAAATGACATAACATATTTCGATTGGCGTTAAAGAGGTAACATATTTCCCGTTGCATTGCAAGGTAGCTTATGCACAGTTTCCTTACGAAATGCGATATAAAAATGAATCATTCTGCACTGAAGAGAAACATACATGTCTACACGATATAACTTAATCCGATGTGCAGTGAAGCTCTACACAAAACAGGTGCTGGTGCAGTGCATTGTATACAAGAACTAACTTAATCCGTTATGTGGTAAAGATATAAACGCATATGTGCTGTTGCATTGCATAGCATTCATTATGTTAACTAACATATTCTGTTTTGCATCGTATGCACTATTTCCTATATCACTACTATATCAGAAGGTGTCGATGAGTATCTATAAAAAGTTCAAATCGAATACTCTTTGGCCAGAAATATTTTCAGTAGGTCAAATATGGACTATTGTCTGGCTGACATAACAACAGATGCAGGCAACGATCATGTATAGAAATTTCATGATCGAGGACTAAATTGCCAGAAACACGTCCACTAGGTCTAATATGGACATCTGTATGGCTGAAGTGACATTAGAATGAGTCAATACGTATTTATAGAACGTCCAAGATAAAGTGCTCTTGGGCCAGAAATATGTTTATTAATATGTGGCGTTGCATTACAATGCATAAAAGAACTAAATCCGTTATCCAGTGATGAATGTGCTGTTGCATTGCGTTGCATACAGGAACTAACTCGTTCCTTCGTGCACTGAAGAGATACACAACATTTTTGTTGTTGCAATGAATGAACTAACTCATCCGTTGAACTTTGCACTGTTTCCTTTCATTGTATAAAAGAACAACGAAATGCAATGACTGTAAGAAATTATTCATTTGTGCACTGAAGAGATACAGTCTAACTTAACCCGGTGTGCAGTGAAGAGATACACAAAACAGGTGATGGTAATGATAACTCTTTCCTTTATGCATTCAAGAGAAAACACAAATCATATGTGCTTGTTGCATTGCAAAAAGCAAAAGAGCTAACTGTTTCATGAAATATACAAGAATTGTATCCGTTGTGCATTGAAGAGATAAAACATGACAGGTGCTTGTTGCACTGCATTGCTTACAAGAACTAACTCTTGTGCATTGAAAAGAAAACAAATCATATTATGCTGTTGTATTGCAAGAAAGACTGTTTCATTGCATTACATACAATAATTAACTTATTACGTTGTGCAAAGAAGAATTTGATATAACAAGGGCTGTTGCACTGCAATGCATACAAGAACTATCAGTTATGCACTGTTTACTTGCAACGTTTGTAAGAACTAACTTATTCCTTAGGCAATGAAGAGACAACAAATACATGGCGGTGTTGCAATGAATGAACTCGTTCGTTATGCATTGAAGAGATAAAAAGCGTGGTTACATTGCCATGAATACAAGACCGTTAGGTAAGCACTATTTCCTTGCACTGCATACAAAATCTAACTTATCCTGTTGTGCAGTGAACAGATAACACAACACGGGTTCTGTTGCATTGTATACCAGAACTAACTTAATCCGTTATGTGGAAAATAATATAACGCATATATGCTGCTGCATTGCATTGTTTTCAATAAACATATTAAAAATCTTAGAACTCATTCTGTTGTACAGCGCACGCACTATTTTCCTTGCATTGTATACATACAAAAAATAACATTCCGTTGTGCAATGAACAGGTAACGCATCATAACACGGGCGCTTTTGCACTGCATTACATAAAAGAACTAAAATGACAACATATGCCGTTGTGCATTACCTACACGTATGTTCTGTTGCACTGCATGTAAGCTTATGCACTGTTTCATTGTATTGTTTTAAAAGAACAACGAAATGCAATGGAACATAAGAAATTAATCATTCTGCACTGAAGAGAAAACACACATATCTACACGGATCTAAATCCGATGTGCAGTGAATAACACAAAGATCATACACAGGCGCTGGTGCATTGCAAGATATAACGCAGATACGCTGTTGCGTTGCGTTGCATTCAGTATGTTAACTCACTTATAACTTCTTCTGTTTTGCATTGAATGCGCTATTTCCTTGCATTGTATACAAAGAAAATAACTTTTCCTTTGTGCAATGAAACAGATAAAACATAACACGGGTGCTGTAGCACTGAGGTAATGTTACCTCTTTTAATGCACAACGAAACATGTTATGTCATTTATGTAGTTCTTGTATAGAACTACATAAATGACATAACATATTTCGTTGTGCATTAAAAGAGGTAACATTTTTCTCTTACACTGCTTATGCACTGTTTCCTTGTATTGTTTAAAAGAACACCAAATGCAATGAATGTAAGAAATTAATCATTCTTTATGCACTGAAGAGATACATATCTAACTTAACCCGATATGCAGTGATGAAAAACATAAAAGGTATGCACTGTTTCATTGCATTGTATACAATGCATTGTGTGCATTGTTCATTTAACATATTACACAGGTGCTGTTGAACTGCATTGCACAGAGAGAAAAAATAACGTGCTGTTGCATTGCAATCAAACAATAAACTATTTCATTTGTTCTGTTGCATTACACTGCAATGTTTTGTAGCATTGCAAACATATATTGTATGTTTCTGAAGCATTGTATACAAGAACTACCTGTTCCGTTATGCAATGAAGACCAAACTGATGCTGGTCCGTTGCAATGCATGTAAGAACTGGTGCATTACATTGTATACTAGAACTAACTTAATCCGTTGTGTGGTAAAGATATAACGCATAGACGCTGTTGCATTGCATTGCATTCAATATGTTGACTAACTTTATAACTTATTCTGTTTTGCATTGTATTCACTGAATACAAAGAAAGATAACTTTTTCCTTTGTGCGATGAACAGATAACACATAACAAGGGTGCATTACGTTAACTAAAATGACATAACATATTTCGATTGGCGTTAAAGAGGTAACATATTTCCCGTTGCATTGCAAGGTAGCTTATGCACAGTTTCCTTACGAAATGCGATATAAAAAATGAATCATTCTGCACTGAAGAGAAACATACATGTCTACACGATATAACTTAATCCGATGTGCAGTGAAGCTCTACACAAAACAGGTGCTGGTGCAGTGCATTGTATACAAGAACTAACTTAATCCGTTATGTGGTAAAGATATAAACGCATATGTGCTGTTGCATTGCATAGCATTCATTATGTTAACTAACATATTCTGTTTTGCATCGTATGCACTATTTCCTATATCACTACTATATCAGAAGGTGTCGATGAGTATCTATAAAAAGTTCAAATCGAATACTCTTTGGCCAGAAATATTTTCAGTAGGTCAAATATGGACTATTGTCTGGCTGACATAACAACAGATGCAGGCAACGATCATGTATAGAAATTTCATGATCGAGGACTAAATTGCCAGAAACACGTCCACTAGGTCTAATATGGACATCTGTATGGCTGAAGTGACATTAGAATGAGTCAATACGTATTTATAGAACGTCCAAGATAAAGTGCTCTTGGGCCAGAAATATGTTTATTAATATGTGGCGTTGCATTACAATGCATAAAAGAACTAAATCCGTTATCCAGTGATGAATGTGCTGTTGCATTGCGTTGCATACAGGAACTAACTCGTTCCTTCGTGCACTGAAGAGATACACAACATTTTGTTGTTGCAATGAATGAACTAACTCATCCGTTGAACTTTGCACTGTTTCCTTTCATTGTATAAAAGAACAACGAAATGCAATGACTGTAAGAAATTATTCATTTGTGCACTGAAGAGATACAGTCTAACTTAACCCGGTGTGCAGTGAAGAGATACACAAAACAGGTGATGGTAATGATAACTCTTTCCTTTATGCATTCAAGAGAAAACACAAATCATATGTGCTTGTTGCATTGCAAAAAGCAAAAGAGCTAACTGTTTCATGAAATATACAAGAATTGTATCCGTTGTGCATTGAAGAGATAAAACATGACAGGTGCTTGTTGCACTGCATTGCTTACAAGAACTAACTCTTGTGCATTGAAAAGAAAACAAATCATATTATGCTGTTGTATTGCAAGAAAGACTGTTTCATTGCATTACATACAATAATTAACTTATTACGTTGTGCAAAGAAGAATTTGATATAACAAGGGCTGTTGCACTGCAATGCATACAAGAACTATCAGTTATGCACTGTTTACTTGCAACGTTTGTAAGAACTAACTTATTCCTTAGGCAATGAAGAGACAACAAATACATGGCGGTGTTGCAATGAATGAACTCGTTCGTTATGCATTGAAGAGATAAAAAGCGTGGTTACATTGCCATGAATACAAGACCGTTAGGTAAGCACTATTTCCTTGCACTGCATACAAAATCTAACTTATCCTGTTGTGCAGTGAACAGATAACACAACACGGGTTCTGTTGCATTGTATACCAGAACTAACTTAATCCGTTATGTGGAAAATAATATAACGCATATATGCTGCTGCATTGCATTGTTTTCAATAAACATATTAAAAATCTTAGAACTCATTCTGTTGTACAGCGCACGCACTATTTTCCTTGCATTGTATACATACAAAAATAACATTCCGTTGTGCAATGAACAGGTAACGATAATAACACGGGCGCTTTTGCACTGCATTACATAAAAGAACTAAAATGACAACATATGCCGTTGTGCATTACCTACACGTATGTTCTGTTGCACTGCATGTAAGCTTATGCACTGTTTCATTGTATTGTTTTAAAAGAACAACGAAATGCAATGGAACATAAGAAATTAATCATTCTGCACTGAAGAGAAAACACACATATCTACACGGATCTAAATCCGATGTGCAGTGAATAACACAAAGATCATACACAGGCGCTGGTGCATTGCAAGATATAACGCAGATACGCTGTTGCGTTGCGTTGCATTCAGTATGTTAACTCACTTATAACTTCTTCTGTTTTGCATTGAATGCGCTATTTCCTTGCATTGTATACAAAGAAAAATAACTTTTCCTTTGTGCAATGAAACAGATAAAACATAACACGGGTGCTGTAGCACTGAGGTAATGTTACCTCTTTTAATGCACAACGAAACATGTTATGTCATTTATGTAGTTCTTGTATAGAACTACATAAATGACATAACATATTTCGTTGTGCATTAAAAGAGGTAACATTTTTCTCTTACACTGCTTATGCACTGTTTCCTTGTATTGTTTAAAAGAACACCAAATGCAATGAATGTAAGAAATTAATCATTCTTTATGCACTGAAGAGATACATATCTAACTTAACCCGATATGCAGTGATGAAAAACATAAAAGGTATGCACTGTTTCATTGCATTGTATACAATGCATTGTGTGCATTGTTCATTTAACATATTACACAGGTGCTGTTGAACTGCATTGCACAGAGAGAAAAATAACGTGCTGTTGCATTGCAATCAAACAATAAACTATTTCATTTGTTCTGTTGCATTACACTGCAATGTTTTGTAGCATTGCAAACATATATTGTATGTTTCTGAAGCATTGTATACAAGAACTACCTGTTCCGTTATGCAATGAAGACCAAACTGATGCTGGTCCGTTGCAATGCATGTAAGAACTGGTGCATTACATTGTATACTAGAACTAACTTAATCCGTTGTGTGGTAAAGATATAACGCATAGACGCTGTTGCATTGCATTGCATTCAATATGTTGACTAACTTTATAACTTATTCTGTTTTGCATTGTATTCACTGAATACAAAGAAAGATAACTTTTTCCTTTGTGCGATGAACAGATAACACATAACAAGGGTGCATTACGTTAACTAAAATGACATAACATATTTCGATTGGCGTTAAAGAGGTAACATATTTCCCGTTGCATTGCAAGGTAGCTTATGCACAGTTTCCTTACGAAATGCGATATAAAAATGAATCATTCTGCACTGAAGAGAAACATACATGTCTACACGATATAACTTAATCCGATGTGCAGTGAAGCTCTACACAAAACAGGTGCTGGTGCAGTGCATTGTATACAAGAACTAACTTAATCCGTTATGTGGTAAAGATATAAACGCATATGTGCTGTTGCATTGCATAGCATTCATTATGTTAACTAACATATTCTGTTTTGCATCGTATGCACTATTTCCTATATCACTACTATATCAGAAGGTGTCGATGAGTATCTATAAAAGTTCAAATCGAATACTCTTTGGCCAGAAATATTTTCAGTAGGTCAAATATGGACTATTGTCTGGCTGACATAACAACAGATGCAGGCAACGATCATGTATAGAAATTTCATGATCGAGGACTAAATTGCCAGAAACACGTCCAGTAGGTCTAATATGGACATCTGTATGGCTGAAGTGACATTAGAATGAGTCAATACGTATTTATAGAACGTCCAAGATAAAGTGCTCTTGGGCCAGAAATATGTTTATTAATATGTGGCGTTGCATTACAATGCATAAAAGAACTAAATCCGTTATCCAGTGATGAATGTGCTGTTGCATTGCGTTGCATACAGGAACTAACTCGTTCCTTCGTGCACTGAAGAGATACACAACATTTTTGTTGTTGCAATGAATGAACTAACTCATCCGTTGAACTTTGCACTGTTTCCTTTCATTGTATAAAAGAACAACGAAATGCAATGACTGTAAGAAATTATTCATTTGTGCACTGAAGAGATACAGTCTAACTTAACCCGGTGTGCAGTGAAGAGATACACAAAACAGGTGATGGTAATGATAACTCTTTCCTTTATGCATTCAAGAGAAAACACAAATCATATGTGCTTGTTGCATTGCAAAAAAGCAAAAGAGCTAACTGTTTCATGAAATATACAAGAATTGTATCCGTTGTGCATTGAAGAGATAAAACATGACAGGTGCTTGTTGCACTGCATTGCTTACAAGAACTAACTCTTGTGCATTGAAAAGAAAACAAATCATATTATGCTGTTGTATTGCAAGAAAGACTGTTTCATTGCATTACATACAATAATTAACTTATTACGTTGTGCAAAGAAGAATTTGATATAACAAGGGCTGTTGCACTGCAATGCATACAAGAACTATCAGTTATGCACTGTTTACTTGCAACGTTTGTAAGAACTAACTTATTCCTTAGGCAATGAAGAGACAACAAATACATGGCGGTGTTGCAATGAATGAACTCGTTCGTTATGCATTGAAGAGATAAAAAGCGTGGTTACATTGCCATGAATACAAGACCGTTAGGTAAGCACTATTTCCTTGCACTGCATACAAAATCTAACTTATCCTGTTGTGCAGTGAACAGATAACACAACACGGGTTCTGTTGCATTGTATACCAGAACTAACTTAATCCGTTATGTGGAAAATAATATAACGCATATATGCTGCTGCATTGCATTGTTTTCAATAAACATATTAAAAATCTTAGAACTCATTCTGTTGTACAGCGCACGCACTATTTTCCTTGCATTGTATACATACAAAAATAACATTCCGTTGTGCAATGAACAGGTAACGCATAATAACACGGGCGCTTTTGCACTGCATTACATAAAAGAACTAAAATGACAACATATGCCGTTGTGCATTACCTACACGTATGTTCTGTTGCACTGCATGTAAGCTTATGCACTGTTTCATTGTATTGTTTTAAAAGAACAACGAAATGCAATGGAACATAAGAAATTAATCATTCTGCACTGAAGAGAAAACACACATATCTACACGGATCTAAATCCGATGTGCAGTGAATAACACAAAGATCATACACAGGCGCTGGTGCATTGCAAGATATAACGCAGATACGCTGTTGCGTTGCGTTGCATTCAGTATGTTAACTCACTTATAACTTCTTCTGTTTTGCATTGAATGCGCTATTTCCTTGCATTGTATACAAAGAAAAATAACTTTTCCTTTGTGCAATGAAACAGATAAAACATAACACGGGTGCTGTAGCACTGAGGTAATGTTACCTCTTTTAATGCACAACGAAACATGTTATGTCATTTATGTAGTTCTTGTATAGAACTACATAAATGACATAACATATTTCGTTGTGCATTAAAAGAGGTAACATTTTTCTCTTACACTGCTTATGCACTGTTTCCTTGTATTGTTTAAAAGAACACCAAATGCAATGAATGTAAGAAATTAATCATTCTTTATGCACTGAAGAGATACATATCTAACTTAACCCGATATGCAGTGATGAAAAACATAAAAGGTATGCACTGTTTCATTGCATTGTATACAATGCATTGTGTGCATTGTTCATTTAACATATTACACAGGTGCTGTTGAACTGCATTGCACAGAGAGAAAAATAACGTGCTGTTGCATTGCAATCAAACAATAAACTATTTCATTTGTTCTGTTGCATTACACTGCAATGTTTTGTAGCATTGCAAACATATATTGTATGTTTCTGAAGCATTGTATACAAGAACTACCTGTTCCGTTATGCAATGAAGACCAAACTGATGCTGGTCCGTTGCAATGCATGTAAGAACTGGTGCATTACATTGTATACTAGAACTAACTTAATCCGTTGTGTGGTAAAGATATAACGCATAGACGCTGTTGCATTGCATTGCATTCAATATGTTGACTAACTTTATAACTTATTCTGTTTTGCATTGTATTCACTGAATACAAAGAAAGATAACTTTTTCCTTTGTGCGATGAACAGATAACACATAACAAGGGTGCATTACATGAACTAAAATGACATAACATATTTCGATTGGCGTTAAAGAGGTAACATATTTCCCGTTGCATTGCAAGGTAGCTTATGCACAGTTTCCTTACGAAATGCGATATAAAAATGAATCATTCTGCACTGAAGAGAAACATACATGTCTACACGATATAACTTAATCCGATGTGCAGTGAAGCTCTACACAAAACAGGTGCTGGTGCAGTGCATTGTATACAAGAACTAACTTAATCCGTTATGTGGTAAAGATATAAACGCATATGTGCTGTTGCATTGCATAGCATTCATTATGTTAACTAACATATTCTGTTTTGCATCGTATGCACTATTTCCTATATCACTACTATATCAGAAGGTGTCGATGAGTATCTATAAAAGTTCAAATCGAATACTCTTTGGCCAGAAATATTTTCAGTAGGTCAAATATGGACTATTGTCTGGCTGACATAACAACAGATGCAGGCAACGATCATGTATAGAAATTTCATGATCGAGGACTAAATTGCCAGAAACACGTCCACTAGGTCTAATATGGACATCTGTATGGCTGAAGTGACATTAGAATGAGTCAATACGTATTTATAGAACGTCCAAGATAAAGTGCTCTTGGGCCAGAAATATGTTTATTAATATGTGGCGTTGCATTACAATGCATAAAAGAACTAAATCCGTTATCCAGTGATGAATGTGCTGTTGCATTGCGTTGCATACAGGAACTAACTCGTTCCTTCGTGCACTGAAGAGATACACAACATTTTTGTTGTTGCAATGAATGAACTAACTCATCCGTTGAACTTTGCACTGTTTCCTTTCATTGTATAAAAGAACAACGAAATGCAATGACTGTAAGAAATTATTCATTTGTGCACTGAAGAGATACAGTCTAACTTAACCCGGTGTGCAGTGAAGAGATACACAAAACAGGTGATGGTAATGATAACTCTTTCCTTTATGCATTCAAGAGAAAACACAAATCATATGTGCTTGTTGCATTGCAAAAAAGCAAAAGAACTAACTGTTTCATGAAATATACAAGAATTGTATCCGTTGTGCATTGAAGAGATAAAACATGACAGGTGCTTGTTGCACTGCATTGCTTACAAGAACTAACTCTTGTGCATTGAAAAGAAAACAAATCATATTATGCTGTTGTATTGCAAGAAAGACTGTTTCATTGCATTACATACAATAATTAACTTATTACGTTGTGCAAAGAAGAATTTGATATAACAAGGGCTGTTGCACTGCAATGCATACAAGAACTATCAGTTATGCACTGTTTACTTGCAACGTTTGTAAGAACTAACTTATTCCTTAGGCAATGAAGAGACAACAAATACATGGCGGTGTTGCAATGAATGAACTCGTTCGTTATGCATTGAAGAGATAAAAAGCGTGGTTACATTGCCATGAATACAAGACCGTTAGGTAAGCACTATTTCCTTGCACTGCATACAAAATCTAACTTATCCTGTTGTGCAGTGAACAGATAACACAACACGGGTTCTGTTGCATTGTATACCAGAACTAACTTAATCCGTTATGTGGAAAATAATATAACGCATATATGCTGCTGCATTGCATTGTTTTCAATAAACATATTAAAAATCTTAGAACTCATTCTGTTGTACAGCGCACGCACTATTTTCCTTGCATTGTATACATACAAAAAATAACATTCCGTTGTGCAATGAACAGGTAACGCATAATAACACGGGCGCTTTTGCACTGCATTACATAAAAGAACTAAAATGACAACATATGCCGTTGTGCATTACCTACACGTATGTTCTGTTGCACTGCATGTAAGCTTATGCACTGTTTCATTGTATTGTTTTAAAAGAACAACGAAATGCAATGGAACATAAGAAATTAATCATTCTGCACTGAAGAAAACACACATATCTACACGGATCTAAATCCGATGTGCAGTGAATAACACAAAGATCATACACAGGCGCTGGTGCATTGCAAGATATAACGCAGATACGCTGTTGCGTTGCGTTGCATTCAGTATGTTAACTCACTTATAACTTCTTCTGTTTTGCATTGAATGCGCTATTTCCTTGCATTGTATACAAAGAAAAATAACTTTTCCTTTGTGCAATGAAACAGATAAAACATAACACGGGTGCTGTAGCACTGAGGTAATGTTACCTCTTTTAATGCACAACGAAACATGTTATGTCATTTATGTAGTTCTTGTATAGAACTACATAAATGACATAACATATTTCGTTGTGCATTAAAAGAGGTAACATTTTTCTCTTACACTGCTTATGCACTGTTTCCTTGTATTGTTTAAAAGAACACCAAATGCAATGAATGTAAGAAATTAATCATTCTTTATGCACTGAAGAGATACATATCTAACTTAACCCGATATGCAGTGATGAAAAACATAAAAGGTATGCACTGTTTCATTGCATTGTATACAATGCATTGTGTGCATTGTTCATTTAACATATTACACAGGTGCTGTTGAACTGCATTGCACAGAGAGAAAAATAACGTGCTGTTGCATTGCAATCAAACAATAAACTATTTCATTTGTTCTGTTGCATTACACTGCAATGTTTTGTAGCATTGCAAACATATATTGTATGTTTCTGAAGCATTGTATACAAGAACTACCTGTTCCGTTATGCAATGAAGACCAAACTGATGCTGGTCCGTTGCAATGCATGTAAGAACTGGTGCATTACATTGTATACTAGAACTAACTTAATCCGTTGTGTGGTAAAGATATAACGCATAGACGCTGTTGCATTGCATTGCATTCAATATGTTGACTAACTTTATAACTTATTCTGTTTTGCATTGTATTCACTGAATACAAAGAAAGATAACTTTTTCCTTTGTGCGATGAACAGATAACACATAACAAGGGTGCATTACATGAACTAAAATGACATAACATATTTCGATTGGCGTTAAAGAGGTAACATATTTCCCGTTGCATTGCAAGGTAGCTTATGCACAGTTTCCTTACGAAATGCGATATAAAAATGAATCATTCTGCACTGAAGAGAAACATACATGTCTACACGATATAACTTAATCCGATGTGCAGTGAAGCTCTACACAAAACAGGTGCTGGTGCAGTGCATTGTATACAAGAACTAACTTAATCCGTTATGTGGTAAAGATATAAACGCATATGTGCTGTTGCATTGCATAGCATTCATTATGTTAACTAACATATTCTGTTTTGCATCGTATGCACTATTTCCTATATCACTACTATATCAGAAGGTGTCGATGAGTATCTATAAAAAGTTCAAATCGAATACTCTTTGGCCAGAAATATTTTCAGTAGGTCAAATATGGACTATTGTCTGGCTGACATAACAACAGATGCAGGCAACGATCATGTATAGAAATTTCATGATCGAGGACTAAATTGCCAGAAACACGTCCACTAGGTCTAATATGGACATCTGTATGGCTGAAGTGACATTAGAATGAGTCAATACGTATTTATAGAACGTCCAAGATAAAGTGCTCTTGGGCCAGAAATATGTTTATTAATATGTGGCGTTGCATTACAATGCATAAAAGAACTAAATCCGTTATCCAGTGATGAATGTGCTGTTGCATTGCGTTGCATACAGGAACTAACTCGTTCCTTCGTGCACTGAAGAGATACACAACATTTTTGTTGTTGCAATGAATGAACTAACTCATCCGTTGAACTTTGCACTGTTTCCTTTCATTGTATAAAAGAACAACGAAATGCAATGACTGTAAGAAATTATTCATTTGTGCACTGAAGAGATACAGTCTAACTTAACCCGGTGTGCAGTGAAGAGATACACAAAACAGGTGATGGTAATGATAACTCTTTCCTTTATGCATTCAAGAGAAAACACAAATCATATGTGCTTGTTGCATTGCAAAAAAGCAAAAGAACTAACTGTTTCATGAAATATACAAGAATTGTATCCGTTGTGCATTGAAGAGATAAAACATGACAGGTGCTTGTTGCACTGCATTGCTTACAAGAACTAACTCTTGTGCATTGAAAAGAAAACAAATCATATTATGCTGTTGTATTGCAAGAAAGACTGTTTCATTGCATTACATACAATAATTAACTTATTACGTTGTGCAAAGAAGAATTTGATATAACAAGGGCTGTTGCACTGCAATGCATACAAGAACTATCAGTTATGCACTGTTTACTTGCAACGTTTGTAAGAACTAACTTATTCCTTAGGCAATGAAGAGACAACAAATACATGGCGGTGTTGCAATGAATGAACTCGTTCGTTATGCATTGAAGAGATAAAAAGCGTGGTTACATTGCCATGAATACAAGACCGTTAGGTAAGCACTATTTCCTTGCACTGCATACAAAATCTAACTTATCCTGTTGTGCAGTGAACAGATAACACAACACGGGTTCTGTTGCATTGTATACCAGAACTAACTTAATCCGTTATGTGGAAAATAATATAACGCATATATGCTGCTGCATTGCATTGTTTTCAATAAACATATTAAAAATCTTAGAACTCATTCTGTTGTACAGCGCACGCACTATTTTCCTTGCATTGTATACATACAAAAATAACATTCCGTTGTGCAATGAACAGGTAACGCATAATAACACGGGCGCTTTTGCACTGCATTACATAAAAGAACTAAAATGACAACATATGCCGTTGTGCATTACCTACACGTATGTTCTGTTGCACTGCATGTAAGCTTATGCACTGTTTCATTGTATTGTTTTAAAAGAACAACGAAATGCAATGGAACATAAGAAATTAATCATTCTGCACTGAAGAGAAAACACACATATCTACACGGATCTAAATCCGATGTGCAGTGAATAACACAAAGATCATACACAGGCGCTGGTGCATTGCAAGATATAACGCAGATACGCTGTTGCGTTGCGTTGCATTCAGTATGTTAACTCACTTATAACTTCTTCTGTTTTGCATTGAATGCGCTATTTCCTTGCATTGTATACAAAGAAAAATAACTTTTTCCTTTGTGCAATGAAACAGATAAAACATAACACGGGTGCTGTAGCACTGAGGTAATGTTACCTCTTTTAATGCACAACGAAACATGTTATGTCATTTATGTAGTTCTTGTATAGAACTACATAAATGACATAACATATTTCGTTGTGCATTAAAAAGAGGTAACATTTTTCTCTTACACTGCTTATGCACTGTTTCCTTGTATTGTTTAAAAGAACACCAAATGCAATGAATGTAAGAAATTAATCATTCTTTATGCACTGAAGAGATACATATCTAACTTAACCCGATATGCAGTGATGAAAACATAAAAGGTATGCACTGTTTCATTGCATTGTATACAATGCATTGTGTGCATTGTTCATTTAACATATTACACAGGTGCTGTTGAACTGCATTGCACAGAGAGAAAAAATAACGTGCTGTTGCATTGCAATCAAACAATAAACTATTTCATTTGTTCTGTTGCATTACACTGCAATGTTTTGTAGCATTGCAAACATATATTGTATGTTTCTGAAGCATTGTATACAAGAACTACCTGTTCCGTTATGCAATGAAGACCAAACTGATGCTGGTCCGTTGCAATGCATGTAAGAACTGGTGCATTACATTGTATACTAGAACTAACTTAATCCGTTGTGTGGTAAAGATATAACGCATAGACGCTGTTGCATTGCATTGCATTCAATATGTTGACTAACTTTATAACTTATTCTGTTTTGCATTGTATTCACTGAATACAAAGAAAGATAACTTTTTCCTTTGTGCGATGAACAGATAACACATAACAAGGGTGCATTACATGAACTAAAATGACATAACATATTTCGATTGGCGTTAAAGAGGTAACATATTTCCCGTTGCATTGCAAGGTAGCTTATGCACAGTTTCCTTACGAAATGCGATATAAAAATGAATCATTCTGCACTGAAGAGAAACATACATGTCTACACGATATAACTTAATCCGATGTGCAGTGAAGCTCTACACAAAACAGGTGCTGGTGCAGTGCATTGTATACAAGAACTAACTTAATCCGTTATGTGGTAAAGATATAAACGCATATGTGCTGTTGCATTGCATAGCATTCATTATGTTAACTAACATATTCTGTTTTGCATCGTATGCACTATTTCCTATATCACTACTATATCAGAAGGTGTCGATGAGTATCTATAAAAGTTCAAATCGAATACTCTTTGGCCAGAAATATTTTCAGTAGGTCAAATATGGACTATTGTCTGGCTGACATAACAACAGATGCAGGCAACGATCATGTATAGAAATTTCATGATCGAGGACTAAATTGCCAGAAACACGTCCACTAGGTCTAATATGGACATCTGTATGGCTGAAGTGACATTAGAATGAGTCAATACGTATTTATAGAACGTCCAAGATAAAGTGCTCTTGGGCCAGAAATATGTTTATTAATATGTGGCGTTGCATTACAATGCATAAAAGAACTAAATCCGTTATCCAGTGATGAATGTGCTGTTGCATTGCGTTGCATACAGGAACTAACTCGTTCCTTCGTGCACTGAAGAGATACACAACATTTTTGTTGTTGCAATGAATGAACTAACTCATCCGTTGAACTTTGCACTGTTTCCTTTCATTGTATAAAAGAACAACGAAATGCAATGACTGTAAGAAATTATTCATTTGTGCACTGAAGAGATACAGTCTAACTTAACCCGGTGTGCAGTGAAGAGATACACAAAACAGGTGATGGTAATGATAACTCTTTCCTTTATGCATTCAAGAGAAAACACAAATCATATGTGCTTGTTGCATTGCAAAAAAGCAAAAGAACTAACTGTTTCATGAAATATACAAGAATTGTATCCGTTGTGCATTGAAGAGATAAAACATGACAGGTGCTTGTTGCACTGCATTGCTTACAAGAACTAACTCTTGTGCATTGAAAAGAAAACAAATCATATTATGCTGTTGTATTGCAAGAAAGACTGTTTCATTGCATTACATACAATAATTAACTTATTACGTTGTGCAAAGAAGAATTTGATATAACAAGGGCTGTTGCACTGCAATGCATACAAGAACTATCAGTTATGCACTGTTTACTTGCAACGTTTGTAAGAACTAACTTATTCCTTAGGCAATGAAGAGACAACAAATACATGGCGGTGTTGCAATGAATGAACTCGTTCGTTATGCATTGAAGAGATAAAAAGCGTGGTTACATTGCCATGAATACAAGACCGTTAGGTAAGCACTATTTCCTTGCACTGCATACAAAATCTAACTTATCCTGTTGTGCAGTGAACAGATAACACAACACGGGTTCTGTTGCATTGTATACCAGAACTAACTTAATCCGTTATGTGGAAAATAATATAACGCATATATGCTGCTGCATTGCATTGTTTTCAATAAACATATTAAAAATCTTAGAACTCATTCTGTTGTACAGCGCACGCACTATTTTCCTTGCATTGTATACATACAAAAATAACATTCCGTTGTGCAATGAACAGGTAACGCATAATAACACGGGTGCTTTTGCACTGCATTACATAAAAGAACTAAAATGACAACATATGCCGTTGTGCATTGAAGAGGTAACACGTATGTTCTGTTGCACTGCATGTAAGCTTATGCACTGTTTCCTTGTATTGTTTTAAAAGAACAACGAAATGCAATGGAACATAAGAAATTAATCATTCTGCACTGAAGAGAAAACACACATATCTACACGGATCTAAATCCGATGTGCAGTGAATAACACAAAGATCATACACAGGCGCTGGTGCATTGTAAGATATAACCCAGATACGCTGTTGCGTTGCGTTGCATTCAGTATGTTAACTCACTTAAAAACATAAAAGGTATGCACTGTTTCATTGCATTGTATACAATGCATTGTGTGCATTGTTCATTTAACATATTACACAGGTGCTGTTGAACTGCATTGCACAGAGAGAAAAAAATAACGTGCTGTTGCATTGCAATCAAACAATAAACTATTTCATTTCTTCTGTTGCATTACACTGCAATGTTTTGTAGCATTGCAAACATACATTGTATGTTTCTGAAGCATTGTATACAAGAACTACCTGTTCCGTTATGCAATGAAGACCAAACACATAACACTGATGCTGGTCCGTTGCAATGCATGTAAGAACTGGTGCATTACATTGTATACTAGAACTAACTTAATCCGTTGTGTGGTAAAGATATAACGCATATACGCTGTTGCATTGCATTGCATTCAATATGTTGACTAACTTTTTAACTTATTCTGTTTTGCATTGTATTCACTGAATACAAAGAAAGATAACTTTTTCCTTTGTGCGATGAACAGATAACACATAACAAGGGTGCATTACATGAACTAAAATGACATAACATATTTCGATTGGCGTTAAAGAGGTAACATATTTCCCGTTGCATTGCAAGGTAGCTTATGCACAGTTTCCTTACGAAACGCGATATAAAAAATGAATTATTCTGCACTGAAGAGAAATATACATGTCTACACGATATAACTTAATCCGATGTGCAGTGAAGCTCTACACAAAACAGGTGCTGGTGCAGTGCATTGTATACAAGAACTAACTTAATCCGTTATGTGGTAAAGATATAACGCATATGTGCTGTTGCATTGCATAGCATTCATTATGTTAACTAACATATTCTGTTTTTGCATCGTATGCACTATTTCCTTGCATTTTGTACACAGAAAAATAACTTTTTCCTTTGTGCAATGAACAGACAACACATAACACAGGTGCATTACATAGAAGAACTAAAACGACATAACATATTTCGTTGTGCATTAAAGAGGTAAACATTTTTCTGTTGCATTTCAGGTAAGCTTATGCACAGTTTCCTTGTATTTGTTTTAAAAGAACTCCGAATTGCAATGAATATGTAAAAGAAATTAATCATTCTTTATGCACTGAAGAGATAACAAAAATATGACTTAACCCGATGTGCAATGATGCATAACACAGGTGCTGGTACAATGCATCATAAAAAAGAACTAACAGATGTTCTGTTGCATTGTAAAACATACAATAACTAAATCATTTTGTTTGTGCTGTAAGGAACCCCCCATCGGCCCAAAACCAGAATCCGACGGCCAGGGCGAAGGTTAACGCGTGTATGTCTTTTCAGCGCCTCTGTGAAGTTCACGTAATTTCACTCGTTTAATCTGACTCCAATTTCAAATGATTATTACTCTTAGGTTGTGTTTCCAGTTAGAAATGAATCATTTGTTATGTATTAATTTAGATATTTGGTTATTCTGGGTATCCCATATTTTCCATTATTGGTTCATTACGGACCCATATCACTTAGATACGTCACTTCGGCCGATTTGAGTGCGATTCACGATCACAAATTCGCCAGTTCTGATTCTTAGTCAGAGGATGCAGAGTTTACTAATGCATTTGAGTCGAACCGCCACATGCTTGTTCATACAAAACACAGCTTTCTTAGTCACGATACTGCAACTTGCTAAGCCAGTTGATAGACAAAAATCAAAAGGTCCCATGATGTGCTCACATGCTCCTTTCATGGGCCTTTAGTTTTAATCTATCCTGACGCAGATTTGCGGAAATATGGACTCCAATAATCTACCGGTCATAATGATTTCAGAAGAATCCAGAGTAAATCAAATATAACATTTTATTTTGTCAAGTAAAATGTATCATGTCAATTACATAGTTGGACAATTAGAAGCCAATTCAGAAATAATAAATGCATAACATCAATTACTCAAAGAAATGCATATACACACTGTGATGTGTGAATGTCTTCAGACATTCAACCATCTCTGCATGGGGGCTTCTGGCTACAGAAGATCCCACATGGCTGCTTTGCACTTTACCTTATATACCCAGACCAGAACAAAGGATTTGTAGATATTTACTACACCAACACCTGTTTTGGGGGGAGAGGGGTGGGTTATCAGATCTCTTGAAGAGACAAAAGGAGGACAGAATTCTCCCTAGTTTTCCATCTTCCTCATAACATAAGTGACTGCTGTGAAACTGAGACCATTTTACCAATCGCACTGAGACATTTAAAATGATACCAAACATGAAAGGGGAAAAAACAATATATACACAAGTTACATTATACATCTTGAAGAACTTTCAGTGACTTGAGTTAGGGGGAAGGGAAGGAGGGTGTGTGCGGGGTGGGGAGGGTTGCATCCCGTAGATGTTGTGAGGGCAAGGCGTTGTCCTATGCTATTTCTTTGAGATCTTCTCTCCAGATGAGTTTTATTGCTTTATTGCAGGCCACTTGATCTCAGTTTTGTCTTAGCAGGAAAATCAAGTCTTACAGTCCGCCCCTGGCCTCTTGGGGCAAATTCAAATCAGTCCTGAGGGCCACTTTTGGACATTTCCTGCTTCCATATATTGGGTGTTGTTTTCAGAGTGTTCATGGGTTGGCACCTAGCAGCACCAGTCGATGGGTGCAGGAGTCAAGTCGTCACCTGAAATAACAACATTAAGGCAGGTTGAACATTAAGATGATATATACTGCAGAATGCATCTCTGTGACACACAGTTCCTTTAGTGTGGATGTACTGTGCTGACTGGATGCTGTAGCCGCTGGACATGATGTCTGTGATCCTCTTGGTCAGGTTTGCATCCACCTGCACTTGGCTGTGGTGGTATTCTGCCTGTAGAATGACTGGTTGTAACCAAGTCTGTTGTGTTGGTCAGCATGAGCAGAATGTGTCAGGAAAGTCTCATTACACTTTATGGGAACATTTGTGTCCGCCCAGGTTTAATTGATCCTGTGAGAAGTCCTCGGTTACCTTCAAGTAGAAGGTTTTTTTGCCGGGCAGGTCAAATCTCCGTGGGTGAAGGATTAATTTCACTGATGATGCTCCATTGCGTGCAGGACACCTGAACAACTTCTGAATGATCATGCAATACTTGAACACTAGTGAATTTGGTGTTATTGTAAGATGAGAAAAAGGTTGTTGGAAAAACAGAATAACACAAAATAACACATGATGAACATGTCAAAAGTGCGATGGTAAACAAGGTCTCCTTTTCAGAGTCCTATCCTTAGTGAGCAGGTCTCATTCTAATCACCCGATTCTTCACTATCACTGTGATATGAAATTTAGACTTGGTCTGGATGAGTTAAAGGAAAAGTAGCAAAGAGTCAAAATAACTAGTATACTTACCAGTGGTATACGTAATTAAATATATCACATGCTTAAACATAGAAATACACAATTTCATAATTACAATTATAAAACTGTCTATAAAATAGTTGTTTTAACTGCAAATCCTTAATGCAAAACTAAGGTTTCAATCAAATCAATTAGAGAATGGAATTTACAGAAACAGAGATTTAAAATCTCTTGTTTAGCTTTTGCAACCATAATCTGTGCATTTGATGTACAGGCTAAGTCACACTCAAGAATACAGGTCTGATTTCAAATTATGTAACAGATTGACAGAAATGTCTGCATTTCAGTTTTTAACTTTTAACTGATAAATTTGCCATTAGTCATATGTTGGAAACTAGGGGCCCTCCTAGTTTGCAACAATGCCAAGAACTGGACATAAGAAACATTTTGTCTGAAGAGACCAGTTGTATTACTGAATAGGTCTCATTTAGATTTGGAATTTGAATGATCAGAACTTTAATTGATGTGTGACTAAAGCCATGCACATGTCCTGCATATTACAGTGTTTCCATAACACCTCAAAATTGTTTGACACAATTTAAAAAAGAAAAGAAATTATGGCAATAATTTCCCTTGTCCTATATGTATGAAGGAGAATGATGTATGATGCAGATTTGCATGATGTGAATAATTTTAGCCTAGATAGTCTTATGATCTATACTAGGTAGAGATGTTGTGAGTTTGTAGTAGGGGTGTGTGCTGTATGCTTGTGTAGAAGATGGGTGGTGTCTCTCCTACCATAATTTGTGTTGCATAATTTAGTTCCAGTTCTACACTGGGAGGCCATTTATCTGTGAGTGTTATGAGGTGTGGATGGCCTCTTGAAGTTTCTACACACCCATCTTCTGCATGTAAAGCTGTGTGTCCTGGCTCAATGCAGGTGGGACCAGACCCTTGTGGAATCTGCCCCTAAAATGGCAGCTGTCAGTCCTGAAAGGGAAACAGACACAGAGAAAAAACAGTTGATCTTGAACCTTTAAACAAATTGCATTAAGATAGATGGTGCCATCTTAATTTTTCTCGAATGGTCTTATCCAGACAGTTGTTGCAGATGGCTTTAATCTGTTAAGATTTTATGCCATCAGAAGAAAATTTGTTTTAGTTTACAAAGACATAGATCATTATTATGATTATGTTTCTGCAAAGAAAAGGCCAGATAAGACTGAATGTTAGTGGTCAGTTTAAGCATTGTCAGAGAATCTTGCACCTTAAGTTGCTATTGCAGCTGTGCTTACACAGTCTGTTGTGTTGTGAGGATTATGACACCCAGGTCTCCTGGGGAATCTCACACTAGCCAGATCTGTGATTAGGGCACCAGATCACCATTTGTGGTGCTGTGCTGTTTGTTTAGCAATCGGTATTCATGGTGTCATTCAAATACTTGACCATTTGGACCTCTGTGGTCTGTAAAAACAGAAGAGTTTCTGCCTGATATTAACATTTCACACAACTTTAATTACATGTCCAGTAAAATAACTTCCTGATCAGATCCCATGTGATCTAGTGCTCCCAGAGAGGAGTTTGCTAACACTTGTCCACTTTGTTTGTGGTTTTGTTGCAAAGGAAAATCAAAACTTGTTCCTCCCCTTGTCAGTGGGTTACAGATCAATAGAATCAAATTTGATCAGGTTTTGATCTTGAATGGATTTAGCCTACTCAAGATATGACAATCAGGTTAATAATTTTGGTTGGTAAAAATACTGGGCATTATAATTTTTCTCATTAAAGATTCTCGTACAGATAGAAGATAAAGAAATTCTTTCCCATTACTTTGATTTCTTCCTTCCATTTTTCTTTCCTAACAATTTAATTAAAGCAATTGTGAAGCACATTGTAGCCTTATGGCAATTCTGTGCTCCTGTACATGGTCTAACTGCAGCTATACGGAAAACGGCTGAGTGTTCCATTTAGGAGACAAGCAAATTTAACATAGACACACATACAACTTGAAACTGTTGTACAATTTCAGTATTCCAGTTATTCCAACTCACACAAGACACATGGTCTAGAATGCATAGCATCTACAACCTTAAACCTAAGTGTGTCATGCATCACTTACAGTAAAGCAGCCATGTGTTTTAAAGAATAACTCAACTAGTCTAGGTGCACATGTAGTAGCACAAACAACTAGAATGTGTGTTCTATGAGAACAATGTGTCTAACACAATTACAAATTTGAGCCCTTCCGTTGATCCCTTACAATTCTTCCAGCACTGATAGTACTCCCAACTTCTGTCTACATTCTAGTTCCATCTTACTACACCCTGATTCCTTCTGCTGTTCTCCAAAATTCTTTCTTCTTCCAAACCATTGCTTGAATCATCATGAGATTAAAGGCCATCCCTGGCCATTATAATATAATATATATCATAATGTGATCATAATATAAATTATATTATATTAAAATAGTATGAATTAAAAATAATTTTATTTGCTGGTCTCAAGAGGGTCTTGGCTGAGTAATTTGTCATCTCACTGATCTTTTAGAAGGTGTTTGGCCCTGAAGCTACAGCTGTGCTGACATGAGCAGTGGTGTTAACAGCAACAGGCCAAACTGGAAACAGTTATAGACTTTGATGCTGTGAATATTGAGTCAAATCATTTAAAGATTTTTGTGACTACAATATAAAATTGGACACAATTTTCTTGTTTTGGACTAAGATGTTATCAATTACATTCTTCTGAGAATCTATTTGGATATGAAAAGAAAGGTTGGACAAACACAGGTCTGATTGAGAGCACAAAGATTAATTTTTGGTCTGTTTGTTCTCTCAGTCTCTTTTGAGACACTGAACAACATTCAAGAGTGCAGTAATTTTAAAATCTGAAATAAGACCAAGGTAAAAGATATGTTTTATAAGACTGAGCCTTAAACAGTGCTGTTTACACCATTTGTGACATAAGTCGTAAACCTTCTTCGCACCTCTTGAACAATTTCAAAGTATAGTGATGTGATTCATCTTATTCTTTGGCTAAATTTCTTTTACGAAACAAAGACAAGCTGAGCATGTCCTTTGAATGGGTGAAACCCTCAGGCTTGGTTACAAGCCTCTAACATCATAATTATCATTATGTACGTCAGTTTTAAAATTTAGGGTATTTCCAATTGCAGTCTCTAGGACTTCTGCATGGCAGCAGTTCTCCAGGACTGAGACAGAAATATAGCTTCTTTTCTTTTATAAATGTTTAGTTTCACAACACTGTTTTGTCCAGCTTTACATTTCACACACAAAGGATTCCAGTGAGAGACTTTTCTCATTTTTATCTTTTGGTTTATCCAATCACAAGATTTTTCACAAGTTAACGTGACCATTTGCTTATTTTCAGGGTTGCAACGTTGTTGCAGCAAAGCAAATAAACATGTAGCTGAGCATTCTTTACCTCAGAATTTAGGTTTTAATTTACAGCCCTTGTTGAATACCAGAATAAAATTTGGATGCTGTTATTCCAATTTAAGGTTAATCTCTTGATGCGTAGGCAAACAAGGAGATCTTTAAGGTTAAAGCAAGGGATATCATTCCTCATCTACGCTCCCGCTATCATGTCCCTGATAAAATGCGGTTGCCTAATTCTCCAGCCCCACCGGATTTCGGTCTCCGGTCTTAAATCTGGGTATGCCGCCCCATTCTACAAATGTGTCTAAGGGATGCGTCTGTCTTTCCCTCAACACTTCTAAAAGGCAAATAAGACTGGACTTACCACAGCAGCTGAAGAAAGAGAAGATGATCAAACCTCTCGCTTGTTGCAAATCCCAATTTTCCGCTGAAAAGACACTCGCCAACTGGATATGGGAGATCACGGAGGGAATGTCACCACTTTGCAAGGAACCCCCCATCGGCCCAAAAACGGAATCCGACGGCCAGGGCGAAGGTTAGCAGCGTGTATGTCTTTTCAGCGCCTCTGTGAAGTTCACGTAATTTCACTCGTTTAATCTGACTCCAATTTCAAATGATTATTACTCTTAGGTTGTGTTTCCAGTTAGAAATGAATCATTTGTTATGTATTAATTTAGATATTTGGTTATTCTGGGTATCCCATATTTTCCATTATTGGTTCATTACGGACCCATATCACTTAGATACGTCACTTCGCCGATTTGAGTGCGATTCACGATCACAAATTCGCCAGTTCTGATTCTTAGTCAGAGGATGCAGAGTTTACTAATGCATTTGAGTCGAACCGCCACATGCTTGTTCATACAAAAACACAGCTTTCTTAGTCACGATACTGCAACTTGCTAAGCCAGTTGATAGACAAAATCAAAAGGTCCCATGATGTGCTCACATGCTCCTTTCATGGGCCTTTAGTTTTAATCTATCCTGACGCAGATTTGCGGAAATATGGACTCCAATAATCTACGGTCATAATGATTTCAGAAGAATCCAGAGTAAATCAAATATAACATTTTATTTTGTCAAGTAAAATGTATCATGTCAATTACATAGTTGGACAATTAGAAGCCAATTCAGAAATAATAAATGCATAACATCAATTACTCAAAGAAATGCATATACACACTGTGATGTGTGAATGTCTTCAGACATTCAACCATCTCTGCATGGGGGCTTCTGGCTACAGAAGATCCCACATGGCTGCTTTGCACTTTACCTTATATACCCAGACCAGAACAAAGGATTTGTAGATATTTACTACACCAACACCTGTTTTGGGGGAGAGGGTGGGTTATCAGATCTCTTGAAGAGACAAAAGGAGGACAGAATTCTCCTAGTTTTCCATCTTCCTCATAACATAAGTGACTGCTGTGAAACTGAGACCATTTTACCAATCGCACTGAGACATTTAAAATGATACCAAACATGAAAGGGGAAAAAACAATATATACACAAGTTACATTATACATCTTGAAGAACTTTCAGTGACTTGAGTTAGGGGAAGGGAAGGAGGGTGTGTGCGGGGTGGGGGAGGGTTGCATCCCGTAGATGTTGTGAGGGCAAGGCGTTGTCCTATGCTATTTCTTTGAGATCTTCTCTCCAGATGAGTTTTATTGCTTTATTGCAGGCCACTTGATCTCAGTTTTGTCTTAGCAGGAAAATCAAGTCTTACAGTCCGCCCCTGGCCTCTTGGGGCAAATTCAAATCAGTCCTGAGGGGCCACTTTTGGACATTTCCTGCTTCCATATATTGGGTGTTGTTTTCAGAGTGTTCATGGGTTGGCACCTAGCAGCACCAGTCGATGGGTGCAGGAGTCAAGTCACACCTGAAATAACAACATTAAGGCAGGTTGAACATTAAGATGATATATACTGCAGAATGCATCTCTGTGACACACAGTTCCTTTAGTGTGGATGTACTGTGCTGACTGGATGCTGTAGCCGCTGGACATGATGTCTGTGATCCTCTTGGTCAGGTTTGCATCCACCTGCACTTGGCTGTGGTGGTATTCTGCCTGTAGAATGACTGGTTGTAACCAAGTCTGTTGTGTTGGTCAGCATGAGCAGAATGTGTCAGGAAAGTCTCATTACACTTTATGGGAACATTTGTGTCCGCCCCAGGTTTAATTGATCCTGTGAGAAGTCCTCGGTTACCTTCAAGTAGAAGGTTTTTTTTTTTGCCGGGCAGGTCAAATCTCCGTGGGTGAAGGATTAATTTCACTGATGATGCTCCATTGCGTGCAGGACACCTGAACAACTTCTGAATGATCATGCAATACTTGAACACTAGTGAATTTGGTGTTATTGTAAGATGAGAAAAAGGTTGTTGGAAAAACAGAATAACACAAAATAACACATGATGAACATGTCAAAAGTGCGATGGTAAACAAGGTCTCCTTTTCAGAGTCCTATCCTTAGTGAGCAGGTCTCATTCTAATCACCCGATTCTTCACTATCACTGTGATATGAAATTTAGACTTGGTCTGGATGAGTTAAAGGAAAAGTAGCAAAGAGTCAAAATAACTAGTATACTTACCAGTGGTATACGTAATTAAATATATCACATGCTTAAACATAGAAATACACAATTTCATAATTACAATTATAAAACTGTCTATAAAATAGTTGTTTTAACTGCAAATCCTTAATGCAAAACTAAGGTTTCAATCAAATCAATTAGAGAATGGAATTTACAGAAACAGAGATTTAAAATCTCTTGTTTAGCTTTTGCAACCATAATCTGTGCATTTGATGTACAGGCTAAGTCACACTCAAGAATACAGGTCTGATTTCAAATTATGTAACAGATTGACAGAAATGTCTGCATTTCAGTTTTTAACTTTTAACTGATAAATTTGCCATTAGTCATATGTTGGAAACTAGGGGCCCTCCTAGTTTGCAACAATGCCAAGGACTGGACATAAGAAACATTTTGTCTGAAGAGACCAGTTGTATTACTGAATAGGTCTCATTTAGATTTGGAATTTGAATGATCAGAACTTTAATTGATGTGTGACTAAAGCCATGCACATGTCCTGCATATTACAGTGTTTCCATAACACCTCAAAATTGTTTGACACAATTTAAAAAAGAAAAGAAATTATGGCAATAATTTCCCTTGTCCTATATGTATGAAGGAGAATGATGTATGATGCAGATTTGCATGATGTGAATAATTTTAGCCTAGATAGTCTTATGATCTATACTAGGTAGAGATGTTGTGAGTTTGTAGTAGGGGTGTGTGCTGTATGCTTGTGTAGAAGATGGGTGGTGTCTCTCCTACCATAATTTGTGTTGCATAATTTAGTTCCAGTTCTACACTGGGAGGCCATTTATCTGTGAGTGTTATGAGGTGTGGATGGCCTCTTGAAGTTTCTACACACCCATCTTCTGCATGTAAAGCTGTGTGTCCTGGCTCAATGCAGGTGGGACCAGACCCTTGTGGAATCTGCCCTAAAATGGCAGCTGTCAGTCCTGGAAAGGGAAACAGACACAGAGAAAAAACAGTTGATCTTGAACCTTTAAACAAATTGCATTAAGATAGATGGTGCCATCTTAATTTTTCTCGAATGGTCTTATCCAGACAGTTGTTGCAGATGGCTTTAATCTGTTAAGATTTTATGCCATCAGAAGAAAATTTGTTTTAGTTTACAAAGACATAGATCATTATTATGATTATGTTTCTGCAAAGAAAAAGGCCAGATAAGACTGAATGTTAGTGGTCAGTTTAAGCATTGTCAGAGAATCTTGCACCTTAAGTTGCTATTGCAGCTGTGCTTACACAGTCTGTTGTGTTGTGAGGATTATGACACCCAGGTCTCCTGGGGGAATCTCACACTAGCCAGATCTGTGATTAGGGCACCAGATCACCATTTGTGGTGCTGTGCTGTTTGTTTAGCAATCGGTATTCATGGTGTCATTCAAATACTTGACCATTTGGACCTCTGTGGTCTGTAAAAACAGAAGAGTTTCTGCCTGATATTAACATTTCACACAACTTTAATTACATGTCCAGTAAAATAACTTCCCTGATCAGATCCCATGTGATCTAGTGCTCCCAGAGAGGAGTTTGCTAACACTTGTCCACTTTGTTTGTGGTTTTGTTGCAAAGGAAAATCAAAACTTGTTCCTCCTTGTCAGTGGGTTACAGATCAATAGAATCAAATTTGATCAGGTTTTGATCTTGAATGGATTTAGCCTACTCAAGATATGACAATCAGGTTAATAATTTTGGTTGGTAAAAATACTGGGCATTATAATTTTTCTCATTAAAGATTCTCGTACAGATAGAAGATAAAGAAATTCTTTCCCATTACTTTGATTTCTTCCTTCCATTTTTCTTTCCTAACAATTTAATTAAAGCAATTGTGAAGCACATTGTAGCCTTATGGCAATTCTGTGCTCCTGTACATGGTCTAACTGCAGCTATACGGAAAACGGCTGAGTGTTCCATTAAGGAGACAAGCAAATTTAACATAGACACACATACAACTTGAAACTGTTGTACAATTTCAGTATTCCAGTTATTCCAACTCACACAAGACACATGGTCTAGAATGCATAGCATCTACAACCTTAAACCTAAGTGTGTCATGCATCACTTACAGTAAAGCAGCCATGTGTTTTAAAGAATAACTCAACTAGTCTAGGTGCACATGTAGTAGCACAAACAACTAGAATGTGTGTTCTATGAGAACAATGTGTCTAACACAATTACAAATTTGAGCCCTTCCGTTGATCCCTTACAATTCTTCCAGCACTGATAGTACTCCCAACTTCTGTCTACATTCTAGTTCCATCTTACTACACCCTGATTCCTTCTGCTGTTCTCCAAAATTCTTTCTTCTTCCAAACCATTGCTTGAATCATCATGAGATTAAAGGCCATCCCTGGCCATTATAATATAATATATATCATAATGTGATCATAATATAAATTATATTATATTAAAATAGTATGAATTAAAAATAATTTTATTTGCTGGTCTCAAGAGGGTCTTGGCTGAGTAATTTGTCATCTCACTGATCTTTTAGAAGGTGTTTGGCCCTGAAGCTACAGCTGTGCTGACATGAGCAGTGGTGTTAACAGCAACAGGCCAAACTGGAAACAGTTATAGACTTTGATGCTGTGAATATTGAGTCAAATCATTTAAAGATTTTTGTGACTACAATATAAAATTGGACACAATTTTCTTGTTTTGGACTAAGATGTTATCAATTACATTCTTCTGAGAATCTATTTGGATATGAAAAGAAAGGTTGGACAAACACAGGTCTGATTGAGAGCACAAAGATTAATTTTTGGTCTGTTTGTTCTCTCAGTCTCTTTTGAGACACTGAACAACATTCAAGAGTGCAGTAATTTTAAAATCTGAAATAAGACCAAGGTAAAAGATATGTTTTATAAGACTGAGCCTTAAACAGTGCTGTTTACACCATTTGTGACATAAGTCGTAAACCTTCTTCGCACCTCTTGAACAATTTCAAAGTATAGTGATGTGATTCATCTTATTCTTTGGCTAAATTTCTTTACAAACAAAGACAAGCTGAGCATGTCCTTTGAATGGGTGAAACCCTCAGGCTTGGTTACAAGCTCTAACATCATAATTATCATTATGTACGTCAGTTTTAAAATTTAGGTATTTCCAATTGCAGTCTCTAGGACTTCTGCATGGCAGCAGTTCTCCAGGACTGAGACAGAAATATAGCTTCTTTTCTTTTATAAATGTTTAGTTTCACAACACTGTTTTGTCCAGCTTTACATTTCACACACAAAGGATTCCAGTGAGAGACTTTTCTCATTTTTATCTTTTGGTTTATCCAATCACAAGATTTTTTCACAAGTTAACGTGACCATTTGCTTATTTTCAGGGTTGCAACGTTGTTGCAGCAAAGCAAATAAACATGTAGCTGAGCATTCTTTACCTCAGAATTTAGGTTTTAATTTACAGCCCTTGTTGAATACCAGAATAAAATTTGGATGCTGTTATTCCAATTTAAGGTTAATCTCTTGATGCGTAGGCAAACAAGGAGATCTTTAAGGTTAAAGCAAGGGATATCATTCCTCATCTACGCTCCCGCTATCATGTCCCTGATAAAATGCGGTTGCCTAATTCTCCAGCCCCACCGGATTTCGGTCTCCGGTCTTAAATCTGGGTATGCCGCCCATTCTACAAATGTGTCTAAGGGATGCGTCTGTCTTTCCCTCAACACTTCTAAAAGGCAAATAAGACTGGACTTACCACAGCAGCTGAAGAAAGAGAAGATGATCAAACCTCTCGCTTGTTGCAAATCCCAATTTTCCACTGAAAAGACACTCGCCAACTGGATATGGGAGATCACGGAGGGAATGTCACCACTTTGCAAGGAACCCCCCATCGGCCCAAAAGCGGAATCCGACGGCCAGGGCGAAGGTTAACGCGCGTGTATGTCTTTTCAGCGCCTCTGTGAAGTTCACGTAATTTCACTCGTTTAATCTGACTCCAATTTCAAATGATTATTACTCTTAGGTTGTGTTTCCAGTTAGAAATGAATCATTTGTTATGTATTAATTTAGATATTTGGTTATTCTGGGTATCCCATATTTTCCATTATTGGTTCATTACGGACCCATATCACTTAGATACGTCACTTCGGCCGATTTGAGTGCGATTCACGATCACAAATTCGCCAGTTCTGATTCTTAGTCAGAGGATGCAGAGTTTACTAATGCATTTGAGTCGAACCGCCACATGCTTGTTCATACAAAAACACAGCTTTCTTAGTCACGATACTGCAACTTGCTAAGCCAGTTGATAGACAAAAATCAAAAGGTCCCATGATGTGCTCACATGCTCCTTTCATGGGCCTTTAGTTTTAATCTATCCTGACGCAGATTTGCGGAAATATGGACTCCAATAATCTACCGGTCATAATGATTTCAGAAGAATCCAGAGTAAATCAAATATAACATTTTATTTTGTCAAGTAAAATGTATCATGTCAATTACATAGTTGGACAATTAGAAGCCAATTCAGAAATAATAAATGCATAACATCAATTACTCAAAGAAATGCATATACACACTGTGATGTGTGAATGTCTTCAGACATTCAACCATCTCTGCATGGGGGCTTCTGGCTACAGAAGATCCCACATGGCTGCTTTGCACTTTACCTTATATACCCAGACCAGAACAAAGGATTTGTAGATATTTACTACACCAACACCTGTTTTGGGGAGAGGGTGGGTTATCAGATCTCTTGAAGAGACAAAAGGAGGACAGAATTCTCCCTAGTTTTCCATCTTCCTCATAACATAAGTGACTGCTGTGAAACTGAGACCATTTTACCAATCGCACTGAGACATTTAAAATGATACCAAACATGAAAGGGGAAAAAACAATATATACACAAGTTACATTATACATCTTGAAGAACTTTCAGTGACTTGAGTTAGGGGGAAGGGAAGGAGGGTGTGTGCGGGGTGGGGGGAGGGGTTGCATCCCGTAGATGTTGTGAGGGCAAGGCGTTGTCCTATGCTATTTCTTTGAGATCTTCTCTCCAGATGAGTTTTATTGCTTTATTGCAGGCCACTTGATCTCAGTTTTGTCTTAGCAGGAAAATCAAGTCTTACAGTCCGCCCCTGGCCTCTTGGGGCAAATTCAAATCAGTCCTGAGGGGCCACTTTTGGACATTTCCTGCTTCCATATATTGGGTGTTGTTTTCAGAGTGTTCATGGGTTGGCACCTAGCAGCACCAGTCGATGGGTGCAGGAGTCAAGTCGTCACCTGAAATAACAACATTAAGGCAGGTTGAACATTAAGATGATATATACTGCAGAATGCATCTCTGTGACACACAGTTCCTTTAGTGTGGATGTACTGTGCTGACTGGATGCTGTAGCCGCTGGACATGATGTCTGTGATCCTCTTGGTCAGGTTTGCATCCACCTGCACTTGGCTGTGGTGGTATTCTGCCTGTAGAATGACTGGTTGTAACCAAGTCTGTTGTGTTGGTCAGCATGAGCAGAATGTGTCAGGAAAGTCTCATTACACTTTATGGGAACATTTGTGTCCGCCCCAGGTTTAATTGATCCTGTGAGAAGTCCTCGGTTACCTTCAAGTAGAAGGTTTTTTTGCCGGGCAGGTCAAATCTCCGTGGGTGAAGGATTAATTTCACTGATGATGCTCCATTGCGTGCAGGACACCTGAACAACTTCTGAATGATCATGCAATACTTGAACACTAGTGAATTTGGTGTTATTGTAAGATGAGAAAAAGGTTGTTGGAAAAACAGAATAACACAAAATAACACATGATGAACATGTCAAAAGTGCGATGGTAAACAAGGTCTCCTTTTCAGAGTCCTATCCTTAGTGAGCAGGTCTCATTCTAATCACCCGATTCTTCACTATCACTGTGATATGAAATTTAGACTTGGTCTGGATGAGTTAAAGGAAAAGTAGCAAAGAGTCAAAATAACTAGTATACTTACCAGTGGTATACGTAATTAAATATATCACATGCTTAAACATAGAAATACACAATTTCATAATTACAATTATAAAACTGTCTATAAAATAGTTGTTTTAACTGCAAATCCTTAATGCAAAACTAAGGTTTCAATCAAATCAATTAGAGAATGGAATTTACAGAAACAGAGATTTAAAATCTCTTGTTTAGCTTTTGCAACCATAATCTGTGCATTTGATGTACAGGCTAAGTCACACTCAAGAATACAGGTCTGATTTCAAATTATGTAACAGATTGACAGAAATGTCTGCATTTCAGTTTTAACTTTTAACTGATAAATTTGCCATTAGTCATATGTTGGAAACTAGGGGCCCTCCTAGTTTGCAACAATGCCAAGGACTGGACATAAGAAACATTTTGTCTGAAGAGACCAGTTGTATTACTGAATAGGTCTCATTTAGATTTGGAATTTGAATGATCAGAACTTTAATTGATGTGTGACTAAAGCCATGCACATGTCCTGCATATTACAGTGTTTCCATAACACCTCAAAATTGTTTGACACAATTTAAAAGAAAAGAAATTATGGCAATAATTTCCCTTGTCCTATATGTATGAAGGAGAATGATGTATGATGCAGATTTGCATGATGTGAATAATTTTAGCCTAGATAGTCTTATGATCTATACTAGGTAGAGATGTTGTGAGTTTGTAGTAGGGGTGTGTGCTGTATGCTTGTGTAGAAGATGGGTGGTGTCTCTCCTACCATAATTTGTGTTGCATAATTTAGTTCCAGTTCTACACTGGGAGGCCATTTATCTGTGAGTGTTATGAGGTGTGGATGGCCTCTTGAAGTTTCTACACACCCATCTTCTGCATGTAAAGCTGTGTGTCCTGGCTCAATGCAGGTGGGACCAGACCCTTGTGGAATCTGCCCCTAAAATGGCAGCTGTCAGTCCTGAAAGGGAAACAGACACAGAGAAAAACAGTTGATCTTGAACCTTTAAACAAATTGCATTAAGATAGATGGTGCCATCTTAATTTTTCTCGAATGGTCTTATCCAGACAGTTGTTGCAGATGGCTTTAATCTGTTAAGATTTTATGCCATCAGAAGAAAATTTGTTTTAGTTTACAAAGACATAGATCATTATTATGATTATGTTTCTGCAAAGAAAAGGCCAGATAAGACTGAATGTTAGTGGTCAGTTTAAGCATTGTCAGAGAATCTTGCACCTTAAGTTGCTATTGCAGCTGTGCTTACACAGTCTGTTGTGTTGTGAGGATTATGACACCCAGGTCTCCTGGGGAATCTCACACTAGCCAGATCTGTGATTAGGGCACCAGATCACCATTTGTGGTGCTGTGCTGTTTGTTTAGCAATCGGTATTCATGGTGTCATTCAAATACTTGACCATTTGGACCTCTGTGGTCTGTAAAACAGAAGAGTTTCTGCCTGATATTAACATTTCACACAACTTTAATTACATGTCCAGTAAAATAACTTCCTGATCAGATCCCATGTGATCTAGTGCTCCCAGAGAGGAGTTTGCTAACACTTGTCCACTTTGTTTGTGGTTTTGTTGCAAAGGAAAATCAAAACTTGTTCCTCCTTGTCAGTGGGTTACAGATCAATAGAATCAAATTTGATCAGGTTTTGATCTTGAATGGATTTAGCCTACTCAAGATATGACAATCAGGTTAATAATTTTGGTTGGTAAAAATACTGGGCATTATAATTTTTCTCATTAAAGATTCTCGTACAGATAGAAGATAAAGAAATTCTTTCCCATTACTTTGATTTCTTCCTTCCATTTTTCTTTCCTAACAATTTAATTAAAGCAATTGTGAAGCACATTGTAGCCTTATGGCAATTCTGTGCTCCTGTACATGGTCTAACTGCAGCTATACGGAAAACGGCTGAGTGTTCCATTAAGGAGACAAGCAAATTTAACATAGACACACATACAACTTGAAACTGTTGTACAATTTCAGTATTCCAGTTATTCCAACTCACACAAGACACATGGTCTAGAATGCATAGCATCTACAACCTTAAACCTAAGTGTGTCATGCATCACTTACAGTAAAGCAGCCATGTGTTTTAAAGAATAACTCAACTAGTCTAGGTGCACATGTAGTAGCACAAACAACTAGAATGTGTGTTCTATGAGAACAATGTGTCTAACACAATTACAAATTTGAGCCCTTCCGTTGATCCCTTACAATTCTTCCAGCACTGATAGTACTCCCAACTTCTGTCTACATTCTAGTTCCATCTTACTACACCCTGATTCCTTCTGCTGTTCTCCAAAATTCTTTCTTCTTCCAAACCATTGCTTGAATCATCATGAGATTAAAGGCCATCCTGGCCATTATAATATAATATATATCATAATGTGATCATAATATAAATTATATTATATTAAAATAGTATGAATTAAAAATAATTTTATTTGCTGGTCTCAAGAGGGTCTTGGCTGAGTAATTTGTCATCTCACTGATCTTTTAGAAGGTGTTTGGCCCTGAAGCTACAGCTGTGCTGACATGAGCAGTGGTGTTAACAGCAACAGGCCAAACTGGAAACAGTTATAGACTTTGATGCTGTGAATATTGAGTCAAATCATTTAAAGATTTTTGTGACTACAATATAAAATTGGACACAATTTTCTTGTTTTGGACTAAGATGTTATCAATTACATTCTTCTGAGAATCTATTTGGATATGAAAAGAAAGGTTGGACAAACACAGGTCTGATTGAGAGCACAAAGATTAATTTTTGGTCTGTTTGTTCTCTCAGTCTCTTTTGAGACACTGAACAACATTCAAGAGTGCAGTAATTTTAAAATCTGAAATAAGACCAAGGTAAAAGATATGTTTTATAAGACTGAGCCTTAAACAGTGCTGTTTACACCATTTGTGACATAAGTCGTAAACCTTCTTCGCACCTCTTGAACAATTTCAAAGTATAGTGATGTGATTCATCTTATTCTTTGGCTAAATTTCTTTTACAGAAACAAAGACAAGCTGAGCATGTCCTTTGAATGGGTGAAACCCTCAGGCTTGGTTACAAGCCTCTAACATCATAATTATCATTATGTACGTCAGTTTTAAAATTTAGGGTATTTCCAATTGCAGTCTCTAGGACTTCTGCATGGCAGCAGTTCTCCAGGACTGAGACAGAAATATAGCTTCTTTTCTTTTATAAATGTTTAGTTTCACAACACTGTTTTGTCCAGCTTTACATTTCACACACAAAGGATTCCAGTGAGAGACTTTTCTCATTTTTATCTTTTGGTTTATCCAATCACAAGATTTTTCACAAGTTAACGTGACCATTTGCTTATTTTCAGGGTTGCAACGTTGTTGCAGCAAAGCAAATAAACATGTAGCTGAGCATTCTTTACCTCAGAATTTAGGTTTTAATTTACAGCCCTTGTTGAATACCAGAATAAAATTTGGATGCTGTTATTCCAATTTAAGGTTAATCTCTTGATGCGTAGGCAAACAAGGAGATCTTTAAGGTTAAAGCAAGGGATATCATTCCTCATCTACGCTCCCGCTATCATGTCCCTGATAAAATGCGGTTGCCTAATTCTCCAGCCCCACCGGATTTCGGTCTCGGTCTTAAATCTGGGTATGCCGCCCCATTCTACAAATGTGTCTAAGGGATGCGTCTGTCTTTCCCTCAACACTTCTAAAAGGCAAATAAGACTGGACTTACCACAGCAGCTGAAGAAAGAGAAGATGATCAAACCTCTCGCTTGTTGCAAATCCCAATTTTCCGCTGAAAAGACACTCGCCAACTGGATATGGGAGATCACGGAGGGAATGTCACCACTTTGTAAGGAACCCCCATCGCCCAAAAACGGAATCCGACGGCCAGGGCGAAGGTTAACGCGTGTATGTCTTTTCAGCGCCTCTGTGAAGTTCACGTAATTTCACTCGTTTAATCTGACTCCAATTTCAAATGATTATTACTCTTAGGTTGTGTTTCCAGTTAGAAATGAATCATTTGTTATGTATTAATTTAGATATTTGGTTATTCTGGGTATCCCATATTTTCCATTATTGGTTCATTACGGACCCATATCACTTAGATACGTCACTTGGCCGATTTGAGTGCGATTCACGATCACAAATTCGCCAGTTCTGATTCTTAGTCAGAGGATGCAGAGTTTACTAATGCATTTGAGTCGAACCGCCACATGCTTGTTCATACAAAAACACAGCTTTCTTAGTCACGATACTGCAACTTGCTAAGCCAGTTGATAGACAAAAATCAAAAGGTCCCATGATGTGCTCACATGCTCCTTTCATGGGCCTTTAGTTTTAATCTATCCTGACGCAGATTTGCGGAAATATGGACTCCAATAATCTACCGGTCATAATGATTTCAGAAGAATCCAGAGTAAATCAAATATAACATTTTATTTTGTCAAGTAAAATGTATCATGTCAATTACATAGTTGGACAATTAGAAGCCAATTCAGAAATAATAAATGCATAACATCAATTACTCAAAGAAATGCATATACACACTGTGATGTGTGAATGTCTTCAGACATTCAACCATCTCTGCATGGGGGCTTCTGGCTACAGAAGATCCCACATGGCTGCTTTGCACTTTACCTTATATACCCAGACCAGAACAAAGGATTTGTAGATATTTACTACACCAACACCTGTTTTGGGGAGAGGGTGGGTTATCAGATCTCTTGAAGAGACAAAAGGAGGACAGAATTCTCCCTAGTTTTCCATCTTCCTCATAACATAAGTGACTGCTGTGAAACTGAGACCATTTTACCAATCGCACTGAGACATTTAAAATGATACCAAACATGAAAGGGAAAAACAATATATACACAAGTTACATTATACATCTTGAAGAACTTTCAGTGACTTGAGTTAGGGGGAAGGGAAGGAGGGTGTGTGCGGGGTGGGGGGAGGGGTTGCATCCCGTAGATGTTGTGAGGGCAAGGCGTTGTCCTATGCTATTTCTTTGAGATCTTCTCTCCAGATGAGTTTTATTGCTTTATTGCAGGCCACTTGATCTCAGTTTTGTCTTAGCAGGAAAATCAAGTCTTACAGTCCGCCCCTGGCCTCTTGGGGCAAATTCAAATCAGTCCTGAGGGGCCACTTTTGGACATTTCCTGCTTCCATATATTGGGTGTTGTTTTCAGAGTGTTCATGGGTTGGCACCTAGCAGCACCAGTCGATGGGTGCAGGAGTCAAGTCGTCACCTGAAATAACAACATTAAGGCAGGTTGAACATTAAGATGATATATACTGCAGAATGCATCTCTGTGACACACAGTTCCTTTAGTGTGGATGTACTGTGCTGACTGGATGCTGTAGCCGCTGGACATGATGTCTGTGATCCTCTTGGTCAGGTTTGCATCCACCTGCACTTGGCTGTGGTGGTATTCTGCCTGTAGAATGACTGGTTGTAACCAAGTCTGTTGTGTTGGTCAGCATGAGCAGAATGTGTCAGGAAAGTCTCATTACACTTTATGGGAACATTTGTGTCCGCCCAGGTTTAATTGATCCTGTGAGAAGTCCTCGGTTACCTTCAAGTAGAAGGTTTTTTTTTTTTTGCCGGGCAGGTCAAATCTCCGTGGGTGAAGGATTAATTTCACTGATGATGCTCCATTGCGTGCAGGACACCTGAACAACTTCTGAATGATCATGCAATACTTGAACACTAGTGAATTTGGTGTTATTGTAAGATGAGAAAAAGGTTGTTGGAAAAACAGAATAACACAAAATAACACATGATGAACATGTCAAAAGTGCGATGGTAAACAAGGTCTCCTTTTCAGAGTCCTATCCTTAGTGAGCAGGTCTCATTCTAATCACCCGATTCTTCACTATCACTGTGATATGAAATTTAGACTTGGTCTGGATGAGTTAAAGGAAAAGTAGCAAAGAGTCAAAATAACTAGTATACTTACCAGTGGTATACGTAATTAAATATATCACATGCTTAAACATAGAAATACACAATTTCATAATTACAATTATAAAACTGTCTATAAAATAGTTGTTTTAACTGCAAATCCTTAATGCAAAACTAAGGTTTCAATCAAATCAATTAGAGAATGGAATTTACAGAAACAGAGATTTAAAATCTCTTGTTTAGCTTTTGCAACCATAATCTGTGCATTTGATGTACAGGCTAAGTCACACTCAAGAATACAGGTCTGATTTCAAATTATGTAACAGATTGACAGAAATGTCTGCATTTCAGTTTTTAACTTTTTAACTGATAAATTTGCCATTAGTCATATGTTGGAAACTAGGGGCCCTCCTAGTTTGCAACAATGCCAAGGACTGGACATAAGAAACATTTTGTCTGAAGAGACCAGTTGTATTACTGAATAGGTCTCATTTAGATTTGGAATTTGAATGATCAGAACTTTAATTGATGTGTGACTAAAGCCATGCACATGTCCTGCATATTACAGTGTTTCCATAACACCTCAAAATTGTTTGACACAATTTAAAAAAGAAAAGAAATTATGGCAATAATTTCCCTTGTCCTATATGTATGAAGGAGAATGATGTATGATGCAGATTTGCATGATGTGAATAATTTTAGCCTAGATAGTCTTATGATCTATACTAGGTAGAGATGTTGTGAGTTTGTAGTAGGGGTGTGTGCTGTATGCTTGTGTAGAAGATGGGTGGTGTCTCTCCTACCATAATTTGTGTTGCATAATTTAGTTCCAGTTCTACACTGGGAGGCCATTTATCTGTGAGTGTTATGAGGTGTGGATGGCCTCTTGAAGTTTCTACACACCCATCTTCTGCATGTAAAGCTGTGTGTCCTGGCTCAATGCAGGTGGGACCAGACCCTTGTGGAATCTGCCCCTAAAATGGCAGCTGTCAGTCCTGAAAGGGAAACAGACACAGAGAAAAAACAGTTGATCTTGAACCTTTAAACAAATTGCATTAAGATAGATGGTGCCATCTTAATTTTTCTCGAATGGTCTTATCCAGACAGTTGTTGCAGATGGCTTTAATCTGTTAAGATTTTATGCCATCAGAAGAAAATTTGTTTTAGTTTACAAAGACATAGATCATTATTATGATTATGTTTCTGCAAAGAAAAAGGCCAGATAAGACTGAATGTTAGTGGTCAGTTTAAGCATTGTCAGAGAATCTTGCACCTTAAGTTGCTATTGCAGCTGTGCTTACACAGTCTGTTGTGTTGTGAGGATTATGACACCCAGGTCTCCTGGGAATCTCACACTAGCCAGATCTGTGATTAGGGCACCAGATCACCATTTGTGGTGCTGTGCTGTTTGTTTAGCAATCGGTATTCATGGTGTCATTCAAATACTTGACCATTTGGACCTCTGTGGTCTGTAAAAACAGAAGAGTTTCTGCCTGATATTAACATTTCACACAACTTTAATTACATGTCCAGTAAAATAACTTCCCTGATCAGATCCCATGTGATCTAGTGCTCCCAGAGAGGAGTTTGCTAACACTTGTCCACTTTGTTTGTGGTTTTGTTGCAAAGGAAAATCAAAACTTGTTCCTCCCCTTGTCAGTGGGTTACAGATCAATAGAATCAAATTTGATCAGGTTTTGATCTTGAATGGATTTAGCCTACTCAAGATATGACAATCAGGTTAATAATTTTGGTTGGTAAAAATACTGGGCATTATAATTTTTCTCATTAAAGATTCTCGTACAGATAGAAGATAAAGAAATTCTTTCCCATTACTTTGATTTCTTCCTTCCATTTTTCTTTCCTAACAATTTAATTAAAGCAATTGTGAAGCACATTGTAGCCTTATGGCAATTCTGTGCTCCTGTACATGGTCTAACTGCAGCTATACGGAAAACGGCTGAGTGTTCCATTTAGGAGACAAGCAAATTTAACATAGACACACATACAACTTGAAACTGTTGTACAATTTCAGTATTCCAGTTATTCCAACTCACACAAGACACATGGTCTAGAATGCATAGCATCTACAACCTTAAACCTAAGTGTGTCATGCATCACTTACAGTAAAGCAGCCATGTGTTTTAAAGAATAACTCAACTAGTCTAGGTGCACATGTAGTAGCACAAACAACTAGAATGTGTGTTCTATGAGAACAATGTGTCTAACACAATTACAAATTTGAGCCCTTCCGTTGATCCCTTACAATTCTTCCAGCACTGATAGTACTCCCAACTTCTGTCTACATTCTAGTTCCATCTTACTACACCCTGATTCCTTCTGCTGTTCTCCAAAATTCTTTCTTCTTCCAAACCATTGCTTGAATCATCATGAGATTAAAGGCCATCCTGGCCATTATAATATAATATATATCATAATGTGATCATAATATAAATTATATTATATTAAAATAGTATGAATTAAAAATAATTTTATTTGCTGGTCTCAAGAGGGTCTTGGCTGAGTAATTTGTCATCTCACTGATCTTTTAGAAGGTGTTTGGCCCTGAAGCTACAGCTGTGCTGACATGAGCAGTGGTGTTAACAGCAACAGGCCAAACTGGAAACAGTTATAGACTTTGATGCTGTGAATATTGAGTCAAATCATTTAAAGATTTTTGTGACTACAATATAAAATTGGACACAATTTTCTTGTTTTGGACTAAGATGTTATCAATTACATTCTTCTGAGAATCTATTTGGATATGAAAAGAAAGGTTGGACAAACACAGGTCTGATTGAGAGCACAAAGATTAATTTTTGGTCTGTTTGTTCTCTCAGTCTCTTTTGAGACACTGAACAACATTCAAGAGTGCAGTAATTTTAAAATCTGAAATAAGACCAAGGTAAAAGATATGTTTTATAAGACTGAGCCTTAAACAGTGCTGTTTACACCATTTGTGACATAAGTCGTAAACCTTCTTCGCACCTCTTGAACAATTTCAAAGTATAGTGATGTGATTCATCTTATTCTTTGGCTAAATTTCTTTTCTGAAACAAAGACAAGCTGAGCATGTCCTTTGAATGGGTGAAACCCTCAGGCTTGGTTACAAGCCTCTAACATCATAATTATCATTATGTACGTCAGTTTTAAAATTTAGGGTATTTCCAATTGCAGTCTCTAGGACTTCTGCATGGCAGCAGTTCTCCAGGACTGAGACAGAAATATAGCTTCTTTTCTTTTATAAATGTTTAGTTTCACAACACTGTTTTGTCCAGCTTTACATTTCACACACAAAGGATTCCAGTGAGAGACTTTTCTCATTTTTATCTTTTGGTTTATCCAATCACAAGATTTTTTCACAAGTTAACGTGACCATTTGCTTATTTTCAGGGTTGCAACGTTGTTGCAGCAAAGCAAATAAACATGTAGCTGAGCATTCTTTACCTCAGAATTTAGGTTTTAATTTACAGCCCTTGTTGAATACCAGAATAAAATTTGGATGCTGTTATTCCAATTTAAGGTTAATCTCTTGATGCGTAGGCAAACAAGGAGATCTTTAAGGTTAAAGCAAGGGATATCATTCCTCATCTACGCTCCCGCTATCATGTCCCTGATAAAATGCGGTTGCCTAATTCTCCAGCCCCACCGGATTTCGGTCTCTCGGTCTTAAATCTGGGTATGCCGCCCCATTCTACAAATGTGTCTAAGGGATGCGTCTGTCTTTCCCTCAACACTTCTAAAAGGCAAATAAGACTGGACTTACCACAGCAGCTGAAGAAAGAGAAGATGATCAAACCTCTCGCTTGTTGCAAATCCCAATTTTCCGCTGAAAAGACACTCGCCAACTGGATATGGGAGATCACGGAGGGAATGTCACCACTTTGTAAGGAACCCCCATCGCCCAAAAACGGAATCCGACGGCCAGGGCGAAGGTTAACGCGTGTATGTCTTTTCAGCGCCTCTGTGAAGTTCACGTAATTTCACTCGTTTAATCTGACTCCAATTTCAAATGATTATTACTCTTAGGTTGTGTTTCCAGTTAGAAATGAATCATTTGTTATGTATTAATTTAGATATTTGGTTATTCTGGGTATCCCATATTTTCAATTATTGGTTCATTACGGACCCATATCACTTAGATACGCTACTTGGCCGATTTGAGTGCGATTCACGATCACAAATTCGCCAGTTCTGATTCTTAGTCAGAGGATGCAGAGTTTACTAATGCATTTGAGTCGAACCGCCACATGCTTGTTCATACAAAAACACAGCTTTCTTAGTCACGATACTGCAACTTGCTAAGCCAGTTGATAGACAAAAATCAAAAGGTCCCATGATGTGCTCACATGCTCCTTTCATGGGCCTTTAGTTTTAATCTATCCTGACGCAGATTTGCGGAAATATGGACTCCAATAATCTACCGGTCATAATGATTTCAGAAGAATCCAGAGTAAATCAAATATAACATTTTATTTTGTCAAGTAAAATGTATCATGTCAATTACATAGTTGGACAATTAGAAGCCAATTCAGAAATAATAAATGCATAACATCAATTACTCAAAGAAATGCATATACACACTGTGATGTGTGAATGTCTTCAGACATTCAACCATCTCTGCATGGGGGCTTCTGGCTACAGAAGATCCCACATGGCTGCTTTGCACTTTACCTTATATACCCAGACCAGAACAAAGGATTTGTAGATATTTACTACACCAACACCTGTTTTGGGGGAGAGGGGTGGGTTATCAGATCTCTTGAAGAGACAAAAGGAGGACAGAATTCTCCCTAGTTTTCCATCTTCCTCATAACATAAGTGACTGCTGTGAAACTGAGACCATTTTACCAATCGCACTGAGACATTTAAAATGATACCAAACATGAAAGGGAAAAAACAATATATACACAAGTTACATTATACATCTTGAAGAACTTTCAGTGACTTGAGTTAGGGGAAGGGAAGGAGGGTGTGTGCGGGTGGGGAGGGGTTGCATCCCGTAGATGTTGTGAGGGCAAGGCGTTGTCCTATGCTATTTCTTTGAGATCTTCTCTCCAGATGAGTTTTATTGCTTTATTGCAGGCCACTTGATCTCAGTTTTGTCTTAGCAGGAAAATCAAGTCTTACAGTCCGCCCCTGGCCTCTTGGGGCAAATTCAAATCAGTCCTGAGGGGCCACTTTTGGACATTTCCTGCTTCCATATATTGGGTGTTGTTTTCAGAGTGTTCATGGGTTGGCACCTAGCAGCACCAGTCGATGGGTGCAGGAGTCAAGTCGTCACCTGAAATAACAACATTAAGGCAGGTTGAACATTAAGATGATATATACTGCAGAATGCATCTCTGTGACACACAGTTCCTTTAGTGTGGATGTACTGTGCTGACTGGATGCTGTAGCCGCTGGACATGATGTCTGTGATCCTCTTGGTCAGGTTTGCATCCACCTGCACTTGGCTGTGGTGGTATTCTGCCTGTAGAATGACTGGTTGTAACCAAGTCTGTTGTGTTGGTCAGCATGAGCAGAATGTGTCAGGAAAGTCTCATTACACTTTATGGGAACATTTGTGTCCGCCCCAGGTTTAATTGATCCTGTGAGAAGTCCTCGGTTACCTTCAAGTAGAAGGTTTGTTTTGCCGGGCAGGTCAAATCTCCGTGGGTGAAGGATTAATTTCACTGATGATGCTCCATTGCGTGCAGGACACCTGAACAACTTCTGAATGATCATGCAATACTTGAACACTAGTGAATTTGGTGTTATTGTAAGATGAGAAAAAAGGTTGTTGGAAAAACAGAATAACACAAAATAACACATGATGAACATGTCAAAAGTGCGATGGTAAACAAGGTCTCCTTTTCAGAGTCCTATCCTTAGTGAGCAGGTCTCATTCTAATCACCCGATTCTTCACTATCACTGTGATATGAAATTTAGACTTGGTCTGGATGAGTTAAAGGAAAAGTAGCAAAGAGTCAAAATAACTAGTATACTTACCAGTGGTATACGTAATTAAATATATCACATGCTTAAACATAGAAATACACAATTTCATAATTACAATTATAAAACTGTCTATAAAATAGTTGTTTTAACTGCAAATCCTTAATGCAAAACTAAGGTTTCAATCAAATCAATTAGAGAATGGAATTTACAGAAACAGAGATTTAAAATCTCTTGTTTAGCTTTTGCAACCATAATCTGTGCATTTGATGTACAGGCTAAGTCACACTCAAGAATACAGGTCTGATTTCAAATTATGTAACAGATTGACAGAAATGTCTGCATTTCAGTTTTTAACTTTTAACTGATAAATTTGCCATTAGTCATATGTTGGAAACTAGGGGCCCTCCTAGTTTGCAACAATGCCAAGGACTGGACATAAGAAACATTTTGTCTGAAGAGACCAGTTGTATTACTGAATAGGTCTCATTTAGATTTGGAATTTGAATGATCAGAACTTTAATTGATGTGTGACTAAAGCCATGCACATGTCCTGCATATTACAGTGTTTCCATAACACCTCAAAATTGTTTGACACAATTTAAAAAAAAAGAAATTATGGCAATAATTTCCCTTGTCCTATATGTATGAAGGAGAATGATGTATGATGCAGATTTGCATGATGTGAATAATTTTAGCCTAGATAGTCTTATGATCTATACTAGGTAGAGATGTTGTGAGTTTGTAGTAGGGGTGTGTGCTGTATGCTTGTGTAGAAGATGGGTGGTGTCTCTCCTACCATAATTTGTGTTGCATAATTTAGTTCCAGTTCTACACTGGGAGGCCATTTATCTGTGAGTGTTATGAGGTGTGGATGGCCTCTTGAAGTTTCTACACACCCATCTTCTGCATGTAAAGCTGTGTGTCCTGGCTCAATGCAGGTGGGACCAGACCCTTGTGGAATCTGCCCCTAAAATGGCAGCTGTCAGTCCTGAAAGGGAAACAGACACAGAGAAAAAACAGTTGATCTTGAACCTTTAAACAAATTGCATTAAGATAGATGGTGCCATCTTAATTTTTCTCGAATGGTCTTATCCAGACAGTTGTTGCAGATGGCTTTAATCTGTTAAGATTTTATGCCATCAGAAGAAAATTTGTTTTAGTTTACAAAGACATAGATCATTATTATGATTATGTTTCTGCAAAGAAAAAGGCCAGATAAGACTGAATGTTAGTGGTCAGTTTAAGCATTGTCAGAGAATCTTGCACCTTAAGTTGCTATTGCAGCTGTGCTTACACAGTCTGTTGTGTTGTGAGGATTATGACACCCAGGTCTCCTGGGAATCTCACACTAGCCAGATCTGTGATTAGGGCACCAGATCACCATTTGTGGTGCTGTGCTGTTTGTTTAGCAATCGGTATTCATGGTGTCATTCAAATACTTGACCATTTGGACCTCTGTGGTCTGTAAAAACAGAAGAGTTTCTGCCTGATATTAACATTTCACACAACTTTAATTACATGTCCAGTAAAATAACTTCCTGATCAGATCCCATGTGATCTAGTGCTCCCAGAGAGGAGTTTGCTAACACTTGTCCACTTTGTTTGTGGTTTTGTTGCAAAGGAAAATCAAAACTTGTTCCTCCTTGTCAGTGGGTTACAGATCAATAGAATCAAATTTGATCAGGTTTTGATCTTGAATGGATTTAGCCTACTCAAGATATGACAATCAGGTTAATAATTTTGGTTGGTAAAAATACTGGGCATTATAATTTTTCTTATTAAAGATTCTCGTACAGATAGAAGATAAAGAAATTCTTTCCCATTACTTTGATTTCTTCCTTCCATTTTTCTTTCCTAACAATTTAATTAAAGCAATTGTGAAGCACATTGTAGCCTTATGGCAATTCTGTGCTCCTGTACATGGTCTAACTGCAGCTATACGGAAAACGGCTGAGTGTTCCATTTAGGAGACAAGCAAATTTAACATAGACACACATACAACTTGAAACTGTTGTACAATTTCAGTATTCCAGTTATTCCAACTCACACAAGACACATGGTCTAGAATGCATAGCATCTACAACCTTAAACCTAAGTGTGTCATGCATCACTTACAGTAAAGCAGCCATGTGTTTTAAAGAATAACTCAACTAGTCTAGGTGCACATGTAGTAGCACAAACAACTAGAATGTGTGTTCTATGAGAACAATGTGTCTAACACAATTACAAATTTGAGCCCTTCCGTTGATCCCTTACAATTCTTCCAGCACTGATAGTACTCCCAACTTCTGTCTACATTCTAGTTCCATCTTACTACACCCTGATTCCTTCTGCTGTTCTCCAAAATTCTTTCTTCTTCCAAACCATTGCTTGAATCATCATGAGATTAAAGGCCATCCCTGGCCATTATAATATAATATATATCATAATGTGATCATAATATAAATTATATTATATTAAAATAGTATGAATTAAAAATAATTTTATTTGCTGGTCTCAAGAGGGTCTTGGCTGAGTAATTTGTCATCTCACTGATCTTTTAGAAGGTGTTTGGCCCTGAAGCTACAGCTGTGCTGACATGAGCAGTGGTGTTAACAGCAACAGGCCAAACTGGAAACAGTTATAGACTTTGATGCTGTGAATATTGAGTCAAATCATTTAAAGATTTTTGTGACTACAATATAAAATTGGACACAATTTTCTTGTTTTGGACTAAGATGTTATCAATTACATTCTTCTGAGAATCTATTTGGATATGAAAAGAAAGGTTGGACAAACACAGGTCTGATTGAGAGCACAAAGATTAATTTTTGGTCTGTTTGTTCTCTCAGTCTCTTTTGAGACACTGAACAACATTCAAGAGTGCAGTAATTTTAAAATCTGAAATAAGACCAAGGTAAAAGATATGTTTTATAAGACTGAGCCTTAAACAGTGCTGTTTACACCATTTGTGACATAAGTCGTAAACCTTCTTCGCACCTCTTGAACAATTTCAAAGTATAGTGATGTGATTCATCTTATTCTTTGGCTAAATTTCTTTTACGAAACAAAGACAAGCTGAGCATGTCCTTTGAATGGGTGAAACCCTCAGGCTTGGTTACAAGCCTCTAACATCATAATTATCATTATGTACGTCAGTTTTAAAATTTAGGGTATTTCCAATTGCAGTCTCTAGGACTTCTGCATGGCAGCAGTTCTCCAGGACTGAGACAGAAATATAGCTTCTTTTCTTTTATAAATGTTTAGTTTCACAACACTGTTTTGTCCAGCTTTACATTTCACACACAAAGGATTCCAGTGAGAGACTTTTCTCATTTTTATCTTTTGGTTTATCCAATCACAAGATTTTTTCACAAGTTAACGTGACCATTTGCTTATTTTCAGGGTTGCAACGTTGTTGCAGCAAAGCAAATAAACATGTAGCTGAGCATTCTTTACCTCAGAATTTAGGTTTTAATTTACAGCCCTTGTTGAATACCAGAATAAAATTTGGATGCTGTTATTCCAATTTAAGGTTAATCTCTTGATGCGTAGGCAAACAAGGAGATCTTTAAGGTTAAAGCAAGGGATATCATTCCTCATCTACGCTCCCGCTATCATGTCCCTGATAAAATGCGTTGCCTAATTCTCCAGCCCCACCGGATTTCGGTCTCCGGTCTTAAATCTGGGTATGCCGCCCCATTCTACAAATGTGTCTAAGGGATCGCGCTGTCTTTCCCTCAACACTTCTAAAAGGCAAATAAGACTGGACTTACCACAGCAGCTGAAGAAAGAGAAGATGATCAAACCTCTCGCTTGTTGCAAATCCCAATTTTCCGCTGAAAAGACACTCGCCAACTGGATATGGGAGATCACGGAGGGAATGTCACCACTTTGTAAGGAACCCCCATCGGCCCAAAAACGGAATCCCACGGCCAGGGCGAAGGTTAACGCGTATGTCTTTTTCAGCGCCTCTGTGAAGTTCACGTAATTTCACTCGTTTAATCTGACTCCAATTTCAAATGATTATTACTCTTAGGTTGTGTTTCCAGTTAGAAATGAATCATTTGTTATGTATTAATTTAGATATTTGGTTATTCTGGGTATCCCATATTTTCCATTATTGGTTCATTACGGACCCATATCACTTAGATACGCTACTTGGCCGATTTGAGTGCGATTCACGATCACAAATTCGCCAGTTCTGATTCTTAGTCAGAGGATGCAGAGTTTACTAATGCATTTGAGTCGAACCGCCACATGCTTGTTCATACAAAAACACAGCTTTCTTAGTCACGATACTGCAACTTGCTAAGCCAGTTGATAGACAAAATCAAAAGGTCCCATGATGTGCTCACATGCTCCTTTCATGGGCCTTTAGTTTTAATCTATCCTGACGCAGATTTGCGGAAATATGGACTCCAATAATCTACCGGTCATAATGATTTCAGAAGAATCCAGAGTAAATCAAATATAACATTTTATTTTGTCAAGTAAAATGTATCATGTCAATTACATAGTTGGACAATTAGAAGCCAATTCAGAAATAATAAATGCATAACATCAATTACTCAAAGAAATGCATATACACACTGTGATGTGTGAATGTCTTCAGACATTCAACCATCTCTGCATGGGGGCTTCTGGCTACAGAAGATCCCACATGGCTGCTTTGCACTTTACCTTATATACCCAGACCAGAACAAAGGATTTGTAGATATTTACTACACCAACACCTGTTTTGGGGGGGAGAGGGGTGGGTTATCAGATCTCTTGAAGAGACAAAAGGAGGACAGAATTCTCCCTAGTTTTCCATCTTCCTCATAACATAAGTGACTGCTGTGAAACTGAGACCATTTTACCAATCGCACTGAGACATTTAAAATGATACCAAACATGAAAGGGGAAAAAACAATATATACACAAGTTACATTATACATCTTGAAGAACTTTCAGTGACTTGAGTTAGGGGGAAGGGAAGGAGGGTGTGTGCGGGGTGGGGGGGGAGGGGTTGCATCCCGTAGATGTTGTGAGGGCAAGGCGTTGTCCTATGCTATTTCTTTGAGATCTTCTCTCCAGATGAGTTTTATTGCTTTATTGCAGGCCACTTGATCTCAGTTTTGTCTTAGCAGGAAAATCAAGTCTTACAGTCCGCCCCTGGCCTCTTGGGGCAAATTCAAATCAGTCCTGAGGGGCCACTTTTGGACATTTCCTGCTTCCATATATTGGGTGTTGTTTTCAGAGTGTTCATGGGTTGGCACCTAGCAGCACCAGTCGATGGGTGCAGGAGTCAAGTCACACCTGAAATAACAACATTAAGGCAGGTTGAACATTAAGATGATATATACTGCAGAATGCATCTCTGTGACACACAGTTCCTTTAGTGTGGATGTACTGTGCTGACTGGATGCTGTAGCCGCTGGACATGATGTCTGTGATCCTCTTGGTCAGGTTTGCATCCACCTGCACTTGGCTGTGGTGGTATTCTGCCTGTAGAATGACTGGTTGTAACCAAGTCTGTTGTGTTGGTCAGCATGAGCAGAATGTGTCAGGAAAGTCTCATTACACTTTATGGGAACATTTGTGTCCGCCCCAGGTTTAATTGATCCTGTGAGAAGTCCTCGGTTACCTTCAAGTAGAAGGTTTTTTTGCCGGGCAGGTCAAATCTCCGTGGGTGAAGGATTAATTTCACTGATGATGCTCCATTGCGTGCAGGACACCTGAACAACTTCTGAATGATCATGCAATACTTGAACACTAGTGAATTTGGTGTTATTGTAAGATGAGAAAAAGGTTGTTGGAAAAACAGAATAACACAAAATAACACATGATGAACATGTCAAAAGTGCGATGGTAAACAAGGTCTCCTTTTCAGAGTCCTATCCTTAGTGAGCAGGTCTCATTCTAATCACCCGATTCTTCACTATCACTGTGATATGAAATTTAGACTTGGTCTGGATGAGTTAAAGGAAAAGTAGCAAAGAGTCAAAATAACTAGTATACTTACCAGTGGTATACGTAATTAAATATATCACATGCTTAAACATAGAAATACACAATTTCATAATTACAATTATAAAACTGTCTATAAAATAGTTGTTTTAACTGCAAATCCTTAATGCAAAACTAAGGTTTCAATCAAATCAATTAGAGAATGGAATTTACAGAAACAGAGATTTAAAATCTCTTGTTTAGCTTTTGCAACCATAATCTGTGCATTTGATGTACAGGCTAAGTCACACTCAAGAATACAGGTCTGATTTCAAATTATGTAACAGATTGACAGAAATGTCTGCATTTCAGTTTTTAACTTTTAACTGATAAATTTGCCATTAGTCATATGTTGGAAACTAGGGGCCCTCCTAGTTTGCAACAATGCCAAGGACTGGACATAAGAAACATTTTGTCTGAAGAGACCAGTTGTATTACTGAATAGGTCTCATTTAGATTTGGAATTTGAATGATCAGAACTTTAATTGATGTGTGACTAAAGCCATGCACATGTCCTGCATATTACAGTGTTTCCATAACACCTCAAAATTGTTTGACACAATTTAAAAAAGAAAAGAAATTATGGCAATAATTTCCCTTGTCCTATATGTATGAAGGAGAATGATGTATGATGCAGATTTGCATGATGTGAATAATTTTAGCCTAGATAGTCTTATGATCTATACTAGGTAGAGATGTTGTGAGTTTGTAGTAGGGGTGTGTGCTGTATGCTTGTGTAGAAGATGGGTGGTGTCTCTCCTACCATAATTTGTGTTGCATAATTTAGTTCCAGTTCTACACTGGGAGGCCATTTATCTGTGAGTGTTATGAGGTGTGGATGGCCTCTTGAAGTTTCTACACACCCATCTTCTGCATGTAAAGCTGTGTGTCCTGGCTCAATGCAGGTGGGACCAGACCCTTGTGGAATCTGCCCCTAAAATGGCAGCTGTCAGTCCTGAAAGGGAAACAGACACAGAGAAAAACAGTTGATCTTGAACCTTTAAACAAATTGCATTAAGATAGATGGTGCCATCTTAATTTTTCTCGAATGGTCTTATCCAGACAGTTGTTGCAGATGGCTTTAATCTGTTAAGATTTTATGCCATCAGAAGAAAATTTGTTTTAGTTTACAAAGACATAGATCATTATTATGATTATGTTTCTGCAAAGAAAAAGGCCAGATAAGACTGAATGTTAGTGGTCAGTTTAAGCATTGTCAGAGAATCTTGCACCTTAAGTTGCTATTGCAGCTGTGCTTACACAGTCTGTTGTGTTGTGAGGATTATGACACCCAGGTCTCCTGGGGGAATCTCACACTAGCCAGATCTGTGATTAGGGCACCAGATCACCATTTGTGGTGCTGTGCTGTTTGTTTAGCAATCGGTATTTATGGTGTCATTCAAATACTTGACCATTTGGACCTCTGTGGTCTGTAAAAACAGAAGAGTTTCTGCCTGATATTAACATTTCACACAACTTTAATTACATGTCCAGTAAAATAACTTCCTGATCAGATCCCATGTGATCTAGTGCTCCCAGAGAGGAGTTTGCTAACACTTGTCCACTTTGTTTGTGGTTTTGTTGCGAAGGAAAATCAAAACTTGTTCCTCCCCTTGTCAGTGGGTTACAGATCAATAGAATCAAATTTGATCAGGTTTTGATCTTGAATGGATTTAGCCTACTCAAGATATGACAATCAGGTTAATAATTTTGGTTGGTAAAAATACTGGGCATTATAATTTTTCTCATTAAAGATTCTCGTACAGATAGAAGATAAAGAAATTCTTTCCCATTACTTTGATTTCTTCCTTCCATTTTTCTTTCCTAACAATTTAATTAAAGCAATTGTGAAGCACATTGTAGCCTTATGGCAATTCTGTGCTCCTGTACATGGTCTAACTGCAGCTATACGGAAAACGGCTGAGTGTTCCATTTAGGAGACAAGCAAATTTAACATAGACACACATACAACTTGAAACTGTTGTACAATTTCAGTATTCCAGTTATTCCAACTCACACAAGACACATGGTCTAGAATGCATAGCATCTACAACCTTAAACCTAAGTGTGTCATGCATCACTTACAGTAAAGCAGCCATGTGTTTTAAAGAATAACTCAACTAGTCTAGGTGCACATGTAGTAGCACAAACAACTAGAATGTGTGTTCTATGAGAACAATGTGTCTAACACAATTACAAATTTGAGCCCTTCCGTTGATCCCTTACAATTCTTCCAGCACTGATAGTACTCCCAACTTCTGTCTACATTCTAGTTCCATCTTACTACACCCTGATTCCTTCTGCTGTTCTCCAAAATTCTTTCTTCTTCCAAACCATTGCTTGAATCATCATGAGATTAAAGGCCATCCCTGGCCATTATAATATAATATATATCATAATGTGATCATAATATAAATTATATTATATTAAAATAGTATGAATTAAAAATAATTTTATTTGCTGGTCTCAAGAGGGTCTTGGCTGAGTAATTTGTCATCTCACTGATCTTTTAGAAGGTGTTTGGCCCTGAAGCTACAGCTGTGCTGACATGAGCAGTGGTGTTAACAGCAACAGGCCAAACTGGAAACAGTTATAGACTTTGATGCTGTGAATATTGAGTCAAATCATTTAAAGATTTTTGTGACTACAATATAAAATTGGACACAATTTTCTTGTTTTGGACTAAGATGTTATCAATTACATTCTTCTGAGAATCTATTTGGATATGAAAAGAAAGGTTGGACAAACACAGGTCTGATTGAGAGCACAAAGATTAATTTTTGGTCTGTTTGTTCTCTCAGTCTCTTTTGAGACACTGAACAACATTCAAGAGTGCAGTAATTTTAAAATCTGAAATAAGACCAAGGTAAAAGATATGTTTTATAAGACTGAGCCTTAAACAGTGCTGTTTACACCATTTGTGACATAAGTCGTAAACCTTCTTCGCACCTCTTGAACAATTTCAAAGTATAGTGATGTGATTCATCTTATTCTTTGGCTAAATTTCTTTTTAAACAAAGACAAGCTGAGCATGTCCTTTGAATGGGTGAAACCTCAGGCTTGGTTACAAGCCTCTAACATCATAATTATCATTATGTACGTCAGTTTTAAAATTTAGGGTATTTCCAATTGCAGTCTCTAGGACTTCTGCATGGCAGCAGTTCTCCAGGACTGAGACAGAAATATAGCTTCTTTTCTTTTATAAATGTTTAGTTTCACAACACTGTTTTGTCCAGCTTTACATTTCACACACAAAGGATTCCAGTGAGAGACTTTTCTCATTTTTATCTTTTGGTTTATCCAATCACAAGATTTTTTCACAAGTTAACGTGACCATTTGCTTATTTTCAGGGTTGCAACGTTGTTGCAGCAAAGCAAATAAACATGTAGCTGAGCATTCTTTACCTCAGAATTTAGGTTTTAATTTACAGCCCTTGTTGAATACCAGAATAAAATTTGGATGCTGTTATTCCAATTTAAGGTTAATCTCTTGATGCGTAGGCAAACAAGGAGATCTTTAAGGTTAAAGCAAGGGATATCATTCCTCATCTACGCTCCCGCTATCATGTCCCTGATAAAATGCGGTTGCCTAATTCTCCAGCCCCACCGGATTTCGGTCTCCGGTCTTAAATCTGGGTATGCCGCCCCATTCTACAAATGTGTCTAAGGGATGCGTCTGTCTTTCCCTCAACACTTCTAAAAGGCAAATAAGACTGGACTTACCACAGCAGCTGAAGAAAGAGAAGATGATCAAACCTCTCGCTTGTTGCAAATCCCAATTTTCCGCTGAAAAGACACTCGCCAACTGGATATGGGAGATCACGGAGGGAATGTCACCACTTTGTAAGGAACCCCCCATCGGCCCAAAAACGGAATCCGACGGCCAGGGCGAAGGTTAACGCGTGTATGTCTTTTCAGCGCCTCTGTGAAGTTCACGTAATTTCACTCGTTTAATCTGACTCCAATTTCAAATGATTATTACTCTTAGGTTGTGTTTCCAGTTAGAAATGAATCATTTGTTATGTATTAATTTAGATATTTGGTTATTCTGGGTATCCCATATTTTCCATTATTGGTTCATTACGGACCCATATCACTTAGATACGTCACTTCGGCCGATTTGAGTGCGATTCACGATCACAAATTCGCCAGTTCTGATTCTTAGTCAGAGGATGCAGAGTTTACTAATGCATTTGAGTCGAACCGCCACATGCTTGTTCATACAAAAACACAGCTTTCTTAGTCACGATACTGCAACTTGCTAAGCCAGTTGATAGACAAAATCAAAAGGTCCCATGATGTGCTCACATGCTCCTTTCATGGGCCTTTAGTTTTAATCTATCCTGACGCAGATTTGCGGAAATATGGACTCCAATAATCTACCGGTCATAATGATTTCAGAAGAATCCAGAGTAAATCAAATATAACATTTTATTTTGTCAAGTAAAATGTATCATGTCAATTACATAGTTGGACAATTAGAAGCCAATTCAGAAATAATAAATGCATAACATCAATTACTCAAAGAAATGCATATACACACTGTGATGTGTGAATGTCTTCAGACATTCAACCATCTCTGCATGGGGGCTTCTGGCTACAGAAGATCCCACATGGCTGCTTTGCACTTTACCTTATATACCCAGACCAGAACAAAGGATTTGTAGATATTTACTACACCAACACCTGTTTTGGGGAGAGGGGTGGGTTATCAGATCTCTTGAAGAGACAAAAGGAGGACAGAATTCTCCCTAGTTTTCCATCTTCCTCATAACATAAGTGACTGCTGTGAAACTGAGACCATTTTACCAATCGCACTGAGACATTTAAAATGATACCAAACATGAAAGGGGAAAAACAATATATACACAAGTTACATTATACATCTTGAAGAACTTTCAGTGACTTGAGTTAGGGAAGGGAAGGAGGGTGTGTGCGGGGTGGGGGAGGTTGCATCCCGTAGATGTTGTGAGGGCAAGGCGTTGTCCTATGCTATTTCTTTGAGATCTTCTCTCCAGATGAGTTTTATTGCTTTATTGCAGGCCACTTGATCTCAGTTTTGTCTTAGCAGGAAAATCAAGTCTTACAGTCCGCCCCTGGCCTCTTGGGGCAAATTCAAATCAGTCCTGAGGGGCCACTTTTGGACATTTCCTGCTTCCATATATTGGGTGTTGTTTTCAGAGTGTTCATGGGTTGGCACCTAGCAGCACCAGTCGATGGGTGCAGGAGTCAAGTCGTCACCTGAAATAACAACATTAAGGCAGGTTGAACATTAAGATGATATATACTGCAGAATGCATCTCTGTGACACACAGTTCCTTTAGTGTGGATGTACTGTGCTGACTGGATGCTGTAGCCGCTGGACATGATGTCTGTGATCCTCTTGGTCAGGTTTGCATCCACCTGCACTTGGCTGTGGTGGTATTCTGCCTGTAGAATGACTGGTTGTAACCAAGTCTGTTGTGTTGGTCAGCATGAGCAGAATGTGTCAGGAAAGTCTCATTACACTTTATGGGAACATTTGTGTCCGCCCCAGGTTTAATTGATCCTGTGAGAAGTCCTCGGTTACCTTCAAGTAGAAGGTTTTTTTTTTTGCCGGGCAGGTCAAATCTCCGTGGGTGAAGGATTAATTTCACTGATGATGCTCCATTGCGTGCAGGACACCTGAACAACTTCTGAATGATCATGCAATACTTGAACACTAGTGAATTTGGTGTTATTGTAAGATGAGAAAAAGGTTGTTGGAAAAACAGAATAACACAAAATAACACATGATGAACATGTCAAAAGTGCGATGGTAAACAAGGTCTCCTTTTCAGAGTCCTATCCTTAGTGAGCAGGTCTCATTCTAATCACCCGATTCTTCACTATCACTGTGATATGAAATTTAGACTTGGTCTGGATGAGTTAAAGGAAAAGTAGCAAAGAGTCAAAATAACTAGTATACTTACCAGTGGTATACGTAATTAAATATATCACATGCTTAAACATAGAAATACACAATTTCATAATTACAATTATAAAACTGTCTATAAAATAGTTGTTTTAACTGCAAATCCTTAATGCAAAACTAAGGTTTCAATCAAATCAATTAGAGAATGGAATTTACAAAACAGAGATTTAAAATCTCTTGTTTAGCTTTTGCAACCATAATCTGTGCATTTGATGTACAGGCTAAGTCACACTCAAGAATACAGGTCTGATTTCAAATTATGTAACAGATTGACAGAAATGTCTGCATTTCAGTTTTTAACTTTTAACTGATAAATTTGCCATTAGTCATATGTTGGAAACTAGGGGCCCTCCTAGTTTGCAACAATGCCAAGGACTGGACATAAGAAACATTTTGTCTGAAGAGACCAGTTGTATTACTGAATAGGTCTCATTTAGATTTGGAATTTGAATGATCAGAACTTTAATTGATGTGTGACTAAAGCCATGCACATGTCCTGCATATTACAGTGTTTCCATAACACCTCAAAATTGTTTGACACAATTTAAAAAAGAAAAGAAATTATGGCAATAATTTCCCTTGTCCTATATGTATGAAGGAGAATGATGTATGATGCAGATTTGCATGATGTGAATAATTTTAGCCTAGATAGTCTTATGATCTATACTAGGTAGAGATGTTGTGAGTTTGTAGTAGGGGTGTGTGCTGTATGCTTGTGTAGAAGATGGGTGGTGTCTCTCCTACCATAATTTGTGTTGCATAATTTAGTTCCAGTTCTACACTGGGAGGCCATTTATCTGTGAGTGTTATGAGGTGTGGATGGCCTCTTGAAGTTTCTACACACCCATCTTCTGCATGTAAAGCTGTGTGTCCTGGCTCAATGCAGGTGGGACCAGACCCTTGTGGAATCTGCCCCTAAAATGGCAGCTGTCAGTCCTGAAAGGGAAACAGACACAGAGAAAAAACAGTTGATCTTGAACCTTTAAACAAATTGCATTAAGATAGATGGTGCCATCTTAATTTTTCTCGAATGGTCTTATCCAGACAGTTGTTGCAGATGGCTTTAATCTGTTAAGATTTTATGCCATCAGAAGAAAATTTGTTTTAGTTTACAAAGACATAGATCATTATTATGATTATGTTTCTGCAAAGAAAAAGGCCAGATAAGACTGAATGTTAGTGGTCAGTTTAAGCATTGTCAGAGAATCTTGCACCTTAAGTTGCTATTGCAGCTGTGCTTACACAGTCTGTTGTGTTGTGAGGATTATGACACCCAGGTCTCCTGGGGGAATCTCACACTAGCCAGATCTGTGATTAGGGCACCAGATCACCATTTGTGGTGCTGTGCTGTTTGTTTAGCAATCGGTATTTATGGTGTCATTCAAATACTTGACCATTTGGACCTCTGTGGTCTGTAAAAACAGAAGAGTTTCTGCCTGATATTAACATTTCACACAACTTTAATTACATGTCCAGTAAAATAACTTCCCTGATCAGATCCCATGTGATCTAGTGCTCCCAGAGAGGAGTTTGCTAACACTTGTCCACTTTGTTTGTGGTTTTGTTGCGAAGGAAAATCAAAACTTGTTCCTCCCCTTGTCAGTGGGTTACAGATCAATAGAATCAAATTTGATCAGGTTTTGATCTTGAATGGATTTAGCCTACTCAAGATATGACAATCAGGTTAATAATTTTGGTTGGTAAAAATACTGGGCATTATAATTTTTCTCATTAAAGATTCTCGTACAGATAGAAGATAAAGAAATTCTTTCCCATTACTTTGATTTCTTCCTTCCATTTTTCTTTCCTAACAATTTAATTAAAGCAATTGTGAAGCACATTGTAGCCTTATGGCAATTCTGTGCTCCTGTACATGGTCTAACTGCAGCTATACGGAAAACGGCTGAGTGTTCCATTTAGAGACAAGCAAATTTAACATAGACACACATACAACTTGAAACTGTTGTACAATTTCAGTATTCCAGTTATTCCAACTCACACAAGACACATGGTCTAGAATGCATAGCATCTACAACCTTAAACCTAAGTGTGTCATGCATCACTTACAGTAAAGCAGCCATGTGTTTTAAAGAATAACTCAACTAGTCTAGGTGCACATGTAGTAGCACAAACAACTAGAATGTGTGTTCTATGAGAACAATGTGTCTAACACAATTACAAATTTGAGCCCTTCCGTTGATCCTTACAATTCTTCCAGCACTGATAGTACTCCCAACTTCTGTCTACATTCTAGTTCCATCTTACTACACCCTGATTCCTTCTGCTGTTCTCCAAAATTCTTTCTTCTTCCAAACCATTGCTTGAATCATCATGAGATTAAAGGCCATCCTGGCCATTATAATATAATATATATCATAATGTGATCATAATATAAATTATATTATATTAAAATAGTATGAATTAAAAATAATTTTATTTGCTGGTCTCAAGAGGGTCTTGGCTGAGTAATTTGTCATCTCACTGATCTTTTAGAAGGTGTTTGGCCCTGAAGCTACAGCTGTGCTGACATGAGCAGTGGTGTTAACAGCAACAGGCCAAACTGGAAACAGTTATAGACTTTGATGCTGTGAATATTGAGTCAAATCATTTAAAGATTTTTGTGACTACAATATAAAATTGGACACAATTTTCTTGTTTTGGACTAAGATGTTATCAATTACATTCTTCTGAGAATCTATTTGGATATGAAAAGAAAGGTTGGACAAACACAGGTCTGATTGAGAGCACAAAGATTAATTTTTGGTCTGTTTGTTCTCTCAGTCTCTTTTGAGACACTGAACAACATTCAAGAGTGCAGTAATTTTAAAATCTGAAATAAGACCAAGGTAAAAGATATGTTTTATAAGACTGAGCCTTAAACAGTGCTGTTTACACCATTTGTGACATAAGTCGTAAACCTTCTTCGCACCTCTTGAACAATTTCAAAGTATAGTGATGTGATTCATCTTATTCTTTGGCTAAATTTCTTTACGAAACAAAGACAAGCTGAGCATGTCCTTTGAATGGGTGAAACCCTCAGGCTTGGTTACAAGCCTCTAACATCATAATTATCATTATGTACGTCAGTTTTAAAATTTAGGGTATTTCCAATTGCAGTCTCTAGGACTTCTGCATGGCAGCAGTTCTCCAGGACTGAGACAGAAATATAGCTTCTTTTCTTTTATAAATGTTTAGTTTCACAACACTGTTTTGTCCAGCTTTACATTTCACACACAAAGGATTCCAGTGAGAGACTTTTTCTCATTTTTATCTTTTGGTTTATCCAATCACAAGATTTTTTCACAAGTTAACGTGACCATTTGCTTATTTTCAGGGTTGCAACGTTGTTGCAGCAAAGCAAATAAACATGTAGCTGAGCATTCTTTACCTCAGAATTTAGGTTTTAATTTACAGCCCTTGTTGAATACCAGAATAAAATTTGGATGCTGTTATTCCAATTTAAGGTTAATCTCTTGATGCGTAGGCAAACAAGGAGATCTTTAAGGTTAAAGCAAGGGATATCATTCCTCATCTACGCTCCCGCTATCATGTCCCTGATAAAATGCGGTTGCCTAATTCTCCAGCCCCACCGGATTTCGGTCTCCGGTCTTAAATCTGGGTATGCCGCCCCATTCTACAAATGTGTCTAAGGGATGCGTCTGTCTTTCCCTCAACACTTCTAAAAGGCAAATAAGACTGGACTTACCACAGCAGCTGAAGAAAGAGAAGATGATCAAACCTCTCGCTTGTTGCAAATCCCAATTTTCCGCTGAAAAGACACTCGCCAACTGGATATGGGAGATCACGGAGGAATGTCACCACTTTGTAAGGAACCCCATCGCCCAAAAACGGAATCCGACGGCCAGGCGAAGGTTAACGCGTGTATGTCTTTTCAGCGCCTCTGTGAAGTTCACGTAATTTCACTCGTTTAATCTGACTCCAATTTCAAATGATTATTACTCTTAGGTTGTGTTTCCAGTTAGAAATGAATCATTTGTTATGTATTAATTTAGATATTTGGTTATTCTGGGTATCCCATATTTTCAATTATTGGTTCATTACGGACCCATATCACTTAGATACGCTACTTCGGCCGATTTGAGTGCGATTCACGATCACAAATTCGCCAGTTCTGATTCTTAGTCAGAGGATGCAGAGTTTACTAATGCATTTGAGTCGAACCGCCACATGCTTGTTCATACAAAAACACAGCTTTCTTAGTCACGATACTGCAACTTGCTAAGCCAGTTGATAGACAAAAATCAAAAGGTCCCATGATGTGCTCACATGCTCCTTTCATGGGCCTTTAGTTTTAATCTATCCTGACGCAGATTTGCGGAAATATGGACTCAATAATCTACCGGTCATAATGATTTCAGAAGAATCCAGAGTAAATCAAATATAACATTTTATTTTGTCAAGTAAAATGTATCATGTCAATTACATAGTTGGACAATTAGAAGCCAATTCAGAAATAATAAATGCATAACATCAATTACTCAAAGAAATGCATATACACACTGTGATGTGTGAATGTCTTCAGACATTCAACCATCCCTGCATGGGGGCTTCTGGCTACAGAAGATCCCACATGGCTGCTTTGCACTTTACCTTATATACCCAGACCAGAACAAAGGATTTGTAGATATTTACTACACCAACACCTGTTTTGGGGAGAGGGGTGGGTTATCAGATCTCTTGAAGAGACAAAAGGAGGACAGAATTCTCCCTAGTTTTCCATCTTCCTCATAACATAAGTGACTGCTGTGAAACTGAGACCATTTTACCAATCGCACTGAGACATTTAAAATGATACCAAACATGAAAGGGGAAAAACAATATATACACAAGTTACATTATACATCTTGAAGAACTTTCAGTGACTTGAGTTAGGGGGAAGGGAAGGAGGGTGTGTGCGGGGTGGGGGGAGGGGTTGCATCCCGTAGATGTTGTGAGGGCAAGGCGTTGTCCTATGCTATTTCTTTGAGATCTTCTCTCCAGATGAGTTTTATTGCTTTATTGCAGGCCACTTGATCTCAGTTTTGTCTTAGCAGGAAAATCAAGTCTTACAGTCCGCCCCTGGCCTCTTGGGGCAAATTCAAATCAGTCCTGAGGGCCACTTTTGGACATTTCCTGCTTCCATATATTGGGTGTTGTTTTCAGAGTGTTCATGGGTTGGCACCTAGCAGCACCAGTCGATGGGTGCAGGAGTCAAGTCGTCACCTGAAATAACAACATTAAGGCAGGTTGAACATTAAGATGATATATACTGCAGAATGCATCTCTGTGACACACAGTTCCTTTAGTGTGGATGTACTGTGCTGACTGGATGCTGTAGCCGCTGGACATGATGTCTGTGATCCTCTTGGTCAGGTTTGCATCCACCTGCACTTGGCTGTGGTGGTATTCTGCCTGTAGAATGACTGGTTGTAACCAAGTCTGTTGTGTTGGTCAGCATGAGCAGAATGTGTCAGGAAAGTCTCATTACACTTTATGGGAACATTTGTGTCCGCCCCAGGTTTAATTGATCCTGTGAGAAGTCCTCGGTTACCTTCAAGTAGAAGGTTTTTTTTTTTGCCGGGCAGGTCAAATCTCCGTGGGTGAAGGATTAATTTCACTGATGATGCTCCATTGCGTGCAGGACACCTGAACAACTTCTGAATGATCATGCAATACTTGAACACTAGTGAATTTGGTGTTATTGTAAGATGAGAAAAAGGTTGTTGGAAAAACAGAATAACACAAAATAACACATGATGAACATGTCAAAAGTGCGATGGTAAACAAGGTCTCCTTTTCAGAGTCCTATCCTTAGTGAGCAGGTCTCATTCTAATCACCCGATTCTTCACTATCACTGTGATATGAAATTTAGACTTGGTCTGGATGAGTTAAAGGAAAAGTAGCAAAGAGTCAAAATAACTAGTATACTTACCAGTGGTATACGTAATTAAATATATCACATGCTTAAACATAGAAATACACAATTTCATAATTACAATTATAAAACTGTCTATAAAATAGTTGTTTTAACTGCAAATCCTTAATGCAAAACTAAGGTTTCAATCAAATCAATTAGAGAATGGAATTTACAGAAACAGAGATTTAAAATCTCTTGTTTAGCTTTGCAACCATAATCTGTGCATTTGATGTACAGGCTAAGTCACACTCAAGAATACAGGTCTGATTTCAAATTATGTAACAGATTGACAGAAATGTCTGCATTTCAGTTTTTAACTTTTAACTGATAAATTTGCCATTAGTCATATGTTGGAAACTAGGGGCCCTCCTAGTTTGCAACAATGCCAAGGACTGGACATAAGAAACATTTTGTCTGAAGAGACCAGTTGTATTACTGAATAGGTCTCATTTAGATTTGGAATTTGAATGATCAGAACTTTAATTGATGTGTGACTAAAGCCATGCACATGTCCTGCATATTACAGTGTTTCCATAACACCTCAAAATTGTTTGACACAATTTAAAAAAGAAAAGAAATTATGGCAATAATTTCCCTTGTCCTATATGTATGAAGGAGAATGATGTATGATGCAGATTTGCATGATGTGAATAATTTTAGCCTAGATAGTCTTATGATCTATACTAGGTAGAGATGTTGTGAGTTTGTAGTAGGGGTGTGTGCTGTATGCTTGTGTAGAAGATGGGTGGTGTCTCTCCTACCATAATTTGTGTTGCATAATTTAGTTCCAGTTCTACACTGGGAGGCCATTTATCTGTGAGTGTTATGAGGTGTGGATGGCCTCTTGAAGTTTCTACACACCCATCTTCTGCATGTAAAGCTGTGTGTCCTGGCTCAATGCAGGTGGGACCAGACCCTTGTGGAATCTGCCCCTAAAATGGCAGCTGTCAGTCCTGAAAGGGAAACAGACACAGAGAAAAACAGTTGATCTTGAACCTTTAAACAAATTGCATTAAGATAGATGGTGCCATCTTAATTTTTCTCGAATGGTCTTATCCAGACAGTTGTTGCAGATGGCTTTAATCTGTTAAGATTTTATGCCATCAGAAGAAAATTTGTTTTAGTTTACAAAGACATAGATCATTATTATGATTATGTTTCTGCAAAGAAAAAGGCCAGATAAGACTGAATGTTAGTGGTCAGTTTAAGCATTGTCAGAGAATCTTGCACCTTAAGTTGCTATTGCAGCTGTGCTTACACAGTCTGTTGTGTTGTGAGGATTATGACACCCAGGTCTCCTGGGGAATCTCACACTAGCCAGATCTGTGATTAGGGCACCAGATCACCATTTGTGGTGCTGTGCTGTTTGTTTAGCAATCGGTATTTATGGTGTCATTCAAATACTTGACCATTTGGACCTCTGTGGTCTGTAAAAACAGAAGAGTTTCTGCCTGATATTAACATTTCACACAACTTTAATTACATGTCCAGTAAAATAACTTCCCTGATCAGATCCCATGTGATCTAGTGCTCCCAGAGAGGAGTTTGCTAACACTTGTCCACTTTGTTTGTGGTTTTGTTGCGAAGGAAAATCAAAACTTGTTCCTCCCTTGTCAGTGGGTTACAGATCAATAGAATCAAATTTGATCAGGTTTTGATCTTGAATGGATTTAGCCTACTCAAGATATGACAATCAGGTTAATAATTTTGGTTGGTAAAAATACTGGGCATTATAATTTTTCTCATTAAAGATTCTCGTACAGATAGAAGATAAAGAAATTCTTTCCCATTACTTTGATTTCTTCCTTCCATTTTTCTTTCCTAACAATTTAATTAAAGCAATTGTGAAGCACATTGTAGCCTTATGGCAATTCTGTGCTCCTGTACATGGTCTAACTGCAGCTATACGGAAAACGGCTGAGTGTTCCATTTAGGAGACAAGCAAATTTAACATAGACACACATACAACTTGAAACTGTTGTACAATTTCAGTATTCCAGTTATTCCAACTCACACAAGACACATGGTCTAGAATGCATAGCATCTACAACCTTAAACCTAAGTGTGTCATGCATCACTTACAGTAAAGCAGCCATGTGTTTTAAAGAATAACTCAACTAGTCTAGGTGCACATGTAGTAGCACAAACAACTAGAATGTGTGTTCTATGAGAACAATGTGTCTAACACAATTACAAATTTGAGCCCTTCCGTTGATCCTTACAATTCTTCCAGCACTGATAGTACTCCCAACTTCTGTCTACATTCTAGTTCCATCTTACTACACCCTGATTCCTTCTGCTGTTCTCCAAAATTCTTTCTTCTTCCAAACCATTGCTTGAATCATCATGAGATTAAAGGCCATCCCTGGCCATTATAATATAATATATATCATAATGTGATCATAATATAAATTATATTATATTAAAATAGTATGAATTAAAAATAATTTTATTTGCTGGTCTCAAGAGGGTCTTGGCTGAGTAATTTGTCATCTCACTGATCTTTTAGAAGGTGTTTGGCCCTGAAGCTACAGCTGTGCTGACATGAGCAGTGGTGTTAACAGCAACAGGCCAAACTGGAAACAGTTATAGACTTTGATGCTGTGAATATTGAGTCAAATCATTTAAAGATTTTTGTGACTACAATATAAAATTGGACACAATTTTCTTGTTTTGGACTAAGATGTTATCAATTACATTCTTCTGAGAATCTATTTGGATATGAAAAGAAAGGTTGGACAAACACAGGTCTGATTGAGAGCACAAAGATTAATTTTTGGTCTGTTTGTTCTCTCAGTCTCTTTTGAGACACTGAACAACATTCAAGAGTGCAGTAATTTTAAAATCTGAAATAAGACCAAGGTAAAAGATATGTTTTATAAGACTGAGCCTTAAACAGTGCTGTTTACACCATTTGTGACATAAGTCGTAAACTTCTTCGCACCTCTTGAACAATTTCAAAGTATAGTGATGTGATTCATCTTATTCTTTGGCTAAATTTCTTTTCTAGAACAAAGACAAGCTGAGCATGTCCTTTGAATGGGTGAAACCCTCAGGCTTGGTTACAAGCCTCTAACATCATAATTATCATTATGTACGTCAGTTTTAAAATTTAGGGTATTTCCAATTGCAGTCTCTAGGACTTCTGCATGGCAGCAGTTCTCCAGGACTGAGACAGAAATATAGCTTCTTTTCTTTTATAAATGTTTAGTTTCACAACACTGTTTTGTCCAGCTTTACATTTCACACACAAAGGATTCCAGTGAGAGACTTTTCTCATTTTTATCTTTTGGTTTATCCAATCACAAGATTTTTCACAAGTTAACGTGACCATTTGCTTATTTTCAGGGTTGCAACGTTGTTGCAGCAAAGCAAATAAACATGTAGCTGAGCATTCTTTACCTCAGAATTTAGGTTTTAATTTACAGCCCTTGTTGAATACCAGAATAAAATTTGGATGCTGTTATTCCAATTTAAGGTTAATCTCTTGATGCGTAGGCAAACAAGGAGATCTTTAAGGTTAAAGCAAGGGATATCATTCCTCATCTACGCTCCGCTTATCATGTCCCTGATAAAATGCGGTTGCCTAATTCTCCAGCCCCACCGGATTTCGGTCTCCGGTCTTAAATCTGGGTATGCCGCCCCATTCTACAAATGTGTCTAAGGGATGCGTCTGTCTTTCCCTCAACACTTCTAAAAGGCAAATAAGACTGGACTTACCACAGCAGCTGAAGAAAGAGAAGATGATCAAACCTCTCGCTTGTTGCAAATCCCAATTTTCCGCTGAAAAGACACTCGCCAACTGGATATGGGAGATCACGGAGGAATGTCACCACTTTGTAAGGAACCCCCATCGGCCCAAAAACGGAATCCGACGGCCAGGGCGAAGGTTAACAGCGTGTATGTCTTTTCAGCGCCTCTGTGAAGTTCACGTAATTTCACTTTCGTTTAATCTGACTCCAATTTCAAATGATTATTACTCTTAGGTTGTGTTTCCAGTTAGAAATGAATCATTTGTTATGTATTAATTTAGATATTTGGTTATTCTGGGTATCCCATATTTTCCATTATTGGTTCATTACGGACCCATATCACTTAGATACGTCACTTCGGCCGATTTGAGTGCGATTCACGATCACAAATTCGCCAGTTCTGATTCTTAGTCAGAGGATGCAGAGTTTACTAATGCATTTGAGTCGAACCGCCACATGCTTGTTCATACAAAAACACAGCTTTCTTAGTCACGATACTGCAACTTGCTAAGCCAGTTGATAGACAAAAATCAAAAGGTCCCATGATGTGCTCACATGCTCCTTTCATGGGCCTTTAGTTTTAATCTATCCTGACGCAGATTTGCGGAAATATGGACTCCAATAATCTACCGGTCATAATGATTTCAGAAGAATCCAGAGTAAATCAAATATAACATTTTATTTTGTCAAGTAAAATGTATCATGTCAATTACATAGTTGGACAATTAGAAGCCAATTCAGAAATAATAAATGCATAACATCAATTACTCAAAGAAATGCATATACACACTGTGATGTGTGAATGTCTTCAGACATTCAACCATCCCTGCATGGGGGCTTCTGGCTACAGAAGATCCCACATGGCTGCTTTGCACTTTACCTTATATACCCAGACCAGAACAAAGGATTTGTAGATATTTACTACACCAACACCTGTTTTGGGGGGAGAGGGGTGGGTTATCAGATCTCTTGAAGAGACAAAAGGAGGACAGAATTCTCCCTAGTTTTCCATCTTCCTCATAACATAAGTGACTGCTGTGAAACTGAGACCATTTTACCAATCGCACTGAGACATTTAAAATGATACCAAACATGAAAGGGGAAAACAATATATACACAAGTTACATTATACATCTTGAAGAACTTTCAGTGACTTGAGTTAGGGGGAAGGGAAGGAGGGTGTGTGCGGGGTGGGGAGGGTTGCATCCCGTAGATGTTGTGAGGGCAAGGCGTTGTCCTATGCTATTTCTTTGAGATCTTCTCTCCAGATGAGTTTTATTGCTTTATTGCAGGCCACTTGATCTCAGTTTTGTCTTAGCAGGAAAATCAAGTCTTACAGTCCGCCCCTGGCCTCTTGGGGCAAATTCAAATCAGTCCTGAGGGCCACTTTTGGACATTTCCTGCTTCCATATATTGGGTGTTGTTTTCAGAGTGTTCATGGGTTGGCACCTAGCAGCACCAGTCGATGGGTGCAGGAGTCAAGTCGTCACCTGAAATAACAACATTAAGGCAGGTTGAACATTAAGATGATATATACTGCAGAATGCATCTCTGTGACACACAGTTCCTTTAGTGTGGATGTACTGTGCTGACTGGATGCTGTAGCCGCTGGACATGATGTCTGTGATCCTCTTGGTCAGGTTTGCATCCACCTGCACTTGGCTGTGGTGGTATTCTGCCTGTAGAATGACTGGTTGTAACCAAGTCTGTTGTGTTGGTCAGCATGAGCAGAATGTGTCAGGAAAGTCTCATTACACTTTATGGGAACATTTGTGTCCGCCCCAGGTTTAATTGATCCTGTGAGAAGTCCTCGGTTACCTTCAAGTAGAAGGTTTTTTTGCCGGGCAGGTCAAATCTCCGTGGGTGAAGGATTAATTTCACTGATGATGCTCCATTGCGTGCAGGACACCTGAACAACTTCTGAATGATCATGCAATACTTGAACACTAGTGAATTTGGTGTTATTGTAAGATGAGAAAAAGGTTGTTGGAAAAACAGAATAACACAAAATAACACATGATGAACATGTCAAAAGTGCGATGGTAAACAAGGTCTCCTTTTCAGAGTCCTATCCTTAGTGAGCAGGTCTCATTCTAATCACCCGATTCTTCACTATCACTGTGATATGAAATTTAGACTTGGTCTGGATGAGTTAAAGGAAAAGTAGCAAAGAGTCAAAATAACTAGTATACTTACCAGTGGTATACGTAATTAAATATATCACATGCTTAAACATAGAAATACACAATTTCATAATTACAATTATAAAACTGTCTATAAAATAGTTGTTTTAACTGCAAATCCTTAATGCAAAACTAAGGTTTCAATCAAATCAATTAGAGAATGGAATTTACAGAAACAGAGATTTAAAATCTCTTGTTTAGCTTTTGCAACCATAATCTGTGCATTTGATGTACAGGCTAAGTCACACTCAAGAATACAGGTCTGATTTCAAATTATGTAACAGATTGACAGAAATGTCTGCATTTCAGTTTTTAACTTTTTAACTGATAAATTTGCCATTAGTCATATGTTGGAAACTAGGGGGCCCTCCTAGTTTGCAACAATGCCAAGGACTGGACATAAGAAACATTTTGTCTGAAGAGACCAGTTGTATTACTGAATAGGTCTCATTTAGATTTGGAATTTGAATGATCAGAACTTTAATTGATGTGTGACTAAAGCCATGCACATGTCCTGCATATTACAGTGTTTCCATAACACCTCAAAATTGTTTGACACAATTTAAAAAAGAAAAGAAATTATGGCAATAATTTCCCTTGTCCTATATGTATGAAGGAGAATGATGTATGATGCAGATTTGCATGATGTGAATAATTTTAGCCTAGATAGTCTTATGATCTATACTAGGTAGAGATGTTGTGAGTTTGTAGTAGGGGGTGTGTGCTGTATGCTTGTGTAGAAGATGGGTGGTGTCTCTCCTACCATAATTTGTGTTGCATAATTTAGTTCCAGTTCTACACTGGGAGGCCATTTATCTGTGAGTGTTATGAGGTGTGGATGGCCTCTTGAAGTTTCTACACACCCATCTTCTGCATGTAAAGCTGTGTGTCCTGGCTCAATGCAGGTGGGACCAGACCCTTGTGGAATCTGCCCCTAAAATGGCAGCTGTCAGTCCTGAAAGGGAAACAGACACAGAGAAAAAACAGTTGATCTTGAACCTTTAAACAAATTGCATTAAGATAGATGGTGCCATCTTAATTTTTCTCGAATGGTCTTATCCAGACAGTTGTTGCAGATGGCTTTAATCTGTTAAGATTTTATGCCATCAGAAGAAAATTTGTTTTAGTTTACAAAGACATAGATCATTATTATGATTATGTTTCTGCAAAGAAAAAGGCCAGATAAGACTGAATGTTAGTGGTCAGTTTAAGCATTGTCAGAGAATCTTGCACCTTAAGTTGCTATTGCAGCTGTGCTTACACAGTCTGTTGTGTTGTGAGGATTATGACACCCAGGTCTCCTGGGGAATCTCACACTAGCCAGATCTGTGATTAGGGCACCAGATCACCATTTGTGGTGCTGTGCTGTTTGTTTAGCAATCGGTATTTATGGTGTCATTCAAATACTTGACCATTTGGACCTCTGTGGTCTGTAAAAACAGAAGAGTTTCTGCCTGATATTAACATTTCACACAACTTTAATTACATGTCCAGTAAAATAACTTCCTGATCAGATCCCATGTGATCTAGTGCTCCCAGAGAGGAGTTTGCTAACACTTGTCCACTTTGTTTGTGGTTTTGTTGCGAAGGAAAATCAAAACTTGTTCCTCCCCTTGTCAGTGGGTTACAGATCAATAGAATCAAATTTGATCAGGTTTTGATCTTGAATGGATTTAGCCTACTCAAGATATGACAATCAGGTTAATAATTTTGGTTGGTAAAAATACTGGGCATTATAATTTTTCTCATTAAAGATTCTCGTACAGATAGAAGATAAAGAAATTCTTTCCCATTACTTTGATTTCTTCCTTCCATTTTTCTTTCCTAACAATTTAATTAAAGCAATTGTGAAGCACATTGTAGCCTTATGGCAATTCTGTGCTCCTGTACATGGTCTAACTGCAGCTATACGGAAAACGGCTGAGTGTTCCATTTAGGAGACAAGCAAATTTAACATAGACACACATACAACTTGAAACTGTTGTACAATTTCAGTATTCCAGTTATTCCAACTCACACAAGACACATGGTCTAGAATGCATAGCATCTACAACCTTAAACCTAAGTGTGTCATGCATCACTTACAGTAAAGCAGCCATGTGTTTTAAAGAATAACTCAACTAGTCTAGGTGCACATGTAGTAGCACAAACAACTAGAATGTGTGTTCTATGAGAACAATGTGTCTAACACAATTACAAATTTGAGCCCTTCCGTTGATCCCTTACAATTCTTCCAGCACTGATAGTACTCCCAACTTCTGTCTACATTCTAGTTCCATCTTACTACACCCTGATTCCTTCTGCTGTTCTCCAAAATTCTTTCTTCTTCCAAACCATTGCTTGAATCATCATGAGATTAAAGGCCATCCTGGCCATTATAATATAATATATATCATAATGTGATCATAATATAAATTATATTATATTAAAATAGTATGAATTAAAAATAATTTTATTTGCTGGTCTCAAGAGGGTCTTGGCTGAGTAATTTGTCATCTCACTGATCTTTTAGAAGGTGTTTGGCCCTGAAGCTACAGCTGTGCTGACATGAGCAGTGGTGTTAACAGCAACAGGCCAAACTGGAAACAGTTATAGACTTTGATGCTGTGAATATTGAGTCAAATCATTTAAAGATTTTTGTGACTACAATATAAAATTGGACACAATTTTCTTGTTTTGGACTAAGATGTTATCAATTACATTCTTCTGAGAATCTATTTGGATATGAAAAGAAAGGTTGGACAAACACAGGTCTGATTGAGAGCACAAAGATTAATTTTTGGTCTGTTTGTTCTCTCAGTCTCTTTTGAGACACTGAACAACATTCAAGAGTGCAGTAATTTTAAAATCTGAAATAAGACCAAGGTAAAAGATATGTTTTATAAGACTGAGCCTTAAACAGTGCTGTTTACACCATTTGTGACATAAGTCGTAAACCTTCTTCGCACCTCTTGAACAATTTCAAAGTATAGTGATGTGATTCATCTTATTCTTTGGCTAAATTTCTTTTACGAAACAAAGACAAGCTGAGCATGTCCTTTGAATGGGTGAAACCCTCAGGCTTGGTTACAAGCCTCTAACATCATAATTATCATTATGTACGTCAGTTTTAAAATTTAGGGTATTTCCAATTGCAGTCTCTAGGACTTCTGCATGGCAGCAGTTCTCCAGGACTGAGACAGAAATATAGCTTCTTTTCTTTTATAAATGTTTAGTTTCACAACACTGTTTTGTCCAGCTTTACATTTCACACACAAAGGATTCCAGTGAGAGACTTTTCTCATTTTTATCTTTTGGTTTATCCAATCACAAGATTTTTTCACAAGTTAACGTGACCATTTGCTTATTTTCAGGGTTGCAACGTTGTTGCAGCAAAGCAAATAAACATGTAGCTGAGCATTCTTTACCTCAGAATTTAGGTTTTAATTTACAGCCCTTGTTGAATACCAGAATAAAATTTGGATGCTGTTATTCCAATTTAAGGTTAATCTCTTGATGCGTAGGCAAACAAGGAGATCTTTAAGGTTAAAGCAAGGGATATCATTCCTCATCTACGCTCCCGCTATCATGTCCCTGATAAAATGCGGTTGCCTAATTCTCCAGCCCCACCGGATTTCGGTCTCCGGTCTTAAATCTGGGTATGCCGCGCCCATTCTACAAATGTGTCTAAGGGATGCGTCTGTCTTTCCCTCAACACTTCTAAAAGGCAAATAAGACTGGACTTACCACAGCAGCTGAAGAAAGAGAAGATGATCAAACCTCTCGCTTGTTGCAAATCCCAATTTTCCGCTGAAAAGACACTCGCCAACTGGATATGGGAGATCACGGAGGGAATGTCACCACTTTGTAAGGAACCCCCCATCGGCCCAAAAACGGAATCCGACGGCCAGGGCGAAGGTTAACGCGTGTATGTCTTTTCAGCGCCTCTGTGAAGTTCACGTAATTTCACTGCTTAATCTGACTCCAATTTCAAATGATTATTACTCTTAGGTTGTGTTTCCAGTTAGAAATGAATCATTTGTTATGTATTAATTTAGATATTTGGTTATTCTGGGTATCCCATATTTTCAATTATTGGTTCATTACGGACCCATATCACTTAGATACGTCACTTCGGCCGATTTGAGTGCGATTCACGATCACAAATTCGCCAGTTCTGATTCTTAGTCAGAGGATGCAGAGTTTACTAATGCATTTGAGTCGAACCGCCACATGCTTGTTCATACAAAAACACAGCTTTCTTAGTCACGATACTGCAACTTGCTAAGCCAGTTGATAGACAAAAATCAAAAGGTCCCATGATGTGCTCACATGCTCCTTTCATGGGCCTTTAGTTTTAATCTATCCTGACGCAGATTTGCGGAAATATGGACTCCAATAATCTACCGGTCATAATGATTTCAGAAGAATCCAGAGTAAATCAAATATAACATTTTATTTTGTCAAGTAAAATGTATCATGTCAATTACATAGTTGGACAATTAGAAGCCAATTCAGAAATAATAAATGCATAACATCAATTACTCAAAGAAATGCATATACACACTGTGATGTGTGAATGTCTTCAGACATTCAACCATCCCTGCATGGGGGCTTCTGGCTACAGAAGATCCCACATGGCTGCTTTGCACTTTACCTTATATACCCAGACCAGAACAAAGGATTTGTAGATATTTACTACACCAACACCTGTTTTGGGGAGAGGGGTGGGTTATCAGATCTCTTGAAGAGACAAAAGGAGGACAGAATTCTCCCTAGTTTTCCATCTTCCTCATAACATAAGTGACTGCTGTGAAACTGAGACCATTTTACCAATCGCACTGAGACATTTAAAATGATACCAAACATGAAAGGGGAAAAAACAATATATACACAAGTTACATTATACATCTTGAAGAACTTTCAGTGACTTGAGTTAGGGGGAAGGGAAGGAGGGTGTGTGCGGGGTGGGGGAGGTTGCATCCCGTAGATGTTGTGAGGGCAAGGCGTTGTCCTATGCTATTTCTTTGAGATCTTCTCTCCAGATGAGTTTTATTGCTTTATTGCAGGCCACTTGATCTCAGTTTTGTCTTAGCAGGAAAATCAAGTCTTACAGTCCGCCCCTGGCCTCTTGGGGCAAATTCAAATCAGTCCTGAGGGGCCACTTTTGGACATTTCCTGCTTCCATATATTGGGTGTTGTTTTCAGAGTGTTCATGGGTTGGCACCTAGCAGCACCAGTCGATGGGTGCAGGAGTCAAGTCGTCACCTGAAATAACAACATTAAGGCAGGTTGAACATTAAGATGATATATACTGCAGAATGCATCTCTGTGACACACAGTTCCTTTAGTGTGGATGTACTGTGCTGACTGGATGCTGTAGCCGCTGGACATGATGTCTGTGATCCTCTTGGTCAGGTTTGCATCCACCTGCACTTGGCTGTGGTGGTATTCTGCCTGTAGAATGACTGGTTGTAACCAAGTCTGTTGTGTTGGTCAGCATGAGCAGAATGTGTCAGGAAAGTCTCATTACACTTTATGGGAACATTTGTGTCCGCCCAGGTTTAATTGATCCTGTGAGAAGTCCTCGGTTACCTTCAAGTAGAAGGTTTTTTTTGCCGGGCAGGTCAAATCTCCGTGGGTGAAGGATTAATTTCACTGATGATGCTCCATTGCGTGCAGGACACCTGAACAACTTCTGAATGATCATGCAATACTTGAACACTAGTGAATTTGGTGTTATTGTAAGATGAGAAAAAGGTTGTTGGAAAAACAGAATAACACAAAATAACACATGATGAACATGTCAAAAGTGCGATGGTAAACAAGGTCTCCTTTTCAGAGTCCTATCCTTAGTGAGCAGGTCTCATTCTAATCACCCGATTCTTCACTATCACTGTGATATGAAATTTAGACTTGGTCTGGATGAGTTAAAGGAAAAGTAGCAAAGAGTCAAAATAACTAGTATACTTACCAGTGGTATACGTAATTAAATATATCACATGCTTAAACATAGAAATACACAATTTCATAATTACAATTATAAAACTGTCTATAAAATAGTTGTTTTAACTGCAAATCCTTAATGCAAAACTAAGGTTTCAATCAAATCAATTAGAGAATGGAATTTACAGAAACAGAGATTTAAAATCTCTTGTTTAGCTTTTGCAACCATAATCTGTGCATTTGATGTACAGGCTAAGTCACACTCAAGAATACAGGTCTGATTTCAAATTATGTAACAGATTGACAGAAATGTCTGCATTTCAGTTTTTAACTTTTTAACTGATAAATTTGCCATTAGTCATATGTTGGAAACTAGGGGGCCCTCCTAGTTTGCAACAATGCCAAGGACTGGACATAAGAAACATTTTGTCTGAAGAGACCAGTTGTATTACTGAATAGGTCTCATTTAGATTTGGAATTTGAATGATCAGAACTTTAATTGATGTGTGACTAAAGCCATGCACATGTCCTGCATATTACAGTGTTTCCATAACACCTCAAAATTGTTTGACACAATTTAAAAAAGAAAAGAAATTATGGCAATAATTTCCCTTGTCCTATATGTATGAAGGAGAATGATGTATGATGCAGATTTGCATGATGTGAATAATTTTAGCCTAGATAGTCTTATGATCTATACTAGGTAGAGATGTTGTGAGTTTGTAGTAGGGGTGTGTGCTGTATGCTTGTGTAGAAGATGGGTGGTGTCTCTCCTACCATAATTTGTGTTGCATAATTTAGTTCCAGTTCTACACTGGGAGGCCATTTATCTGTGAGTGTTATGAGGTGTGGATGGCCTCTTGAAGTTTCTACACACCCATCTTCTGCATGTAAAGCTGTGTGTCCTGGCTCAATGCAGGTGGGACCAGACCCTTGTGGAATCTGCCCCTAAAATGGCAGCTGTCAGTCCTGAAAGGGAAACAGACACAGAGAAAAAACAGTTGATCTTGAACCTTTAAACAAATTGCATTAAGATAGATGGTGCCATCTTAATTTTTCTCGAATGGTCTTATCCAGACAGTTGTTGCAGATGGCTTTAATCTGTTAAGATTTTATGCCATCAGAAGAAAATTTGTTTTAGTTTACAAAGACATAGATCATTATTATGATTATGTTTCTGCAAAGAAAAAGGCCAGATAAGACTGAATGTTAGTGGTCAGTTTAAGCATTGTCAGAGAATCTTGCACCTTAAGTTGCTATTGCAGCTGTGCTTACACAGTCTGTTGTGTTGTGAGGATTATGACACCCAGGTCTCCTGGGGAATCTCACACTAGCCAGATCTGTGATTAGGGCACCAGATCACCATTTGTGGTGCTGTGCTGTTTGTTTAGCAATCGGTATTTATGGTGTCATTCAAATACTTGACCATTTGGACCTCTGTGGTCTGTAAAACAGAAGAGTTTCTGCCTGATATTAACATTTCACACAACTTTAATTACATGTCCAGTAAAATAACTTCCTGATCAGATCCCATGTGATCTAGTGCTCCCAGAGAGGAGTTTGCTAACACTTGTCCACTTTGTTTGTGGTTTTGTTGCGAAGGAAAATCAAAACTTGTTCCTCCCCTTGTCAGTGGGTTACAGATCAATAGAATCAAATTTGATCAGGTTTTGATCTTGAATGGATTTAGCCTACTCAAGATATGACAATCAGGTTAATAATTTTGGTTGGTAAAAATACTGGGCATTATAATTTTTCTCATTAAAGATTCTCGTACAGATAGAAGATAAAGAAATTCTTTCCCATTACTTTGATTTCTTCCTTCCATTTTTCTTTCCTAACAATTTAATTAAAGCAATTGTGAAGCACATTGTAGCCTTATGGCAATTCTGTGCTCCTGTACATGGTCTAACTGCAGCTATACGGAAAACGGCTGAGTGTTCCATTTAGAGACAAGCAAATTTAACATAGACACACATACAACTTGAAACTGTTGTACAATTTCAGTATTCCAGTTATTCCAACTCACACAAGACACATGGTCTAGAATGCATAGCATCTACAACCTTAAACCTAAGTGTGTCATGCATCACTTACAGTAAAGCAGCCATGTGTTTTAAAGAATAACTCAACTAGTCTAGGTGCACATGTAGTAGCACAAACAACTAGAATGTGTGTTCTATGAGAACAATGTGTCTAACACAATTACAAATTTGAGCCCTTCCGTTGATCCCTTACAATTCTTCCAGCACTGATAGTACTCCCAACTTCTGTCTACATTCTAGTTCCATCTTACTACACCCTGATTCCTTCTGCTGTTCTCCAAAATTCTTTCTTCTTCCAAACCATTGCTTGAATCATCATGAGATTAAAGGCCATCCCTGGCCATTATAATATAATATATATCATAATGTGATCATAATATAAATTATATTATATTAAAATAGTATGAATTAAAAATAATTTTATTTGCTGGTCTCAAGAGGGTCTTGGCTGAGTAATTTGTCATCTCACTGATCTTTTAGAAGGTGTTTGGCCCTGAAGCTACAGCTGTGCTGACATGAGCAGTGGTGTTAACAGCAACAGGCCAAACTGGAAACAGTTATAGACTTTGATGCTGTGAATATTGAGTCAAATCATTTAAAGATTTTTGTGACTACAATATAAAATTGGACACAATTTTCTTGTTTTGGACTAAGATGTTATCAATTACATTCTTCTGAGAATCTATTTGGATATGAAAAGAAAGGTTGGACAAACACAGGTCTGATTGAGAGCACAAAGATTAATTTTTGGTCTGTTTGTTCTCTCAGTCTCTTTTGAGACACTGAACAACATTCAAGAGTGCAGTAATTTTAAAATCTGAAATAAGACCAAGGTAAAAGATATGTTTTATAAGACTGAGCCTTAAACAGTGCTGTTTACACCATTTGTGACATAAGTCGTAAACCTTCTTCGCACCTCTTGAACAATTTCAAAGTATAGTGATGTGATTCATCTTATTCTTTGGCTAAATTTCTTTATTAAACAAAGACAAGCTGAGCATGTCCTTTGAATGGGTGAAACCCTCAGGCTTGGTTACAAGCCTCTAACATCATAATTATCATTATGTACGTCAGTTTTAAAATTTAGGGTATTTCCAATTGCAGTCTCTAGGACTTCTGCATGGCAGCAGTTCTCCAGGACTGAGACAGAAATATAGCTTCTTTTCTTTTATAAATGTTTAGTTTCACAACACTGTTTTGTCCAGCTTTACATTTCACACACAAAGGATTCCAGTGAGAGACTTTTCTCATTTTTATCTTTTGGTTTATCCAATCACAAGATTTTTTCACAAGTTAACGTGACCATTTGCTTATTTTCAGGGTTGCAACGTTGTTGCAGCAAAGCAAATAAACATGTAGCTGAGCATTCTTTACCTCAGAATTTAGGTTTTAATTTACAGCCCTTGTTGAATACCAGAATAAAATTTGGATGCTGTTATTCCAATTTAAGGTTAATCTCTTGATGCGTAGGCAAACAAGGAGATCTTTAAGGTTAAAGCAAGGGATATCATTCCTCATCTACGCTCCGCTATCATGTCCCTGATAAAATGCGGTTGCCTAATTCTCCAGCCCCACCGGATTTCGGTCTCCGGTCTTAAATCTGGGTATGCCGCCCCATTCTACAAATGTGTCTAAGGGATGCGTCTGTCTTTCCCTCAACACTTCTAAAAGGCAAATAAGACTGGACTTACCACAGCAGCTGAAGAAAGAGAAGATGATCAAACCTCTCGCTTGTTGCAAATCCCAATTTTCCGCTGAAAAGACACTCGCCAACTGGATATGGGAGATCACGGAGGGAATGTCACCACTTTGTAAGGAACCCCCCATCGGCCCAAAAACGGAATCCGACGGCCAGGGCGAAGGTTAACGCGTGTATGTCTTTTCAGCGCCTCTGTGAAGTTCACGTAATTTCACTCGTTTAATCTGACTCCAATTTCAAATGATTATTACTCTTAGGTTGTGTTTCCAGTTAGAAATGAATCATTTGTTATGTATTAATTTAGATATTTGGTTATTCTGGGTATCCCATATTTTCCATTATTGGTTCATTACGGACCCATATCACTTAGATACGTCACTTCGGGCCGATTTGAGTGCGATTCACGATCACAAATTCGCCAGTTCTGATTCTTAGTCAGAGGATGCAGAGTTTACTAATGCATTTGAGTCGAACCGCCACATGCTTGTTCATACAAAAACACAGCTTTCTTAGTCACGATACTGCAACTTGCTAAGCCAGTTGATAGACAAAAATCAAAAGGTCCCATGATGTGCTCACATGCTCCTTTCATGGGCCTTTAGTTTTAATCTATCCTGACGCAGATTTGCGGAAATATGGACTCCAATAATCTACCGGTCATAATGATTTCAGAAGAATCCAGAGTAAATCAAATATAACATTTTATTTTGTCAAGTAAAATGTATCATGTCAATTACATAGTTGGACAATTAGAAGCCAATTCAGAAATAATAAATGCATAACATCAATTACTCAAAGAAATGCATATACACACTGTGATGTGTGAATGTCTTCAGACATTCAACCATCCCTGCATGGGGGCTTCTGGCTACAGAAGATCCCACATGGCTGCTTTGCACTTTACCTTATATACCCAGACCAGAACAAAGGATTTGTAGATATTTACTACACCAACACCTGTTTTGGGGAGAGGGGTGGGTTATCAGATCTCTTGAAGAGACAAAAGGAGGACAGAATTCTCCCTAGTTTTCCATCTTCCTCATAACATAAGTGACTGCTGTGAAACTGAGACCATTTTACCAATCGCACTGAGACATTTAAAATGATACCAAACATGAAAGGGGAAAAAACAATATATACACAAGTTACATTATACATCTTGAAGAACTTTCAGTGACTTGAGTTAGGGGAAGGGAAGGAGGGTGTGTGCGGGTGGGGGAGGGTTGCATCCCGTAGATGTTGTGAGGGCAAGGCGTTGTCCTATGCTATTTCTTTGAGATCTTCTCTCCAGATGAGTTTTATTGCTTTATTGCAGGCCACTTGATCTCAGTTTTGTCTTAGCAGGAAAATCAAGTCTTACAGTCCGCCCCTGGCCTCTTGGGGCAAATTCAAATCAGTCCTGAGGGGCCACTTTTGGACATTTCCTGCTTCCATATATTGGGTGTTGTTTTCAGAGTGTTCATGGGTTGGCACCTAGCAGCACCAGTCGATGGGTGCAGGAGTCAAGTCGTCACCTGAAATAACAACATTAAGGCAGGTTGAACATTAAGATGATATATACTGCAGAATGCATCTCTGTGACACACAGTTCCTTTAGTGTGGATGTACTGTGCTGACTGGATGCTGTAGCCGCTGGACATGATGTCTGTGATCCTCTTGGTCAGGTTTGCATCCACCTGCACTTGGCTGTGGTGGTATTCTGCCTGTAGAATGACTGGTTGTAACCAAGTCTGTTGTGTTGGTCAGCATGAGCAGAATGTGTCAGGAAAGTCTCATTACACTTTATGGGAACATTTGTGTCCGCCCCAGGTTTAATTGATCCTGTGAGAAGTCCTCGGTTACCTTCAAGTAGAAGGTTTTTTTTTTTGCCGGGCAGGTCAAATCTCCGTGGGTGAAGGATTAATTTCACTGATGATGCTCCATTGCGTGCAGGACACCTGAACAACTTCTGAATGATCATGCAATACTTGAACACTAGTGAATTTGGTGTTATTGTAAGATGAGAAAAAAGGTTGTTGGAAAAACAGAATAACACAAAATAACACATGATGAACATGTCAAAAGTGCGATGGTAAACAAGGTCTCCTTTTCAGAGTCCTATCCTTAGTGAGCAGGTCTCATTCTAATCACCCGATTCTTCACTATCACTGTGATATGAAATTTAGACTTGGTCTGGATGAGTTAAAGGAAAAGTAGCAAAGAGTCAAAATAACTAGTATACTTACCAGTGGTATACGTAATTAAATATATCACATGCTTAAACATAGAAATACACAATTTCATAATTACAATTATAAAACTGTCTATAAAATAGTTGTTTTAACTGCAAATCCTTAATGCAAAACTAAGGTTTCAATCAAATCAATTAGAGAATGGAATTTACAGAAACAGAGATTTAAAATCTCTTGTTTAGCTTTTGCAACCATAATCTGTGCATTTGATGTACAGGCTAAGTCACACTCAAGAATACAGGTCTGATTTCAAATTATGTAACAGATTGACAGAAATGTCTGCATTTCAGTTTTTAACTTTTAACTGATAAATTTGCCATTAGTCATATGTTGGAAACTAGGGGCCCTCCTAGTTTGCAACAATGCCAAGGACTGGACATAAGAAACATTTTGTCTGAAGAGACCAGTTGTATTACTGAATAGGTCTCATTTAGATTTGGAATTTGAATGATCAGAACTTTAATTGATGTGTGACTAAAGCCATGCACATGTCCTGCATATTACAGTGTTTCCATAACACCTCAAAATTGTTTGACACAATTTAAAAAAGAAAAGAAATTATGGCAATAATTTCCCTTGTCCTATATGTATGAAGGAGAATGATGTATGATGCAGATTTGCATGATGTGAATAATTTTAGCCTAGATAGTCTTATGATCTATACTAGGTAGAGATGTTGTGAGTTTGTAGTAGGGGGTGTGTGCTGTATGCTTGTGTAGAAGATGGGTGGTGTCTCTCCTACCATAATTTGTGTTGCATAATTTAGTTCCAGTTCTACACTGGGAGGCCATTTATCTGTGAGTGTTATGAGGTGTGGATGGCCTCTTGAAGTTTCTACACACCCATCTTCTGCATGTAAAGCTGTGTGTCCTGGCTCAATGCAGGTGGGACCAGACCCTTGTGGAATCTGCCCCTAAAATGGCAGCTGTCAGTCCTGAAAGGGAAACAGACACAGAGAAAAAACAGTTGATCTTGAACCTTTAAACAAATTGCATTAAGATAGATGGTGCCATCTTAATTTTTCTCGAATGGTCTTATCCAGACAGTTGTTGCAGATGGCTTTAATCTGTTAAGATTTTATGCCATCAGAAGAAAATTTGTTTTAGTTTACAAAGACATAGATCATTATTATGATTATGTTTCTGCAAAGAAAAAGGCCAGATAAGACTGAATGTTAGTGGTCAGTTTAAGCATTGTCAGAGAATCTTGCACCTTAAGTTGCTATTGCAGCTGTGCTTACACAGTCTGTTGTGTTGTGAGGATTATGACACCCAGGTCTCCTGGGGAATCTCACACTAGCCAGATCTGTGATTAGGGCACCAGATCACCATTTGTGGTGCTGTGCTGTTTGTTTAGCAATCGGTATTTATGGTGTCATTCAAATACTTGACCATTTGGACCTCTGTGGTCTGTAAAAACAGAAGAGTTTCTGCCTGATATTAACATTTCACACAACTTTAATTACATGTCCAGTAAAATAACTTCCTGATCAGATCCCATGTGATCTAGTGCTCCCAGAGAGGAGTTTGCTAACACTTGTCCACTTTGTTTGTGGTTTTGTTGCGAAGGAAAATCAAAACTTGTTCCTCCCCTTGTCAGTGGGTTACAGATCAATAGAATCAAATTTGATCAGGTTTTGATCTTGAATGGATTTAGCCTACTCAAGATATGACAATCAGGTTAATAATTTTGGTTGGTAAAAATACTGGGCATTATAATTTTTCTCATTAAAGATTCTCGTACAGATAGAAGATAAAGAAATTCTTTCCCATTACTTTGATTTCTTCCTTCCATTTTTCTTTCCTAACAATTTAATTAAAGCAATTGTGAAGCACATTGTAGCCTTATGGCAATTCTGTGCTCCTGTACATGGTCTAACTGCAGCTATACGGAAAACGGCTGAGTGTTCCATTTAGGAGACAAGCAAATTTAACATAGACACACATACAACTTGAAACTGTTGTACAATTTCAGTATTCCAGTTATTCCAACTCACACAAGACACATGGTCTAGAATGCATAGCATCTACAACCTTAAACCTAAGTGTGTCATGCATCACTTACAGTAAAGCAGCCATGTGTTTTAAAGAATAACTCAACTAGTCTAGGTGCACATGTAGTAGCACAAACAACTAGAATGTGTGTTCTATGAGAACAATGTGTCTAACACAATTACAAATTTGAGCCCTTCCGTTGATCCCTTACAATTCTTCCAGCACTGATAGTACTCCCAACTTCTGTCTACATTCTAGTTCCATCTTACTACACCCTGATTCCTTCTGCTGTTCTCCAAAATTCTTTCTTCTTCCAAACCATTGCTTGAATCATCATGAGATTAAAGGCCATCCTGGCCATTATAATATAATATATATCATAATGTGATCATAATATAAATTATATTATATTAAAATAGTATGAATTAAAAATAATTTTATTTGCTGGTCTCAAGAGGGTCTTGGCTGAGTAATTTGTCATCTCACTGATCTTTTAGAAGGTGTTTGGCCCTGAAGCTACAGCTGTGCTGACATGAGCAGTGGTGTTAACAGCAACAGGCCAAACTGGAAACAGTTATAGACTTTGATGCTGTGAATATTGAGTCAAATCATTTAAAGATTTTTGTGACTACAATATAAAATTGGACACAATTTTCTTGTTTTGGACTAAGATGTTATCAATTACATTCTTCTGAGAATCTATTTGGATATGAAAAGAAAGGTTGGACAAACACAGGTCTGATTGAGAGCACAAAGATTAATTTTTGGTCTGTTTGTTCTCTCAGTCTCTTTTGAGACACTGAACAACATTCAAGAGTGCAGTAATTTTAAAATCTGAAATAAGACCAAGGTAAAAGATATGTTTTATAAGACTGAGCCTTAAACAGTGCTGTTTACACCATTTGTGACATAAGTCGTAAACCTTCTTCGCACCTCTTGAACAATTTCAAAGTATAGTGATGTGATTCATCTTATTCTTTGGCTAAATTTCTTTTACGAAACAAAGACAAGCTGAGCATGTCCTTTGAATGGGTGAAACCCTCAGGCTTGGTTACAAGCCTCTAACATCATAATTATCATTATGTACGTCAGTTTTAAAATTTAGGGTATTTCCAATTGCAGTCTCTAGGACTTCTGCATGGCAGCAGTTCTCCAGGACTGAGACAGAAATATAGCTTCTTTTCTTTTATAAATGTTTAGTTTCACAACACTGTTTTGTCCAGCTTTACATTTCACACACAAAGGATTCCAGTGAGAGACTTTTCTCATTTTTATCTTTTGGTTTATCCAATCACAAGATTTTTTCACAAGTTAACGTGACCATTTGCTTATTTTCAGGGTTGCAACGTTGTTGCAGCAAAGCAAATAAACATGTAGCTGAGCATTCTTTACCTCAGAATTTAGGTTTTAATTTACAGCCCTTGTTGAATACCAGAATAAAATTTGGATGCTGTTATTCCAATTTAAGGTTAATCTCTTGATGCGTAGGCAAACAAGGAGATCTTTAAGGTTAAAGCAAGGGATATCATTCCTCATCTACGCTCCCGCTATCATGTCCCTGATAAAATGCGGTTGCCTAATTCTCCAGCCCCACCGGATTTCGGTCTCGGTCTTAAATCTGGGTATGCCGCCCCATTCTACAAATGTGTCTAAGGGATGCGTCTGTCTTTCCCTCAACACTTCTAAAAGGCAAATAAGACTGGACTTACCACAGCAGCTGAAGAAAGAGAAGATGATCAAACCTCTCGCTTGTTGCAAATCCCAATTTTCCGCTGAAAAGACACTCGCCAACTGGATATGGGAGATCACGGAGGAATGTCACCACTTTGTAAAGGAACCCCCATCGGCCCAAAAACGAATCCGGCGGCCAGGGCGAAGGTTAACGCGTGTATGTCTTTTCAGCGCCTCTGTGAAGTTCACGTAATTTCACTCGTTTAATCTGACTCCAATTTCAAATGATTATTACTCTTAGGTTGTGTTTCCAGTTAGAAATGAATCATTTGTTATGTATTAATTTAGATATTTGGTTATTCTGGGTATCCCATATTTTCCATTATTGGTTCATTACGGACCCATATCACTTAGATACGTCACTTGGCCGATTTGAGTGCGATTCACGATCACAAATTCGCCAGTTCTGATTCTTAGTCAGAGGATGCAGAGTTTACTAATGCATTTGAGTCGAACCGCCACATGCTTGTTCATACAAAACACAGCTTTCTTAGTCACGATACTGCAACTTGCTAAGCCAGTTGATAGACAAAAATCAAAAGGTCCCATGATGTGCTCACATGCTCCTTTCATGGGCCTTTAGTTTTAATCTATCCTGACGCAGATTTGCGGAAATATGGACTCAATAATCTACCGGTCATAATGATTTCAGAAGAATCCAGAGTAAATCAAATATAACATTTTATTTTGTCAAGTAAAATGTATCATGTCAATTACATAGTTGGACAATTAGAAGCCAATTCAGAAATAATAAATGCATAACATCAATTACTCAAAGAAATGCATATACACACTGTGATGTGTGAATGTCTTCAGACATTCAACCATCTCTGCATGGGGGCTTCTGGCTACAGAAGATCCCACATGGCTGCTTTGCACTTTACCTTATATACCCAGACCAGAACAAAGGATTTGTAGATATTTACTACACCAACACCTGTTTTGGGGAGAGGGTGGGTTATCAGATCTCTTGAAGAGACAAAAGGAGGACAGAATTCTCCCTAGTTTTCCATCTTCCTCATAACATAAGTGACTGCTGTGAAACTGAGACCATTTTACCAATCGCACTGAGACATTTAAAATGATACCAAACATGAAAGGGAAAAAACAATATATACACAAGTTACATTATACATCTTGAAGAACTTTCCAGTGACTTGAGTTAGGGGAAGGGAAGGAGGGTGTGTGCGGGGTGGGGGAGGTTGCATCCCGTAGATGTTGTGAGGGCAAGGCGTTGTCCTATGCTATTTCTTTGAGATCTTCTCTCCAGATGAGTTTTATTGCTTTATTGCAGGCCACTTGATCTCAGTTTTGTCTTAGCAGGAAAATCAAGTCTTACAGTCCGCCCCTGGCCTCTTGGGGCAAATTCAAATCAGTCCTGAGGGGCCACTTTTGGACATTTCCTGCTTCCATATATTGGGTGTTGTTTTCAGAGTGTTCATGGGTTGGCACCTAGCAGCACCAGTCGATGGGTGCAGGAGTCAAGTCGTCACCTGAAATAACAACATTAAGGCAGGTTGAACATTAAGATGATATATACTGCAGAATGCATCTCTGTGACACACAGTTCCTTTAGTGTGGATGTACTGTGCTGACTGGATGCTGTAGCCGCTGGACATGATGTCTGTGATCCTCTTGGTCAGGTTTGCATCCACCTGCACTTGGCTGTGGTGGTATTCTGCCTGTAGAATGACTGGTTGTAACCAAGTCTGTTGTGTTGGTCAGCATGAGCAGAATGTGTCAGGAAAGTCTCATTACACTTTATGGGAACATTTGTGTCCGCCCCAGGTTTAATTGATCCTGTGAGAAGTCCTCGGTTACCTTCAAGTAGAAGGTTTTTTTTTTTGCCGGGCAGGTCAAATCTCCGTGGGTGAAGGATTAATTTCACTGATGATGCTCCATTGCGTGCAGGACACCTGAACAACTTCTGAATGATCATGCAATACTTGAACACTAGTGAATTTGGTGTTATTGTAAGATGAGAAAAAAGGTTGTTGGAAAAACAGAATAACACAAAATAACACATGATGAACATGTCAAAAGTGCGATGGTAAACAAGGTCTCCTTTTCAGAGTCCTATCCTTAGTGAGCAGGTCTCATTCTAATCACCCGATTCTTCACTATCACTGTGATATGAAATTTAGACTTGGTCTGGATGAGTTAAAGGAAAAGTAGCAAAGAGTCAAAATAACTAGTATACTTACCAGTGGTATACGTAATTAAATATATCACATGCTTAAACATAGAAATACACAATTTCATAATTACAATTATAAAACTGTCTATAAAATAGTTGTTTTAACTGCAAATCCTTAATGCAAAACTAAGGTTTCAATCAAATCAATTAGAGAATGGAATTTACAGAAACAGAGATTTAAAATCTCTTGTTTAGCTTTTGCAACCATAATCTGTGCATTTGATGTACAGGCTAAGTCACACTCAAGAATACAGGTCTGATTTCAAATTATGTAACAGATTGACAGAAATGTCTGCATTTCAGTTTTTAACTTTTTAACTGATAAATTTGCCATTAGTCATATGTTGGAAACTAGGGGCCCTCCTAGTTTGCAACAATGCCAAGGACTGGACATAAGAAACATTTTGTCTGAAGAGACCAGTTGTATTACTGAATAGGTCTCATTTAGATTTGGAATTTGAATGATCAGAACTTTAATTGATGTGTGACTAAAGCCATGCACATGTCCTGCATATTACAGTGTTTCCATAACACCTCAAAATTGTTTGACACAATTTAAAAGAAAAGAAATTATGGCAATAATTTCCCTTGTCCTATATGTATGAAGGAGAATGATGTATGATGCAGATTTGCATGATGTGAATAATTTTAGCCTAGATAGTCTTATGATCTATACTAGGTAGAGATGTTGTGAGTTTGTAGTAGGGGGTGTGTGCTGTATGCTTGTGTAGAAGATGGGTGGTGTCTCTCCTACCATAATTTGTGTTGCATAATTTAGTTCCAGTTCTACACTGGGAGGCCATTTATCTGTGAGTGTTATGAGGTGTGGATGGCCTCTTGAAGTTTCTACACACCCATCTTCTGCATGTAAAGCTGTGTGTCCTGGCTCAATGCAGGTGGGACCAGACCCTTGTGGAATCTGCCCCTAAAATGGCAGCTGTCAGTCCTGAAAGGGAAACAGACACAGAGAAAAAACAGTTGATCTTGAACCTTTAAACAAATTGCATTAAGATAGATGGTGCCATCTTAATTTTTCTCGAATGGTCTTATCCAGACAGTTGTTGCAGATGGCTTTAATCTGTTAAGATTTTATGCCATCAGAAGAAAATTTGTTTTAGTTTACAAAGACATAGATCATTATTATGATTATGTTTCTGCAAAGAAAAAGGCCAGATAAGACTGAATGTTAGTGGTCAGTTTAAGCATTGTCAGAGAATCTTGCACCTTAAGTTGCTATTGCAGCTGTGCTTACACAGTCTGTTGTGTTGTGAGGATTATGACACCCAGGTCTCCTGGGGAATCTCACACTAGCCAGATCTGTGATTAGGGCACCAGATCACCATTTGTGGTGCTGTGCTGTTTGTTTAGCAATCGGTATTTATGGTGTCATTCAAATACTTGACCATTTGGACCTCTGTGGTCTGTAAAAACAGAAGAGTTTCTGCCTGATATTAACATTTCACACAACTTTAATTACATGTCCAGTAAAATAACTTCCCTGATCAGATCCCATGTGATCTAGTGCTCCCAGAGAGGAGTTTGCTAACACTTGTCCACTTTGTTTGTGGTTTTGTTGCGAAGGAAAATCAAAACTTGTTCCTCCCTTGTCAGTGGGTTACAGATCAATAGAATCAAATTTGATCAGGTTTTGATCTTGAATGGATTTAGCCTACTCAAGATATGACAATCAGGTTAATAATTTTGGTTGGTAAAAATACTGGGCATTATAATTTTTCTCATTAAAGATTCTCGTACAGATAGAAGATAAAGAAATTCTTTCCCATTACTTTGATTTCTTCCTTCCATTTTTCTTTCCTAACAATTTAATTAAAGCAATTGTGAAGCACATTGTAGCCTTATGGCAATTCTGTGCTCCTGTACATGGTCTAACTGCAGCTATACGGAAAACGGCTGAGTGTTCCATTTAGGAGACAAGCAAATTTAACATAGACACACATACAACTTGAAACTGTTGTACAATTTCAGTATTCCAGTTATTCCAACTCACACAAGACACATGGTCTAGAATGCATAGCATCTACAACCTTAAACCTAAGTGTGTCATGCATCACTTACAGTAAAGCAGCCATGTGTTTTAAAGAATAACTCAACTAGTCTAGGTGCACATGTAGTAGCACAAACAACTAGAATGTGTGTTCTATGAGAACAATGTGTCTAACACAATTACAAATTTGAGCCCTTCCGTTGATCCCTTACAATTCTTCCAGCACTGATAGTACTCCCAACTTCTGTCTACATTCTAGTTCCATCTTACTACACCCTGATTCCTTCTGCTGTTCTCCAAAATTCTTTCTTCTTCCAAACCATTGCTTGAATCATCATGAGATTAAAGGCCATCCCTGGCCATTATAATATAATATATATCATAATGTGATCATAATATAAATTATATTATATTAAAATAGTATGAATTAAAAATAATTTTATTTGCTGGTCTCAAGAGGGTCTTGGCTGAGTAATTTGTCATCTCACTGATCTTTTAGAAGGTGTTTGGCCCTGAAGCTACAGCTGTGCTGACATGAGCAGTGGTGTTAACAGCAACAGGCCAAACTGGAAACAGTTATAGACTTTGATGCTGTGAATATTGAGTCAAATCATTTAAAGATTTTTGTGACTACAATATAAAATTGGACACAATTTTCTTGTTTTGGACTAAGATGTTATCAATTACATTCTTCTGAGAATCTATTTGGATATGAAAAGAAAGGTTGGACAAACACAGGTCTGATTGAGAGCACAAAGATTAATTTTTGGTCTGTTTGTTCTCTCAGTCTCTTTTGAGACACTGAACAACATTCAAGAGTGCAGTAATTTTAAAATCTGAAATAAGACCAAGGTAAAAGATATGTTTTATAAGACTGAGCCTTAAACAGTGCTGTTTACACCATTTGTGACATAAGTCGTAAACCTTCTTCGCACCTCTTGAACAATTTCAAAGTATAGTGATGTGATTCATCTTATTCTTTGGCTAAATTTCTTTTCTGAAACAAAGACAAGCTGAGCATGTCCTTTGAATGGGTGAAACCCTCAGGCTTGGTTACAAGCCTCTAACATCATAATTATCATTATGTACGTCAGTTTTAAAATTTAGGGTATTTCCAATTGCAGTCTCTAGGACTTCTGCATGGCAGCAGTTCTCCAGGACTGAGACAGAAATATAGCTTCTTTTCTTTTATAAATGTTTAGTTTCACAACACTGTTTTGTCCAGCTTTACATTTCACACACAAAGGATTCCAGTGAGAGACTTTTCTCATTTTTATCTTTTGGTTTATCCAATCACAAGATTTTTCACAAGTTAACGTGACCATTTGCTTATTTTCAGGGTTGCAACGTTGTTGCAGCAAAGCAAATAAACATGTAGCTGAGCATTCTTTACCTCAGAATTTAGGTTTTAATTTACAGCCCTTGTTGAATACCAGAATAAAATTTGGATGCTGTTATTCCAATTTAAAGTTAATCTCTTGTTGCGTAGGCAAACAAAGAGATCTTTAAAGTTAAAGCAAGGGATATCATTCCTCATCTACGCTGCTGCTATCATGTCCCTGATAAAATGCGGTTGCCTAATTCTCCAGCCCCACGGATTTCGGTCTTAAATCTGGGTATGCCGCCCCATTCTACAAATGTGTCTAAGGGATGCGTCTGTCTTTCCCTCAACACTTCTAAAAGGCAAATAAGACTGGACTTACCACAGCAGCTGAAGAAAGAGAAGATGATCAAACCTCTCGCTTGTTGCAAATCCCAATTTTCCGCTGAAAAGACACTCGCCAACTGGATATGGGAGATCACGGAGGGAATGTCACCACTTTGTAAGGAACCCCCCATCGGCCCAAAAACGGAATCCGACGGCCAGGGCGAAGGTTAACTGCGTGTATGTCTTTTCAGCGCCTCTGTGAAGTTCACGTAATTTCACTCGTTTAATCTGACTCCAATTTCAAATGATTATTACTCTTAGGTTGTGTTTCCAGTTAGAAATGAATCATTTGTTATGTATTAATTTAGATATTTGGTTATTCTGGGTATCCCATATTTTCAATTATTGGTTCATTACGGACCCATATCACTTAGATACGTCACTTGGCCGATTTGAGTGCGATTCACGATCACAAATTCGCCAGTTCTGATTCTTAGTCAGAGGATGCAGAGTTTACTAATGCATTTGAGTCGAACCGCCACATGCTTGTTCATACAAAAACACAGCTTTCTTAGTCACGATACTGCAACTTGCTAAGCCAGTTGATAGACAAAAATCAAAAGGTCCCATGATGTGCTCACATGCTCCTTTCATGGGCCTTTAGTTTTAATCTATCCTGACAGATTTGCGGAAATATGGACTCCAATAATCTACCGGTCATAATGATTTCAGAAGAATCCAGAGTAAATCAAATATAACATTTTATTTTGTCAAGTAAAATGTATCATGTCAATTACATAGTTGGACAATTAGAAGCCAATTCAGAAATAATAAATGCATAACATCAATTACTCAAAGAAATGCATATACACACTGTGATGTGTGAATGTCTTCAGACATTCAACCATCCCTGCATGGGGGCTTCTGGCTACAGAAGATCCCACATGGCTGCTTTGCACTTTACCTTATATACCCAGACCAGAACAAAGGATTTGTAGATATTTACTACACCAACACCTGTTTTGGGGGAGAGGGTGGGTTATCAGATCTCTTGAAGAGACAAAAGGAGGACAGAATTCTCCCTAGTTTTCCATCTTCCTCATAACATAAGTGACTGCTGTGAAACTGAGACCATTTTACCAATCGCACTGAGACATTTAAAATGATACCAAACATGAAAGGGGAAAAAACAATATATACACAAGTTACATTATACATCTTGAAGAACTTTCAGTGACTTGAGTTAGGGGGAAGGGAAGGAGGGTGTGTGCGGGGTGGGGGAGGGTTGCATCCCGTAGATGTTGTGAGGGCAAGGCGTTGTCCTATGCTATTTCTTTGAGATCTTCTCTCCAGATGAGTTTTATTGCTTTATTGCAGGCCACTTGATCTCAGTTTTGTCTTAGCAGGAAAATCAAGTCTTACAGTCCGCCCTGGCCTCTTGGGGCAAATTCAAATCAGTCCTGAGGGGCCACTTTTGGACATTTCCTGCTTCCATATATTGGGTGTTGTTTTCAGAGTGTTCATGGGTTGGCACCTAGCAGCACCAGTCGATGGGTGCAGGAGTCAAGTCGTCACCTGAAATAACAACATTAAGGCAGGTTGAACATTAAGATGATATATACTGCAGAATGCATCTCTGTGACACACAGTTCCTTTAGTGTGGATGTACTGTGCTGACTGGATGCTGTAGCCGCTGGACATGATGTCTGTGATCCTCTTGGTCAGGTTTGCATCCACCTGCACTTGGCTGTGGTGGTATTCTGCCTGTAGAATGACTGGTTGTAACCAAGTCTGTTGTGTTGGTCAGCATGAGCAGAATGTGTCAGGAAAGTCTCATTACACTTTATGGGAACATTTGTGTCCGCCCCAGGTTTAATTGATCCTGTGAGAAGTCCTCGGTTACCTTCAAGTAGAAGGTTTTTTTTTTTGCCGGGCAGGTCAAATCTCCGTGGGTGAAGGATTAATTTCACTGATGATGCTCCATTGCGTGCAGGACACCTGAACAACTTCTGAATGATCATGCAATACTTGAACACTAGTGAATTTGGTGTTATTGTAAGATGAGAAAAAGGTTGTTGGAAAAACAGAATAACACAAAATAACACATGATGAACATGTCAAAAGTGCGATGGTAAACAAGGTCTCCTTTTCAGAGTCCTATCCTTAGTGAGCAGGTCTCATTCTAATCACCCGATTCTTCACTATCACTGTGATATGAAATTTAGACTTGGTCTGGATGAGTTAAAGGAAAAGTAGCAAAGAGTCAAAATAACTAGTATACTTACCAGTGGTATACGTAATTAAATATATCACATGCTTAAACATAGAAATACACAATTTCATAATTACAATTATAAAACTGTCTATAAAATAGTTGTTTTAACTGCAAATCCTTAATGCAAAACTAAGGTTTCAATCAAATCAATTAGAGAATGGAATTTACAGAAACAGAGATTTAAAATCTCTTGTTTAGCTTTGCAACCATAATCTGTGCATTTGATGTACAGGCTAAGTCACACTCAAGAATACAGGTCTGATTTCAAATTATGTAACAGATTGACAGAAATGTCTGCATTTCAGTTTTTAACTTTTTAACTGATAAATTTGCCATTAGTCATATGTTGGAAACTAGGGGCCCTCCTAGTTTGCAACAATGCCAAGGACTGGACATAAGAAACATTTTGTCTGAAGAGACCAGTTGTATTACTGAATAGGTCTCATTTAGATTTGGAATTTGAATGATCAGAACTTTAATTGATGTGTGACTAAAGCCATGCACATGTCCTGCATATTACAGTGTTTCCATAACACCTCAAAATTGTTTGACACAATTTAAAAAAAGAAAGAAATTATGGCAATAATTTCCCTTGTCCTATATGTATGAAGGAGAATGATGTATGATGCAGATTTGCATGATGTGAATAATTTTAGCCTAGATAGTCTTATGATCTATACTAGGTAGAGATGTTGTGAGTTTGTAGTAGGGGTGTGTGCTGTATGCTTGTGTAGAAGATGGGTGGTGTCTCTCCTACCATAATTTGTGTTGCATAATTTAGTTCCAGTTCTACACTGGGAGGCCATTTATCTGTGAGTGTTATGAGGTGTGGATGGCCTCTTGAAGTTTCTACACACCCATCTTCTGCATGTAAAGCTGTGTGTCCTGGCTCAATGCAGGTGGGACCAGACCCTTGTGGAATCTGCCCCTAAAATGGCAGCTGTCAGTCCTGAAAGGGAAACAGACACAGAGAAAAACAGTTGATCTTGAACCTTTAAACAAATTGCATTAAGATAGATGGTGCCATCTTAATTTTTCTCGAATGGTCTTATCCAGACAGTTGTTGCAGATGGCTTTAATCTGTTAAGATTTTATGCCATCAGAAGAAAATTTGTTTTAGTTTACAAAGACATAGATCATTATTATGATTATGTTTCTGCAAAGAAAAAGGCCAGATAAGACTGAATGTTAGTGGTCAGTTTAAGCATTGTCAGAGAATCTTGCACCTTAAGTTGCTATTGCAGCTGTGCTTACACAGTCTGTTGTGTTGTGAGGATTATGACACCCAGGTCTCCTGGGGAATCTCACACTAGCCAGATCTGTGATTAGGGCACCAGATCACCATTTGTGGTGCTGTGCTGTTTGTTTAGCAATCGGTATTTATGGTGTCATTCAAATACTTGACCATTTGGACCTCTGTGGTCTGTAAAAACAGAAGAGTTTCTGCCTGATATTAACATTTCACACAACTTTAATTACATGTCCAGTAAAATAACTTCCCTGATCAGATCCCATGTGATCTAGTGCTCCCAGAGAGGAGTTTGCTAACACTTGTCCACTTTGTTTGTGGTTTTGTTGCGAAGGAAAATCAAAACTTGTTCCTCCCTTGTCAGTGGGTTACAGATCAATAGAATCAAATTTGATCAGGTTTTGATCTTGAATGGATTTAGCCTACTCAAGATATGACAATCAGGTTAATAATTTTGGTTGGTAAAAATACTGGGCATTATAATTTTTCTCATTAAAGATTCTCGTACAGATAGAAGATAAAGAAATTCTTTCCCATTACTTTGATTTCTTCCTTCCATTTTTCTTTCCTAACAATTTAATTAAAGCAATTGTGAAGCACATTGTAGCCTTATGGCAATTCTGTGCTCCTGTACATGGTCTAACTGCAGCTATACGAAAACGGCTGAGTGTTCCATTTAGGAGACAAGCAAATTTAACATAGACACACATACAACTTGAAACTGTTGTACAATTTCAGTATTCCAGTTATTCCAACTCACACAAGACACATGGTCTAGAATGCATAGCATCTACAACCTTAAACCTAAGTGTGTCATGCATCACTTACAGTAAAGCAGCCATGTGTTTTAAAGAATAACTCAACTAGTCTAGGTGCACATGTAGTAGCACAAACAACTAGAATGTGTGTTCTATGAGAACAATGTGTCTAACACAATTACAAATTTGAGCCCTTCCGTTGATCCCTTACAATTCTTCCAGCACTGATAGTACTCCCAACTTCTGTCTACATTCTAGTTCCATCTTACTACACCCTGATTCCTTCTGCTGTTCTCCAAAATTCTTTCTTCTTCCAAACCATTGCTTGAATCATCATGAGATTAAAGGCCATCCCTGGCCATTATAATATAATATATATCATAATGTGATCATAATATAAATTATATTATATTAAAATAGTATGAATTAAAAATAATTTTATTTGCTGGTCTCAAGAGGGTCTTGGCTGAGTAATTTGTCATCTCACTGATCTTTTAGAAGGTGTTTGGCCCTGAAGCTACAGCTGTGCTGACATGAGCAGTGGTGTTAACAGCAACAGGCCAAACTGGAAACAGTTATAGACTTTGATGCTGTGAATATTGAGTCAAATCATTTAAAGATTTTTGTGACTACAATATAAAATTGGACACAATTTTCTTGTTTTGGACTAAGATGTTATCAATTACATTCTTCTGAGAATCTATTTGGATATGAAAAGAAAGGTTGGACAAACACAGGTCTGATTGAGAGCACAAAGATTAATTTTTGGTCTGTTTGTTCTCTCAGTCTCTTTTGAGACACTGAACAACATTCAAGAGTGCAGTAATTTTAAAATCTGAAATAAGACCAAGGTAAAAGATATGTTTTATAAGACTGAGCCTTAAACAGTGCTGTTTACACCATTTGTGACATAAGTCGTAAACCTTCTTCGCACCTCTTGAACAATTTCAAAGTATAGTGATGTGATTCATCTTATTCTTTGGCTAAATTTCTTTTACGAAACAAAGACAAGCTGAGCATGTCCTTTGAATGGGTGAAACCCTCAGGCTTGGTTACAAGCCTCTAACATCATAATTATCATTATGTACGTCAGTTTTAAAATTTAGGGTATTTCCAATTGCAGTCTCTAGGACTTCTGCATGGCAGCAGTTCTCCAGGACTGAGACAGAAATATAGCTTCTTTTCTTTTATAAATGTTTAGTTTCACAACACTGTTTTGTCCAGCTTTACATTTCACACACAAAGGATTCCAGTGAGAGACTTTTCTCATTTTTATCTTTTGGTTTATCCAATCACAAGATTTTTTCACAAGTTAACGTGACCATTTGCTTATTTTTCAGGGTTGCAACGTTGTTGCAGCAAAGCAAATAAACATGTAGCTGAGCATTCTTTACCTCAGAATTTAGGTTTTAATTTACAGCCCTTGTTGAATACCAGAATAAAATTTGGATGCTGTTATTCCAATTTAAGGTTAATCTCTTGATGCGTAGGCAAACAAGGAGATCTTTAAGGTTAAAGCAAGGGATATCATTTCCTCATCTACGCTCCCGCTATCATGTCCCTGATAAAATGCGGTTGCCTAATTCTCCAGCCCCACCGGATTTCGGTCTCCGGTCTTAAATCTGGGTATGCCGCCCCATTCTACAAATGTGTCTAAGGGATGCGTCTGTCTTTCCCTCAACACTTCTAAAAGGCAAATAAGACTGGACTTACCACAGCAGCTGAAGAAAGAGAAGATGATCAAACCTCTCGCTTGTTGCAAATCCCAATTTTCCGCTGAAAAGACACTCGCCAACTGGATATGGGAGATCACGGAGGGAATGTCACCACTTTGTAAGGAACCCCCATCGGCCCAAAAGCGGAATCCGGCGGCCAGGGGCGAAGGTTAACAGCGTGTATGTCTTTTCAGCGCCTCTGTGAAGTTCACGTAATTTCACTCGTTTAATCTGACTCAATTTCAAATGATTATTACTCTTAGGTTGTGTTTCCAGTTAGAAATGAATCATTTGTTATGTATTAATTTAGATATTTGGTTATTCTGGGTATCCCATATTTTCAATTATTGGTTCATTACGGACCCATATCACTTAGATACGTCACTTGGCCGATTTGAGTGCGATTCACGATCACAAATTCGCCAGTTCTGATTCTTAGTCAGAGGATGCAGAGTTTACTAATGCATTTGAGTCGAACCGCCACATGCTTGTTCATACAAAAACACAGCTTTCTTAGTCACGATACTGCAACTTGCTAAGCCAGTTGATAGACAAAATCAAAAGGTCCCATGATGTGCTCACATGCTCCTTTCATGGGCCTTTAGTTTTAATCTATCCTGACGCAGATTTGCGGAAATATGGACTCAATAATCTACCGGTCATAATGATTTCAGAAGAATCCAGAGTAAATCAAATATAACATTTTATTTTGTCAAGTAAAATGTATCATGTCAATTACATAGTTGGACAATTAGAAGCCAATTCAGAAATAATAAATGCATAACATCAATTACTCAAAGAAATGCATATACACACTGTGATGTGTGAATGTCTTCAGACATTCAACCATCTCTGCATGGGGGCTTCTGGCTACAGAAGATCCCACATGGCTGCTTTGCACTTTACCTTATATACCCAGACCAGAACAAAGGATTTGTAGATATTTACTACACCAACACCTGTTTTGGGGGAGAGGGGTGGGTTATCAGATCTCTTGAAGAGACAAAAGGAGGACAGAATTCTCCCTAGTTTTCCATCTTCCTCATAACATAAGTGACTGCTGTGAAACTGAGACCATTTTACCAATCGCACTGAGACATTTAAAATGATACCAAACATGAAAGGAAAAAACAATATATACACAAGTTACATTATACATCTTGAAGAACTTTCAGTGACTTGAGTTAGGGGGACGGGAAGGAGGGTGTGTGCGGGGTGGGGGGAGGGGTTGCATCCTGTAGATGTTGTGAGGGCAAGGCGTTGTCCTATGCTATTTCTTTGAGATCTTCTCTCCAGATGAGTTTTATTGCTTTATTGCAGGGCACTTGATCTCAGTTTTGTCTTAGCAGGAAAATCAAGTCTTACAATGCATTGAAGAGATAACACATGTGCATAACATTTCATACACGACCTAACTTAAAAACATAAAAGTTATGCAGTGTTTCATTGCATTGTATACAAGAACTTATTTTGTTGTGCATTGTTTATTTAACACATTACACAGGTGCAGTTGAACTGCACTGCTTACAAAAAACTAATTCCTTTTTGGAGAGAAAAAAAATAATAATAATAAAAATAACGTGCGTTGCAATAAAACACTTAAACCCGTTGTGCAGAGAAGAGATACACAAACATACACAACATATGTGCTGTTTTATTGCATTGTATAATAGATCTAACTTATGCCGTTATGCATGCAAAAGATACTAAACATGCTCAATGCTGTGCATTGAAGAGATAACATAGTGCTATTGCATTGCGAATAAGATCTAACTTGTTCCGTTGTGCAATAAGAGGTAACATTTATGCGCCGTTGCATTGCATAAAAGGTTCATTGTCAGAAATATGTTCAGTTGGTCAAATATGGAATTCTGTATAGTTGATGTAATATCAGAAGGTGTCGATGAGTATGTATAAAAAGTTTAATATCGAATACTCTTTGGCCAGAAATAATTTCAGTAGGTCCAATTTGGACTATTGTCTGGCTGACATAACATCAGATACAGGCAACGATTATGTATAGAAATATCATGATCGAGGACTAAATTGCCAGAAACACGTCCAGTAGGTCTAATATGGACTTCTGTTTGGCTGAAGTGACATTAGAAGGAGTCAATATGTATTTATAGAACGTCCAGGATAAAGTGCTCTTGGGCCAGAAATATGTTTATTAATATGTGCCGTTGCATTACAATACATAAAAGAACTAAATCCGTTATCCAGTGATGAATGTGCTGTTGAATTGCGTTGCATACAGGAACTAACTCTTTCCTTCGTGCACTGAAGAGATACACAACATTTTTGTTGTTGCAATGAATGAACTAACTCATCCGTTGAACTTTGCACTGTTTCCTTTCATTGTATAAAAGAACAACGAAATGCAATGACTGTAAGAAATTATTCATTTGTGCACTGAAGAGATACAGTCTAACTTAACCCAATGTGCAGTGAAGAGATACACAAAACAGGTGATGGTAATGATAACTCTTTCCTTTATGCATTCAAGAGAAAACACAAATCATATATGCTTGTTGCATTGCAAAAAAGCAAAAGAACTAACTGTTTCATGAAATATACAAGAATTGCATCCGTTATGCATTGAAGAGATAAAACATCACAGGTGCTTGTTGCACTGCATTGCTTACAAGAACTAACTCTTGTGCATTGAAAAGAAAACAAATCATATTATGCTGTTGTATTGCAAGAAAGACTGTTTCATTGCATTACATACAATAATTAACTTATTACGTTGTGCAAAGAAGAATTTAATATAACAAGGGCTGTTGCATTGCAATGCATACAAGAAGTTATGCACTGTTTACTTGCAACGTTTGCAAGAACTAACTTATTCCTTAGGCAATGAAGAGACAACAAATACATGGCGGTGTTGCAATGAATGAACTCGTTCGTTATACATTGAAGAGATAAAAAGCGTGGTTACATTGCCATGAATACAAGACCGTTAGGTAAGCACTATTTCCTTGCACTGCATACAAAATCTAACTGATTCTGTTGTGCAATTAACAGATAACACAACACGGGTTCTGTTGCATTGTATACCAGAACTAACTTAATCGGTTGTGTGGTAAATAATATAACGCATATATGCTGTTGCATTGCATTGTTTTCAATAAACATATTAAAAATCTTAGAACTCATTCTGTTGTACAGTGCATGCACTATTTTCCTTGCATTGTATACATACAAAAATAACATTCCGTTGTGCAATGAACAGGTAACGCATAATAACACGGGTGCTTTTGCACTGCATTACATAAAGAACTAAAATGACAACATATGCCGTTGTGCATTGAAGAGGTAACACGTATGTTCTGATGCACTGCATGTAAGCTTATGCACTGTTTCCTTGTATTGTTTTAAAAGAACAACGAAATGCCATGAACATAAGAAATTAATCATTCTGCACTGAAGAGAAAACACACATATCTACACGGATCTAAATCCGATGTGCAGTGAATAACACAAAGATCATACACAGGCGCTGGTGCATTGCAAGATATAACGCAGATACGCTGTTGCGTTGCGTTGCGTTCAGTATGTTAACTCACTTATAACTTATTCTGTTTTGCATTGAATGCACTATTTCCTTGCATTGTATACAAAGAAAATTAATCATTCTTCATGCACTGAAGAGATACATATCTAACTTAACCCGATATGCAATGATGAAAAACATAAAAGGTATGCACTGTTTCATTGCATTGTATACAATGCATCGTGTGCATTGTTCATTTAACATATTACACAGGTGCTGTTGAACTGCATTGCACAGAGAGAAAAAAAAATAACGTGCTGTTGCATTGCAATCAAACAATAAACTATTTCATTTGTTCTGTTGCATTACACTGCAATGTTTTGTAGCATTACAAACATACATTGTATGTTTCTGAAGCATTGTATACAAGAACGACCTATTCCGTTATGCAATGAAGACCAAACACATAACACTGATGCTGTTCCGTTGCAATGCATGTAAGAGAACTGGTGCATTACATTGTATACTAGAACTAACTTAATCCGTTGTGTGGTAAAGATATAACGCATATACGCTGTTGCATTGCATTGCATTCGATATGTTGACTAACTTTATAACTTATTCTGTTTTGCATTGTATTCACTGAATACAAAGAAAGATAACTTTTTCCTTTGTGCGATGAACAGATAACACATAACAAGGGTGCATTACATGAACTAAAATGACATAACATATTTCGATTTGCGTTAAAGAGGTAACATATTTCCTGTTGCATTGCAAGGTAGCTTATGCACAGTTTCCTTACGAAACGCGATATAAAAATGAATCATTCTGCACTGAAGAGAAACATACATGTCTACACGATATAACTTAATCCGATGTGCAGTGAAGATCTACACAAAACAGGTGCTGGTGCAGTGCATTGTATACAAGAACTAACTTAATCCGTTATGTGGTAAAGATATAAACGCATATGTGCTGTTGCATTGCATAGCATTCATTATTCTAACTAACATATTCTGTTTTGCCTCGTATGCACTATTTCCTATATCACTACTATAATCAGATATCATTACTATATCAGAAGGTGTCGATGAGTATGTATAAAAGTTCAATATCGAATACTCTTTGGCCAGAAATATTTTCAGTATATGGACTATTGTCTGGCTGACATAACATCAGATACAGGCAACGATTATGTATAGAAATTTCATGATCGAGGACTAAATTGCCAGAAACACGTCCAGTAGGTCTAATATGGACTTCTGTATGGCTGAAGTGACATTAGAAGGAGTCAATATGTATTTATAGAACGTCCAGGATAAAGTGCTCTTGGGCCAGAAATATGTTTATTAATATGTGCCGTTGCATTACAATGCATAAAAGAACTAAATCCGTTATCCAGTGATGAATGTGCTGTTGAATTGCGTTGCATACAGGAACTAACTCTTTCCTTCGTGCACTGAAGAGATACACAACATTTTTGTTGTTGCAATGAATGAACTAACTCATCCGTTGAACTTTGCACTGTTTCCTTTCATTGTATAAAAGAACAACGAAATGCAATGACTGTAAGAAATTATTCATTTGTGCACTGAAGAGATACAGTCTAACTTAACCCGATGTGCAGTGAAGAGATAGACAAAACAGGTGATGGTAATGATAACTCTTTCCTTTATGCATTCAAGAGAAAACACAAATCATATATGCTTGTTGCATTGCAAAAAAGCAAAAGAAATAACTGTTTCATGAAATATACAAGAATTGTATCCGTTGTGCATTGAAGAGATAAAACATGACAGGTGCTTGTTGCACTGCATTGCTTACAAGAACTAACTCTTGTGCATTGAAAAGAAAACAAATCGTATTATGCTGTTGTATTGCAAGAAAGACTGTTTCATTGCATTACATACAATAATTAACTTATTACGTTGTGCAAAGAAGAATTTAATATAACAAGGGGCTGTTGCATTGCAATGCATACAAGAACTATCAGTTATGCACTGTTTACTTGCAACGTTTGCAAGAACTAACTTATTCCTTAGGCAATGAAGAGACAACAAATACATAGCGGTGTTGCAATGAATCAACTCTTTCGTTATACATTGAAGTGATAAAAAGCGTGGTTACATTGCCATGAATACAAGACCGTTAGGTAAGCACTATTTCCTTGCACTGCATACAAAATCTAACTTATTCTGTTGTGCAATGAACATATAACACAACACGGGTTCTGTTGCATTGTATACCAGAACTAACTTAATCCGTTGTGTGGTAAATAATATAACGCATATATGCTGTTGCATTGCATTGTTTTCAATAAACATATTAAAAATCTTAGAACTCATTCTGTTGTACAGTGCATGCACTATTTTCCTTGCATTGTATACATACAAAAATAACATTCCGTTGTGCAATGAACAGGTAACGCATAATAACACGGGTGCTTTTGCACTGCATTACATAAAAGAACTAAAATGACAACATATACCGTTGTGCATTGAAGAGGTAACACGTATGTTCTGATGCACTGCATGTAAGCTTATGCACTGTTTCCTTGTATTGTTTTAAAAGAACAACGAAATGCCATGAACATAAGAAATTAATCATTCTGCACTGAAGAGAAAACATACCTATCTACACGGATCTAAATCCGATGTGGTGAATAACACAAAGATCATACACAGGCGTTGGTGCATTGCAAGATATAACGCAGATACGCTGTTGCGTTGCGTTGCGTTCAGTATGTTAACTCACATATAACTTATTCTGTTTTGCATTGAATGCACTATTTCCTTGCATTGTATACAAAGAAAATTAATCATTCTTCATGCACTGAAGAGATACATATCTAACTTAACCCGATATGCAATGATGAAAAACTTAAAAGGTATGCACTGTTTCATTGCATTGTATACAATGCATGGTGTGCATTGTTCATTTAACATATTACACAGGTGCTGTTGAACTGCATTGCACAGAGAGAAAAATAACGTGCTGTTGCATTGCAATCAAACAATAAACTATTTCATTTGTTCTGTTGCATTACACTGCAATGTTTTGTAGCATTGCAAACATACATTGTATGTTTCTGAAGCATTGTATACAAGAACGACCTATTCCGTTATGCAATGAAGACCAAACACATAACACTGATGCTGTTCCGTTGCAATGCATGTAAGAGAACTGGTGCATTACATTGTATACTAGAACTAACTTAATCCGTTGTGTGGTAAAGATATAACACATATACGCTGTTGCATTGCATTGCATTCGATATGTTGACTAACTTTATAACTTATTCTGTTTTGCATTGTATTCACTGAATACAAAGAAAGATAACTTTTTCCTTTGTGCGATGAACAGATAACACATAACAAGGGTGCATTACATGAACTAAAATGACATAACATATTTCGATTTGCGTTAAAGAGGTAACATATTTCCTGTTGCATTGCAAGGTAGCTTATGCACAGTTTCCTTACGAAACGCGATATAAAAAATGAATCATTCTGCACTGAAGAGAAACATACATGTCTACACGATATAACTTAATCCGATGTGCAGTGAAGATCTACACAAAACAGGTGCTGGTGCAGTGCATTGTATACAAGAACTAACTTAATCCGTTATGTGGTAAAGATATAAACGCATATGTGCTGTTGCATTGCATAGCATTCATTATTCTAACTAACATATTCTGTTTTGCCTCGTATGCACTATTTCCTATATCACTACTATAATCAGATATCATTACTATATCAGAAGGTGTCGATGAGTATGTATAAAAGTTCAATATCGAATACTCTTTGGCCAGAAATATTTTCAGTATATGGACTATTGTCTGGCTGACATAACATCAGATACAGGCAACGATTATGTATAGAAATTTCATGATCGAGGACTAAATTGCCAGAAACACGTCCAGTAGGTCTAATATGGACTTCTGTATGGCTGAAGTGACATTAGAAGGAGTCAATATGTATTTATAGAACGTCCAGGATAAAGTGCTCTTGGGCCAGAAATATGTTTATTAATATGTGCCGTTGCATTACAATGCATAAAAGAACTAAATCCGTTAACTTATTCTGTTGTGCAATGAACAGATAACACAACACGGGTTCTGTTGCATTGTATACCAGAACTAACTTAATCGGTTGTGTGGTAAATAATATAACGCATATATGCTGTTGCATTGCATTGTTTTCAATAAACATATTAAAAATCTTAGAACTTATTCTGTTGTACAGTGCATGCACTATTTTCCTTGCATTGTATACATACAAAAAATAACATTCCGTTGTGCAATGAACAGGTAACGCATAATAACACGGGTGCTTTTGCACTGCATTACATAAAAGAACTAAATGACAACATATGCCGTTGTGCATTGAAGAGGTAACACGTATGTTCTGATGCACTGCATGTAAGCTTATGCACTGTTTCCTTGTATTGTTTTAAAAGAACAACGAAATGCCATGAACATAAGAAATTAATCATTCTGCACTGAAGAGAAAACACACATATCTACACGGATCTAAATCCGATGTGCAGTGAATAACACAAAGATCATACACAGGCGCTGGTGCATTGCAAGATATAACGCAGATACGCTGTTGCGTTGCGTTGCGTTCAGTATGTTAACTCACTTATAACTTATTCTGTTTTGCATTGAATGCACTATTTCCTTGCATTGTATACAAAGAAAATTAATCATTCTTCATGCACTGAAGAGATACATATCTAACTTAACCCGATATGCAATGATGAAAAACATAAAAGGTATGCACTGTTTCATTGCATTGTATACAATGCATCGTGTGCATTGTTCATTTAACATATTACACAGGTGCTGTTGAACTGCATTGCACAGAGAGAGAAAAATAACGTGCTGTTGCATTGCAATCAAACAATAAACTATTTCATTTGTTCTGTTGCATTACACTGCAATGTTTTGTAGCATTGCAAACATACATTGTATGTTTCTGAAGCATTGTATACAAGAACGACCTATTCCGTTATGCAATGAAGACCAAACACATAACACTGATGCTGTTCCGTTGCAATGCATGTAAGAGAACTGGTGCATTACATTGTATACTAGAACTAACTTAATCCGTTGTGTGGTAAAGATATAACACATATACGCTGTTGCATTGCATTGTTTTCAATAAACATATTAAAAATCTTAGAACTTATTCTGTTGTACAGTGCATGCACTACTTTCCTATGCATCTGATACGCACTTTATGGCGTAGTATACGCACGAACCCCCACCCGGTACACAATAGCGTGTCATATACACGCCATAAAGTGCGTATCATATGCACGCCATTAAGTGCGTATCATATGCACGCGAAAAACTGCGTATCATATGCACGCCAAAACTCATTTTGGCGTATGTATTCTACGAGATTACACACGCGTACTATTGATACGCATTCTCATGTGTTCGCGTTGGTTCTGTTGCAAAGCAATGAATACAAGAACTACATACAAGCTATGCACTGTTTCCTTGTATTGTATAAAACAACGAAATGCATTGAATGTACGAAATTATTCAGTTGTGCACTGAAAAGATAACATACACACGATCTAACATAACCCGATTGTGCAGTGAAGAGATACACAACACAGGTGATGATGATGATGATGATGATGAAGGATGATGATGAAGGGTGATGCTTTTTATATAAGAACCCTATATGCTTTTATATGAGAAAGACTTATTCTGTTGTGCATTAAAGATTTAACACATATGTGCTGTTGCATTGCAATGCATTCAAGAAATATCATGTACGTTATGCACTGTGTTCTTGCATTGTGTACAAGAACTAATTTATTCCTTCATGCACCGAAGGAATAACACATAACATATGTGGTGTTGCAGTGAATGAACGAACTCATCCGTTGTTCACTGAAGAGATAACAGGCGTGGCTGCATTCCATGAATACAACACCTAACAGTATGCACTGTTTCCAAACAACCGAAACGTAACACGTATGGGCCGTTGCATTACAATGCACAAAAGAACTAAATCCGTTATCCAGTGATGAGTGTGCTGTTGCATTGCGTTGCATACAGGAAACTAACTCGTTCATTCGTGCACTGAAGAGATACACAACATTTTTGTTGTTGCAACGAATGAACTAACTCATCCGTTGAACTTTGCATTGTTTCCTTTTATTGTGTAAAAGAACAACGAAATGCAATGACTGTAAGAAATTATTCATTTGTGCACTGAAGAGATACAGTCTAACTTAACCCGATGTGCAGTGAAGGGATAGACAAAACAGGTGATGGCAATGATAACTCTATCCTTTATGCATTAAAGAGAAAACACAAATCATATATGCTTGTTGCATTGCAAAAAGCAAAAGAACTAACTGTTTCATGAAATATACAAGAATTGCATCCGTTATGCATTGAAGAGATAAAACATGACAGGTGCTTGTTGCACTGCATTGCTTACAAGAACTAACTCTTGTGCATTGAAAAGAAAACAAATCATATTATGCTGTTGTATTGCAAGAAAGACTGTTTCATTGCATTACATACAATAATTAACTTATTACGTTGTGCAAAGAAGAATTTAATATAACAAGGGCTGTTGCACTGCAATGCATCCAAGAACTATCAGTTATGCACTGTTTACTTGCAACGTTTGCAAGAACTAACTTATTCCTTAGGCAATGAAGAGACAACAAATACATGGCGGTGTTGCAATGAATCAACTCGTTCGTTATGCATTGAAGAGATAAAAAGCGTGGTTACATTGCCATGAATACAAGACCGTTAGGTAAGCACTATTTCCTTGCACTGCATACAAAATCTAACTGATTCTGTTGTGCAATGAACAGATAACACAACACGGGTTCTGTTGCATTGTATACCAGAACTAACTTAATCGGTTGTGTGGTAAATAATATAACGCATATATGCTGTTGCATTGCATTGTTTTCAGTAAACATATTAAAAATCTTAGAACTTATTCTGTTGTGCAGTGAATGCACTATTTTCCTTGCATTGTATACATACAAAAAATAACATTCCGTTGTGCAATGAACAGGTAACGCATAATAACACGGGTGCTTTTGCACTGCATTACATAAAAGAACTAAAATGACAACATATGCCGTTGTGCATTGAAGAGGTAACACGTATGTTCTGATGCACTGCATGTAAGCTTATGCACTGTTTCCTTGTATTGTTTTAAAAGAACAACGAAATGCAATGAACATAAGAAATTAATCATTCTGCACTAAAGAGAAAACATACCTATCTACACGGATCTAAATCCGATGTGCAGTGAATAACACAAAGATCATACACAGGCGCTGGTGCATTGCAAGATATAACGCAGATACGCTGTTACGTTGCGTGGCGTTCAGTATGTTAACTCACATATAACTTATTCTGTTTTGCATTGAATGCACTATTTCCTTGCATTGTATACAAAGAAAATTAATCATTCTTCATGCACTGAAGAGATACATATCTAACTTAACCCGATATGCAATGATGAAAAACTTAAAAGGTATGCACTGTTTCATTGCATTGTATACAATGCATGGTGTGCATTGTTCATTTAACATATTACACAGGTGCTGTTGAACTGCATTGCACAGAGAGAAAAAAATAACGTGCTGTTGCATTGCAATCAAACAATAAACTATTTCATTTGTTCTGTTGCATTACACTGCAATGTTTTGTAGCATTGCAAACATACATTGTATGTTTCTGAAGCATTGTATACAAGAACGACCTATTCCGTTATGCAATGAAGACCAAACACATAACACTGATGCTGTTCCGTTGCAATGCATGTAAGAGAACTGGTGCATTACATTGTATACTAGAACTAACTTAATCCGTTGTGTGGTAAAGATATAACACATATACGCTGTTGCATTGCATTGCATTCGATATGTTGACTAACTTTATAACTTATTCTGTTTTGCATTGTATTCACTGAATACAAAGAAAGATAACTTTTTCCTTTGTGCGATGAACAGATAACACATAACAAGGGTGCATTACATGAACTAAAATGACATAACATATTTCGATTTGCGTTAAAGAGGTAACATATTTCCTGTTGCATTGCAAGGTAGCTTATGCACAGTTTCCTTACGAAACGCGATATAAAAATGAATCATTCTGCACTGAAGAGAAACATACATGTCTACACGATATAACTTAATCCGATGTGCAGTGAAGATCTACACAAAACAGGTGCTGGTGCAGTGCATTGTATACAAGAACTAACTTAATCCGTTATGTGGTAAAGATATAAACGCATATGTGCTGTTGCATTGCATAGCATTCATTATTCTAACTAACATATTCTGTTTTGCCTCGTATGCACTATTTCCTATATCACTACTATAATCAGATATCATTACTATATCAGAAGGTGTCGATGAGTATGTATAAAAGTTCAATATCGAATACTCTTTGGCCAGAAATATTTTCAGTATATGGACTATTGTCTGGCTGACATAACATCAGATACAGGCAACGATTATGTATAGAAATTTCATGATCGAGGACTAAATTGCCAGAAACACGTCCAGTAGGTCTAATATGGACTTCTGTATGGCTGAAGTGACATTAGAAGGAGTCAATATGTATTTATAGAACGTCCAGGATAAAGTGCTCTTGGGCCAGAAATATGTTTATTAATATGTGCCGTTGCATTACAATGCATAAAAGAACTAAATCCGTTAACTTATTCTGTTGTGCAATGAACAGATAACACAACACGGGTTCTGTTGCATTGTATACCAGAACTAACTTAATCGGTTGTGTGGTAAATAATATAACGCATATATGCTGTTGCATTGCATTGTTTTCAATAAACATATTAAAAATCTTAGAACTCATTCTGTTGTACAGTGCATGCACTATTTTCCTTGCATTGTATACATACAAAAAATAACATTCCGTTGTGCAATGAACAGGTAACGCATAATAACACGGGTGCTTTTGCACTGCATTACATAAAAGAACTAAAATGACAACATATGCCGTTGTGCATTGAAGAGGTAACACGTATGTTCTGATGCACTGCATGTAAGCTTATGCACTGTTTCCTTGTATTGTTTTAAAAGAACAACGAAATGCCATGAACATAAGAAATTAATCATTCTGCACTGAAGAGAAAACACACATATCTACACGGATCTAAATCCGATGTGCAGTGAATAACACAAAGATCATACACAGGCGCTGGTGCATTGCAAGATATAACGCAGATACGCTGTTGCGTTGCGTTGCGTTCAGTATGTTAACTCACTTATAACTTATTCTGTTTTGCATTGAATGCACTATTTCCTTGCATTGTATACAAAGAAAATTAATCATTCTTCATGCACTGAAGAGATACATATCTAACTTAACCCGATATGCAATGATGAAAAACATAAAAGGTATGCACTGTTTCATTGCATTGTATACAATGCATCGTGTGCATTGTTCATTTAACATATTACACAGGTGCTGTTGAACTGCATTGCACAGAGAGAGAAAATAACGTGCTGTTGCATTGCAATCAAACAATAAACTATTTCATTTGTTCTGTTGCATTACACTGCAATGTTTTGTAGCATTGCAAACATACATTGTATGTTTCTGAAGCATTGTATACAAGAACGACCTATTCCGTTATGCAATGAAGACCAAACACATAACACTGATGCTGTTCCGTTGCAATGCATGTAAGAGAACTGGTGCATTACATTGTATACTAGAACTAACTTAATCCGTTGTGTGGTAAAGATATAACACATATACGCTGTTGCATTGCATTGTTTTCAATAAACATATTAAAAATCTTAGAACTTATTCTGTTGTACAGTGCATGCACTACTTTCCTATGCATCTGATACGCACTTTATGGCGTAGTATACGCACGAACCCCACCCGGTACACAATAGCGTGTCATATACACGCCATAAAGTGCGTATCATATGCACGCCATTAAGTGCGTATCATATGCACGCGAAAAACTGCGTATCATATGCACGCCAAAACTCATTTTGGCGTATGTATTCTACGAGATTACACACGCGTACTATTGATACGCATTCTCATGTGTTCGCGTTGGTTCTGTTGCAAAGCAATGAATACAAGAACTACATACAAGCTATGCACTGTTTCCTTGTATTGTATAAAACAACGAAATGCATTGAATGTACGAAATTATTCAGTTGTGCACTGAAAAGATAACATACACACGATCTAACATAACCCGATTGTGCAGTGAAGAGATACACAACACAGGTGATGATGATGATGATGATGATGAAGGATGATGATGAAGGGTGATGCTTTTTATATAAGAACCCTATATGCTTTTTATATGAGAAAGACTTATTCTGTTGTGCATTAAAGATTTAACACATATGTGCTGTTGCATTGCAATGCATTCAAGAAATATCATGTACGTTATGCACTGTGTTCTTGCATTGTGTACAAGAACTAATTTATTCCTTCATGCACCGAAGGAATAACACATAACATATGTGGTGTTGCAGTGAATGAACGAACTCATCCGTTGTTCACTGAAGAGATAACAGGCGTGGCTGCATTCCATGAATACAACACCTAACAGTATGCACTGTTTCCAAACAACCAAACGTAACACGTATGGGCCGTTGCATTACAATGCACAAAAGAACTAAATCCGTTATCCAGTGATGAGTGTGCTGTTGCATTGCGTTGCATACAGGAAACTAACTCGTTCATTCGTGCACTGAAGAGATACACAACATTTTTGTTGTTGCAACGAATGAACTAACTCATCCGTTGAACTTTGCATTGTTTCCTTTTATTGTGTAAAAGAACAACGAAATGCAATGACTGTAAGAAATTATTCATTTGTGCACTGAAGAGATACAGTCTAACTTAACCCGATGTGCAGTGAAGGGATAGACAAAACAGGTGATGGCAATGATAACTCTATCCTTTATGCATTAAAGAGAAAACACAAATCATATATGCTTGTTGCATTGCAAAAAAGCAAAAGAACTAACTGTTTCATGAAATATACAAGAATTGCATCCGTTATGCATTGAAGAGATAAAACATGACAGGTGCTTGTTGCACTGCATTGCTTACAAGAACTAACTCTTGTGCATTGAAAAGAAAACAAATCATATTATGCTGTTGTATTGCAAGAAAGACTGTTTCATTGCATTACATACAATAATTAACTTATTACGTTGTGCAAAGAAGAATTTAATATAACAAGGGCTGTTGCACTGCAATGCATCCAAGAACTATCAGTTATGCACTGTTTACTTGCAACGTTTGCAAGAACTAACTTATTCCTTAGGCAATGAAGAGACAACAAATACATGGCGGTGTTGCAATGAATCAACTCGTTCGTTATGCATTGAAGAGATAAAAGCGTGGTTACATTGCCATGAATACAAGACCGTTAGGTAAGCACTATTTCCTTGCACTGCATACAAAATCTAACTGATTCTGTTGTGCAATGAACAGATAACACAACACGGGTTCTGTTGCATTGTATACCAGAACTAACTTAATCGGTTGTGTGGTAAATAATATAACGCATATATGCTGTTGCATTGCATTGTTTTCAGTAAACATATTAAAAATCTTAGAACTTATTCTGTTGTGCAGTGAATGCACTATTTTCCTTGCATTGTATACATACAAAAATAACATTCCGTTGTGCAATGAACAGGTAACACGTATGTTCTGATGCACTGCATGTAAGCTTATGCACTGTTTCCTTGTATTGTTTTAAAAGAACAACGAAATGCAATGAACATAAGAAATTAATCATTCTGCACTAAAGAGAAAACATACCTATCTACACGGATCTAAATCCGATGTGCAGTGAATAACACAAAGATCATACACAGGCGCTGGTGCATTGCAAGATATAACGCAGATACGCTGTTGCGTTGCGTGGCGTTCAGTATGTTAACTCACATATAACTTATTCTGTTTTGCATTGAATGCACTATTTCCTTGCATTGTATACAAAGAAAATTAATCATTCTTCATGCACTGAAGAGATACATATCTAACTTAACCCGATATGCAATGATGAAAAACTTAAAAGGTATGCACTGTTTCATTGCATTGTATACAATGCATCGTGTGCATTGTTCATTTAACATATTACACAGGTGCTGTTGAACTGCATTGCACAGAGAGAAAAAAATAACGTGCTGTTGCATTGCAATCAAACAATAAACTATTTCATTTGTTCTGTTGCATTACACTGCAATGTTTTGTAGCATTGCAAACATACATTGTATGTTTCTGAAGCATTGTATACAAGAACGACCTATTCCGTTATGCAATGAAGACCAAACACATAACACTGATGCTGTTCCGTTGCAATGCATGTAAGAGAACTGGTGCATTACATTGTATACTAGAACTAACTTAATCCGTTGTGTGGTAAAGATATAACACATATACGCTGTTGCATTGCATTGCATTCGATATGTTGACTAACTTTATAACTTATTCTGTTTTGCATTGTATTCACTGAATACAAAGAAAGATAACTTTTTCCATTGTGCGATGAACAGATAACACATAACAAGGGTGCATTACATGAACTAAAATGACATAACATATTTCGATTTGCGTTAAAGAGGTAACATATTTCCTGTTGCATTGCAAGGTAGCTTATGCACAGTTTCCTTACGAAACGCGATATAAAAATGAATCATTCTGCACTGAAGAGAAACATACATGTCTACACGATATAACTTAATCCGATGTGCAGTGAAGATCTACACAAAACAGGTGCTGGTGCAGTGCATTGTATACAAGAACTAACTTAATCCGTTATGTGGTAAAGATATAAACGCATATGTGCTGTTGCATTGCATAGCATTCATTATGTTAACTAACATATTCTGTTTTGCATCGTATGCACTATTTCCTATATCACTACTATAATCAGATATCATTACTATATCAGAAGGTGTCGATGAGTATGTATAAAAAGTTCAATATCGAATACTCTTTGGCCAGAAATATTTTCAGTATATGGACTATTGTCTGGCTGACATAACAACAGATGCAGGCAACGATCATGTATAGAAATTTCATGATCGAGGACTAAATTGCCAGAAACACGTCCAGTAGGTCTAATATGGACTTCTGTATGGCTGAAGTGACATTAGAAGGAGTCAATATGTATTTATAGAACGTCCAGGATAAAGTGCTCTTGGGCCAGAAATATGTTTATTAATATGTGCCGTTGCATTACAATGCATAAAGAACTAAATCCGTTAACTTATTCTGTTGTGCAATGAACAGATAACACAACACGGGTTCTGTTGCATTGTATACCAGAACTAACTTAATCCGTTGTGTGGTAAAGATATAACACATATACGCTGTTGCATTGCATTGTTTTCAATAAACATATTAAAAATCTTAGAACTTATTCTGTTGTACAGTGCATGCACTATTTTCCTATGCATCTGATACGCACTTTATGGCGTAGTATACGCACGAACCCCCCCCCCCCACCCGGTACACAATAGCGTGTCATATACACGCCATAAAGTGCGTATCATATGCACGCCATTAAGTGCGTATCATATGCACGCGAAAAACTGCGTATCATATGCACGCCAAAACTCATTTTGGCGTATGTATTCTACGAGATTACACACGCGTACTATTGATACGCATTCTCATGTGTTCGCGTTGGTTCTGTTGCAAAGCAATGAATACAAGAACTACATACAAGCTATGCACTGTTTCCTTGTATTGTATAAAACAACGAAATGCATTGAATGTACGAAATTATTCAGTTGTGCACTGAAAAGATAACATACACACGATCTAACATAACCCGATTGTGCAGTGAAGAGATACACAACACAGGTGATGATGATGATGATGAAGGATGATGATGAAGGGTGATGCTTTTATATAAGAACCCTATATGCTTTTATATGAGAAAGACTTATTCTGTTGTGCATTAAAGATTTAACACATATGTGCTGTTGCATTGCAATGCATTCAAGAAATATCATGTACGTTATGCACTGTGTTCTTGCATTGTGTACAAGAACTAATTTATTCCTTCATGCACCGAAGGAATAACACATAACATATGTGGTGTTGCAGTGAATGAACGAACTCATCCGTTGTTCACTGAAGAGATAACAGGCGTGGCTGCATTCCATGAATACAACACCTAACAGTATGCACTGTTTCCAAACAACCGAAACGTAACACGTATGGGCCGTTGCATTACAATGCACAAAAGAACTAAATCCGTTATCCAGTGATGAGTGTGCTGTTGCATTGCGTTGCATACAGGAAACTAACTCGTTCATTCGTGCACTGAAGAGATACACAACATTTTTGTTGTTGCAACGAATGAACTAACTCATCCGTTGAACTTTGCATTGTTTCCTTTTATTGTGTAAAAGAACAACGAAATGCAATGACTGTAAGAAATTATTCATTTGTGCACTGAAGAGATACAGTCTAACTTAACCCGATGTGCAGTGAAGGGATAGACAAAACAGGTGATGGCAATGATAACTCTATCCTTTATGCATTAAAGAGAAAACACAAATCATATATGCTTGTTGCATTGCAAAAAGCAAAAGAACTAACTGTTTCATGAAATATACAAGAATTGCATCCGTTATGCATTGAAGAGATAAAACATGACAGGTGCTTGTTGCACTGCATTGCTTACAAGAACTAACTCTTGTGCATTGAAAAGAAAACAAATCATATTATGCTGTTGTATTGCAAGAAAGACTGTTTCATTGCATTACATACAATAATTAACTTATTACGTTGTGCAAAGAAGAATTTAATATAACAAGGGCTGTTGCACTGCAATGCATCCAAGAACTATCAGTTATGCACTGTTTACTTGCAACGTTTGCAAGAACTAACTTATTCCTTAGGCAATGAAGAGACAACAAATACATGGCGGTGTTGCAATGAATCAACTCGTTCGTTATGCATTGAAGAGATAAAAAGCGTGGTTACATTGCCATGAATACAAGACCGTTAGGTAAGCACTATTTCCTTGCACTGCATACAAAATCTAACTGATTCTGTTGTGCAATGAACAGATAACACAACACGGGTTCTGTTGCATTGTATACCAGAACTAACTTAATCGGTTGTGTGGTAAATAATATAACGCATATATGCTGTTGCATTGCATTGTTTTCAGTAAACATATTAAAAATCTTAGAACTTATTCTGTTGTGCAGTGAATGCACTATTTTCCTTGCATTGTATACATACAAAAAATAACATTCCGTTGTGCAATGAACAGGTAACGCATAATAACACGGGTGCTTTTGCACTGCATTACATAAAAGAACTAAAATGACAACATATGCCGTTGTGCATTGAAGAGGTAACACGTATGTTCTGATGCACTGCATGTAAGCTTATGCACTGTTTCCTTGTATTGTTTTAAAAGAACAACGAAATGCAATGAACATAAGAAATTAATCATTCTGCACTGAAGAGAAAACATACCTATCTACACGGATCTAAATCCGATGTGCAGTGAATAACACAAAGATCATACACAGGCGCTGGTGCATTGCAAGATATAACGCAGATACGCTGTTGCGTTGCGTTGCGTTCAGTATGTTAACTCACTTATAACTTATTCTGTTTTGCATTGAATGCACTATTTCCTTGCATTGTATACAAAGAAAATTAATCATTCTTCATGCACTGAAGAGATACATATCTAACTTAACCCGATATGCAATGATGAAAAACTTAAAAGGTATGCACTGTTTCATTGCATTGTATACAATGCATGGTGTGCATTGTTCATTTAACATATTACACAGGTGCTGTTGAACTGCATTGCACAGAGAAAAAAATAACGTGCTGTTGCATTGCAATCAAACAATAAACTATTTCATTTGTTCTGTTGCATTACACTGCAATGTTTTGTAGCATTACAAACATACATTGTATGTTTCTGAAGCATTGTATACAAGAACGACCTATTCCGTTATGCAATGAAGACCAAACACATAACACTGATGCTGTTCCGTTGCAATGCATGTAAGAGAACTGGTGCATTACATTGTATACTAGAACTAACTTAATCCGTTGTGTGGTAAAGATATAACACATATACGCTGTTGCATTGCATTGCATTCGATATGTTGACTAACTTTATAACTTATTCTGTTTTGCATTGTATTCACTGAATACAAAGAAAGATAACTTTTCCTTTGTGCGATGAACAGATAACACATAACAAGGGTGCATTACATGAACTAAAATGACATAACATATTTCGATTTGCGTTAAAGAGGTAACATATTTCCTGTTGCATTGCAAGGTAGCTTATGCACAGTTTCCTTACGAAACGCGATATAAAAATGAATCATTCTGCACTGAAGAGAAACATACATGTCTACACGATATAACTTAATCCGATGTGCAGTGAAGATCTACACAAAACAGGTGCTGGTGCAGTGCATTGTATACAAGAACTAACTTAATCCGTTATGTGGTAAAGATATAAACGCATATGTGCTGTTGCATTGCATAGCATTCATTATTCTAACTAACATATTCTGTTTTGCCTCGTATGCACTATTTCCTATATCACTACTATAATCAGATATCATTACTATATCAGAAGGTGTCGATGAGTATGTATAAAAGTTCAATATCGAATACTCTTTGGCCAGAAATATTTTCAGTATATGGACTATTGTCTGGCTGACATAACATCAGATACAGGCAACGATTATGTATAGAAATTTCATGATCGAGGACTAAATTGCCAGAAACACGTCCAGTAGGTCTAATATGGACTTCTGTATGGCTGAAGTGACATTAGAAGGAGTCAATATGTATTTATAGAACGTCCAGGATAAAGTGCTCTTGGGCCAGAAATATGTTTATTAATATGTGCCGTTGCATTACAATGCATAAAAGAACTAAATCCGTTAACTTATTCTGTTGTGCAATGAACAGATAACACAACACGGTTCTGTTGCATTGTATACCAGAACTAACTTAATCGGTTGTGTGGTAAATAATATAACGCATATATGCTGTTGCATTGCATTGTTTTCAATAAACATATTAAAAATCTTAGAACTCATTCTGTTGTACAGTGCATGCACTATTTTCCTTGCATTGTATACATACAAAAAATAACATTCCGTTGTGCAATGAACAGGTAACGCATAATAACACGGGTGCTTTTGCACTGCATTACATAAAAGAACTAAAATGACAACATATGCCGTTGTGCATTGAAGAGGTAACACGTATGTTCTGATGCACTGCATGTAAGCTTATGCACTGTTTCCTTGTATTGTTTTAAAAGAACAACGAAATGCCATGAACATAAGAAATTAATCATTCTGCACTGAAGAGAAAACACACATATCTACACGGATCTAAATCCGATGTGCAGTGAATAACACAAAGATCATACACAGGCGCTGGTGCATTGCAAGATATAACGCAGATACGCTGTTGCGTTGCGTTGCGTTCAGTATGTTAACTCACTTATAACTTATTCTGTTTTGCATTGAATGCACTATTTCCTTGCATTGTATACAAAGAAAATTAATCATTCTTCATGCACTGAAGAGATACATATCTAACTTAACCCGATATGCAATGATGAAAAACATAAAAGGTATGCACTGTTTCATTGCATTGTATACAATGCATCGTGTGCATTGTTCATTTAACATATTACACAGGTGCTGTTGAACTGCATTGCACAGAGAGAAAAATAACGTGCTGTTGCATTGCAATCAAACAATAAACTATTTCATTTGTTCTGTTGCATTACACTGCAATGTTTTGTAGCATTGCAAACATACATTGTATGTTTCTGAAGCATTGTATACAAGAACGACCTATTCCGTTATGCAATGAAGACCAAACACATAACACTGATGCTGTTCCGTTGCAATGCATGTAAGAGAACTGGTGCATTACATTGTATACTAGAACTAACTTAATCCGTTGTGTGGTAAAGATATAACACATATACGCTGTTGCATTGCATTGTTTTCAATAAACATATTAAAAATCTTAGAACTTATTCTGTTGTACAGTGCATGCACTACTTTCCTATGCATCTGATACGCACTTTATGGCGTAGTATACGCACGAACCCCACCCGGTACACAATAGCGTGTCATATACACGCCATAAAGTGCGTATCATATGCACGCCATTAAGTGCGTATCATATGCACGCGAAAAACTGCGTATCATATGCACGCCAAAACTCATTTTGGCGTATGTATTCTACGAGATTACACACGCGTACTATTGATACGCATTCTCATGTGTTCGCGTTGGTTCTGTTGCAAAGCAATGAATACAAGAACTACATACAAGCTATGCACTGTTTCCTTGTATTGTATAAAACAACGAAATGCATTGAATGTACGAAATTATTCAGTTGTGCACTGAAAAGATAACATACACACGATCTAACATAACCCGATTGTGCAGTGAAGAGATACACAACACAGGTGATGATGATGATGATGATGATGAAGGATGATGATGAAGGGTGATGCTTTTATATAAGAACCCTATATGCTTTTATATGAGAAAGACTTATTCTGTTGTGCATTAAAGATTTAACACATATGTGCTGTTGCATTGCAATGCATTCAAGAAATATCATGTACGTTATGCACTGTGTTCTTGCATTGTGTACAAGAACTAATTTATTCCTTCATGCACCGAAGGAATAACACATAACATATGTGGTGTTGCAGTGAATGAACGAACTCATCCGTTGTTCACTGAAGAGATAACAGGCGTGGCTGCATTCCATGAATACAACACCTAACAGTATGCACTGTTTCCAAACAACCGAAACGTAACACGTATGGGCCGTTGCATTACAATGCACAAAAGAACTAAATCCGTTATCCAGTGATGAGTGTGCTGTTGCATTGCGTTGCATACAGGAAACTAACTCGTTCATTCGTGCACTGAAGAGATACACAACATTTTTGTTGTTGCAACGAATGAACTAACTCATCCGTTGAACTTTGCATTGTTTCCTTTTATTGTGTAAAAGAACAACGAAATGCAATGACTGTAAGAAATTATTCATTTGTGCACTGAAGAGATACAGTCTAACTTAACCCGATGTGCAGTGAAGGGATAGACAAAACAGGTGATGGCAATGATAACTCTATCCTTTATGCATTAAAGAGAAAACACAAATCATATATGCTTGTTGCATTGCAAAAAAGCAAAAGAACTAACTGTTTCATGAAATATACAAGAATTGCATCCGTTATGCATTGAAGAGATAAAACATGACAGGTGCTTGTTGCACTGCATTGCTTACAAGAACTAACTCTTGTGCATTGAAAAGAAAACAAATCATATTATGCTGTTGTATTGCAAGAAAGACTGTTTCATTGCATTACATACAATAATTAACTTATTACGTTGTGCAAAGAAGAATTTAATATAACAAGGGCTGTTGCACTGCAATGCATCCAAGAACTATCAGTTATGCACTGTTTACTTGCAACGTTTGCAAGAACTAACTTATTCCTTAGGCAATGAAGAGACAACAAATACATGGCGGTGTTGCAATGAATCAACTCGTTCGTTATGCATTGAAGAGATAAAAGCGTGGTTACATTGCCATGAATACAAGACCGTTAGGTAAGCACTATTTCCTTGCACTGCATACAAAATCTAACTGATTCTGTTGTGCAATGAACAGATAACACAACACGGGTTCTGTTGCATTGTATACCAGAACTAACTTAATCGGTTGTGTGGTAAATAATATAACGCATATATGCTGTTGCATTGCATTGTTTTCAGTAAACATATTAAAAATCTTAGAACTTATTCTGTTGTGCAGTGAATGCACTATTTTCCTTGCATTGTATACATACAAAAAATAACATTCCGTTGTGCAATGAACAGGTAACACGTATGTTCTGATGCACTGCATGTAAACTTATGCACTGTTTCCTTGTATTGTTTTAAAAGAACAACGAAATGCAATGAACATAAGAAATTAATCATTCTGCACTAAAGAGAAAACATACCTATCTACACGGATCTAAATCCGATGTGCAGTGAATAACACAAAGATCATACACAGGCGCTGGTGCATTGCAAGATATAACGCAGATACGCTGTTGCGTTGCGTGGCGTTCAGTATGTTAACTCACATATAACTTATTCTGTTTTGCATTGAATGCACTATTTCCTTGCATTGTATACAAAGAAAATTAATCATTCTTCATGCACTGAAGAGATACATATCTAACTTAACCCGATATGCAATGATGAAAAACTTAAAAGGTATGCACTGTTTCATTGCATTGTATACAATGCATCGTGTGCATTGTTCATTTAACATATTACACAGGTGCTGTTGAACTGCATTGCACAGAGAGAAAAAATAACGTGCTGTTGCATTGCAATCAAACAATAAACTATTTCATTTGTTCTGTTGCATTACACTGCAATGTTTTGTAGCATTGCAAACATACATTGTATGTTTCTGAAGCATTGTATACAAGAACGACCTATTCCGTTATGCAATGAAGACCAAACACATAACACTGATGCTGTTCCGTTGCAATGCATGTAAGAGAACTGGTGCATTACATTGTATACTAGAACTAACTTAATCCGTTGTGTGGTAAAGATATAACACATATACGCTGTTGCATTGCATTGCATTCGATATGTTGACTAACTTTATAACTTATTCTGTTTTGCATTGTATTCACTGAATACAAAGAAAGATAACTTTTTCCTTTGTGCGATGAACAGATAACACATAACAAGGGTGCATTACATGAACTAAAATGACATAACATATTTCGATTTGCGTTAAAGAGGTAACATATTTCCTGTTGCATTGCAAGGTAGCTTATGCACAGTTTCCTTACGAAACGCGATATAAAAATGAATCATTCTGCACTGAAGAGAAACATACATGTCTACACGATATAACTTAATCCGATGTGCAGTGAAGATCTACACAAAACAGGTGCTGGTGCAGTGCATTGTATACAAGAACTAACTTAATCCGTTATGTGGTAAAGATATAAACGCATATGTGCTGTTGCATTGCATAGCATTCATTATGTTAACTAACATATTCTGTTTTGCATCGTATGCACTATTTCCTATATCACTACTATAATCAGATATCATTACTATATCAGAAGGTGTCGATGAGTATGTATAAAAAGTTCAATATCGAATACTCTTTGGCCAGAAATATTTTCAGTATATGGACTATTGTCTGGCTGACATAACAACAGATGCAGGCAACGATCATGTATAGAAATTTCATGATCGAGGACTAAATTGCCAGAAACACGTCCAGTAGGTCTAATATGGACTTCTGTATGGCTGAAGTGACATTAGAAGGAGTCAATATGTATTTATAGAACGTCCAGGATAAAGTGCTCTTGGGCCAGAAATATGTTTATTAATATGTGCCGTTGCATTACAATGCATAAAGAACTAAATCCGTTAACTTATTCTGTTGTGCAATGAACAGATAACACAACACGGGTTCTGTTGCATTGTATACCAGAACTAACTTAATCCGTTGTGTGGTAAAGATATAACACATATACGCTGTTGCATTGCATTGTTTTCAATAAACATATTAAAAATCTTAGAACTTATTCTGTTGTACAGTGCATGCACTACTTTCCTATGCATCTGATACGCACTTTATGGCGTAGTATACGCACGAACCCCACCCGGTACACAATAGCGTGTCATATACACGCCATAAAGTGCGTATCATATGCACGCCATTAAGTGCGTATCATATGCACGCGAAAAACTGCGTATCATATGCACGCCAAAACTCATTTTGGCGTATGTATTCTACGAGATTACACACGCGTACTATTGATACGCATTCTCATGTGTTCGCGTTGGTTCTGTTGCAAAGCAATGAATACAAGAACTACATACAAGCTATGCACTGTTTCCTTGTATTGTATAAAACAACGAAATGCATTGAATGTACGAAATTATTCAGTTGTGCACTGAAAAGATAACATACACACGATCTAACATAACCCGATTGTGCAGTGAAGAGATACACAACACAGGTGATGATGATGATGATGATGAAGGATGATGATGAAGGGTGATGCTTTTATATAAGAACCCTATATGCTTTTTATATGAGAAAGACTTATTCTGTTGTGCATTAAAGATTTAACACATATGTGCTGTTGCATTGCAATGCATTCAAGAAATATCATGTACGTTATGCACTGTGTTCTTGCATTGTGTACAAGAACTAATTTATTCCTTCATGCACCGAAGGAATAACACATAACATATGTGGTGTTGCAGTGAATGAACGAACTCATCCGTTGTTCACTGAAGAGATAACAGGCGTGGCTGCATTCCATGAATACAACACCTAACAGTATGCACTGTTTCCAAACAACCGAAACGTAACACGTATGGGCCGTTGCATTACAATGCACAAAAGAACTAAATCCGTTATCCAGTGATGAGTGTGCTGTTGCATTGCGTTGCATACAGGAAACTAACTCGTTCATTCGTGCACTGAAGAGATACACAACATTTTTGTTGTTGCAACGAATGAACTAACTCATCCGTTGAACTTTGCATTGTTTCCTTTATTGTGTAAAAGAACAACGAAATGCAATGACTGTAAGAAATTATTCATTTGTGCACTGAAGAGATACAGTCTAACTTAACCCGATGTGCAGTGAAGGGATAGACAAAACAGGTGATGGCAATGATAACTCTATCCTTTATGCATTAAAGAGAAAACACAAATCATATATGCTTGTTGCATTGCAAAAAAGCAAAAAGAACTAACTGTTTCATGAAATATACAAGAATTGCATCCGTTATGCATTGAAGAGATAAAACATGACAGGTGCTTGTTGCACTGCATTGCTTACAAGAACTAACTCTTGTGCATTGAAAAGAAAACAAATCATATTATGCTGTTGTATTGCAAGAAAGACTGTTTCATTGCATTACATACAATAATTAACTTATTACGTTGTGCAAAGAAGAATTTAATATAACAAGGGCTGTTGCACTGCAATGCATCCAAGAACTATCAGTTATGCACTGTTTACTTGCAACGTTTGCAAGAACTAACTTATTCCTTAGGCAATGAAGAGACAACAAATACATGGCGGTGTTGCAATGAATCAACTCGTTCGTTATGCATTGAAGAGATAAAAAGCGTGGTTACATTGCCATGAATACAAGACCGTTAGGTAAGCACTATTTCCTTGCACTGCATACAAAATCTAACTGATTCTGTTGTGCAATGAACAGATAACACAACACGGGTTCTGTTGCATTGTATACCAGAACTAACTTAATCGGTTGTGTGGTAAATAATATAACGCATATATGCTGTTGCATTGCATTGTTTTCAGTAAACATATTAAAAATCTTAGAACTTATTCTGTTGTGCAGTGAATGCACTATTTTCCTTGCATTGTATACATACAAAAAATAACATTCCGTTGTGCAATGAACAGGTAACGCATAATAACACGGGTGCTTTTGCACTGCATTACATAAAAGAACTAAAATGACAACATATGCCGTTGTGCATTGAAGAGGTAACACGTATGTTCTGATGCACTGCATGTAAGCTTATGCACTGTTTCCTTGTATTGTTTTAAAAGAACAACGAAATGCAATGAACATAAGAAATTAATCATTCTGCACTGAAGAGAAAACATACCTATCTACACGGATCTAAATCCGATGTGCAGTGAATAACACAAAGATCATACACAGGCGCTGGTGCATTGCAAGATATAACGCAGATACGCTGTTGCGTTGCGTTGCGTTCAGTATGTTAACTCACTTATAACTTATTCTGTTTTGCATTGAATGCACTATTTCCTTGCATTGTATACAAAGAAAATTAATCATTCTTCATGCACTGAAGAGATACATATCTAACTTAACCCGATATGCAATGATGAAAAACTTAAAAGGTATGCACTGTTTCATTGCATTGTATACAATGCATGGTGTGCATTGTTCATTTAACATATTACACAGGTGCTGTTGAACTGCATTGCACAGAGAGAAAAAAATAACGTGCTGTTGCATTGCAATCAAACAATAAACTATTTCATTTGTTCTGTTGCATTACACTGCAATGTTTTGTAGCATTACAAACATACATTGTATGTTTCTGAAGCATTGTATACAAGAACGACCTATTCCGTTATGCAATGAAGACCAAACACATAACACTGATGCTGTTCCGTTGCAATGCATGTAAGAGAACTGGTGCATTACATTGTATACTAGAACTAACTTAATCCGTTGTGTGGTAAAGATATAACACATATACGCTGTTGCATTGCATTGCATTCGATATGTTGACTAACTTTATAACTTATTCTGTTTTGCATTGTATTCACTGAATACAAAGAAAGATAACTTTTTCCTTTGTGCGATGAACAGATAACACATAACAAGGGTGCATTACATGAACTAAAATGACATAACATATTTCGATTTGCGTTAAAGAGGTAACATATTTCCTGTTGCATTGCAAGGTAGCTTATGCACAGTTTCCTTACGAAACGCGATATAAAAAATGAATCATTCTGCACTGAAGAGAAACATACATGTCTACACGATATAACTTAATCCGATGTGCAGTGAAGATCTACACAAAACAGGTGCTGGTGCAGTGCATTGTATACAAGAACTAACTTAATCCGTTATGTGGTAAAGATATAAACGCATATGTGCTGTTGCATTGCATAGCATTCATTATTCTAACTAACATATTCTGTTTTGCCTCGTATGCACTATTTCCTATATCACTACTATAATCAGATATCATTACTATATCAGAAGGTGTCGATGAGTATGTATAAAAGTTCAATATCGAATACTCTTTGGCCAGAAATATTTTCAGTATATGGACTATTGTCTGGCTGACATAACATCAGATACAGGCAACGATTATGTATAGAAATTTCATGATCGAGGACTAAATTGCCAGAAACACGTCCAGTAGGTCTAATATGGACTTCTGTATGGCTGAAGTGACATTAGAAGGAGTCAATATGTATTTATAGAACGTCCAGGATAAAAAGTGCTCTTGGGCCAGAAATATGTTTATTAATATGTGCCGTTGCATTACAATGCATAAAAGAACTAAATCCGTTAACTTATTCTGTTGTGCAATGAACAGATAACACAACACGGGTTCTGTTGCATTGTATACCAGAACTAACTTAATCGGTTGTGTGGTAAATAATATAACGCATATATGCTGTTGCATTGCATTGTTTTCAATAAACATATTAAAAATCTTAGAACTCATTCTGTTGTACAGTGCATGCACTATTTTCCTTGCATTGTATACATACAAAAATAACATTCCGTTGTGCAATGAACAGGTAACGCATAATAACACGGGTGCTTTTGCACTGCATTACATAAAAGAACTAAAATGACAACATATGCCGTTGTGCATTGAAGAGGTAACACGTATGTTCTGATGCACTGCATGTAAGCTTATGCACTGTTTCCTTGTATTGTTTTAAAAGAACAACGAAATGCCATGAACATAAGAAATTAATCATTCTGCACTGAAGAGAAAACACACATATCTACACGGATCTAAATCCGATGTGCAGTGAATAACACAAAGATCATACACAGGCGCTGGTGCATTGCAAGATATAACGCAGATACGCTGTTGCGTTGCGTTGCGTTCAGTATGTTAACTCACTTATAACTTATTCTGTTTTGCATTGAATGCACTATTTCCTTGCATTGTATACAAAGAAAATTAATCATTCTTCATGCACTGAAGAGATACATATCTAACTTAACCCGATATGCAATGATGAAAAACATAAAAGGTATGCACTGTTTCATTGCATTGTATACAATGCATCGTGTGCATTGTTCATTTAACATATTACACAGGTGCTGTTGAACTGCATTGCACAGAGAGAGAAAAATAACGTGCTGTTGCATTGCAATCAAACAATAAACTATTTCATTTGTTCTGTTGCATTACACTGCAATGTTTTGTAGCATTGCAAACATACATTGTATGTTTCTGAAGCATTGTATACAAGAACGACCTATTCCGTTATGCAATGAAGACCAAACACATAACACTGATGCTGTTCCGTTGCAATGCATGTAAGAGAACTGGTGCATTACATTGTATACTAGAACTAACTTAATCCGTTGTGTGGTAAAGATATAACACATATACGCTGTTGCATTGCATTGTTTTCAATAAACATATTAAAAATCTTAGAACTTATTCTGTTGTACAGTGCATGCACTACTTTCCTATGCATCTGATACGCACTTTATGGCGTAGTATACGCACGAACCCCACCCGGTACACAATAGCGTGTCATATACACGCCATAAAGTGCGTATCATATGCACGCCATTAAGTGCGTATCATATGCACGCGAAAAACTGCGTATCATATGCACGCCAAAACTCATTTTGGCGTATGTATTCTACGAGATTACACACGCGTACTATTGATACGCATTCTCATGTGTTCGCGTTGGTTCTGTTGCAAAGCAATGAATACAAGAACTACATACAAGCTATGCACTGTTTCCTTGTATTGTATAAAACAACGAAATGCATTGAATGTACGAAATTATTCAGTTGTGCACTGAAAAGATAACATACACACGATCTAACATAACCCGATTGTGCAGTGAAGAGATACACAACACAGGTGATGATGATGATGATGATGATGAAGGATGATGATGAAGGGTGATGCTTTTTATATAAGAACCCTATATGCTTTTTATATGAGAAAGACTTATTCTGTTGTGCATTAAAGATTTAACACATATGTGCTGTTGCATTGCAATGCATTCAAGAAATATCATGTACGTTATGCACTGTGTTCTTGCATTGTGTACAAGAACTAATTTATTCCTTCATGCACCGAAGGAATAACACATAACATATGTGGTGTTGCAGTGAATGAACGAACTCATCCGTTGTTCACTGAAGAGATAACAGGCGTGGCTGCATTCCATGAATACAACACCTAACAGTATGCACTGTTTCCAAACAACCGAAACGTAACACGTATGGGCCGTTGCATTACAATGCACAAAAGAACTAAATCCGTTATCCAGTGATGAGTGTGCTGTTGCATTGCGTTGCATACAGGAAACTAACTCGTTCATTCGTGCACTGAAGAGATACACAACATTTTTGTTGTTGCAACGAATGAACTAACTCATCCGTTGAACTTTGCATTGTTTCCTTTTATTGTGTAAAAGAACAACGAAATGCAATGACTGTAAGAAATTATTCATTTGTGCACTGAAGAGATACAGTCTAACTTAACCCGATGTGCAGTGAAGGGATAGACAAAACAGGTGATGGCAATGATAACTCTATCCTTTATGCATTAAAGAGAAAACACAAATCATATATGCTTGTTGCATTGCAAAAAGCAAAAGAACTAACTGTTTCATGAAATATACAAGAATTGCATCCGTTATGCATTGAAGAGATAAAACATGACAGGTGCTTGTTGCACTGCATTGCTTACAAGAACTAACTCTTGTGCATTGAAAAGAAAACAAATCATATTATGCTGTTGTATTGCAAGAAAGACTGTTTCATTGCATTACATACAATAATTAACTTATTACGTTGTGCAAAGAAGAATTTAATATAACAAGGGCTGTTGCACTGCAATGCATCCAAGAACTATCAGTTATGCACTGTTTACTTGCAACGTTTGCAAGAACTAACTTATTCCTTAGGCAATGAAGAGACAACAAATACATGGCGGTGTTGCAATGAATCAACTCGTTCGTTATGCATTGAAGAGATAAAAAGCGTGGTTACATTGCCATGAATACAAGACCGTTAGGTAAGCACTATTTCCTTGCACTGCATACAAAATCTAACTGATTCTGTTGTGCAATGAACAGATAACACAACACGGGTTCTGTTGCATTGTATACCAGAACTAACTTAATCGGTTGTGTGGTAAATAATATAACGCATATATGCTGTTGCATTGCATTGTTTTCAGTAAACATATTAAAAATCTTAGAACTTATTCTGTTGTGCAGTGAATGCACTATTTTCCTTGCATTGTATACATACAAAAAATAACATTCCGTTGTGCAATGAACAGGTAACACGTATGTTCTGATGCACTGCATGTAAGCTTATGCACTGTTTCCTTGTATTGTTTTAAAAGAACAACGAAATGCAATGAACATAAGAAATTAATCATTCTGCACTAAAGAGAAAACATACCTATCTACACGGATCTAAATCCGATGTGCAGTGAATAACACAAAGATCATACACAGGCGCTGGTGCATTGCAAGATATAACGCAGATACGCTGTTGCGTTGCGTGGCGTTCAGTATGTTAACTCACATATAACTTATTCTGTTTTGCATTGAATGCACTATTTCCTTGCATTGTATACAAAGAAAATTAATCATTCTTCATGCACTGAAGAGATACATATCTAACTTAACCCGATATGCAATGATGAAAACTTAAAAGGTATGCACTGTTTCATTGCATTGTATACAATGCATCGTGTGCATTGTTCATTTAACATATTACACAGGTGCTGTTGAACTGCATTGCACAGAGAGAAAAAATAACGTGCTGTTGCATTGCAATCAAACAATAAACTATTTCATTTGTTCTGTTGCATTACACTGCAATGTTTTGTAGCATTGCAAACATACATTGTATGTTTCTGAAGCATTGTATACAAGAACGACCTATTCCGTTATGCAATGAAGACCAAACACATAACACTGATGCTGTTCCGTTGCAATGCATGTAAGAGAACTGGTGCATTACATTGTATACTAGAACTAACTTAATCCGTTGTGTGGTAAAGATATAACACATATACGCTGTTGCATTGCATTGCATTCGATATGTTGACTAACTTTATAACTTATTCTGTTTTGCATTGTATTCACTGAATACAAAGAAAGATAACTTTTCCTTTGTGCGATGAACAGATAACACATAACAAGGGTGCATTACATGAACTAAAATGACATAACATATTTCGATTTGCGTTAAAGAGGTAACATATTTCCTGTTGCATTGCAAGGTAGCTTATGCACAGTTTCCTTTACGAAACGCGATATAAAAATGAATCATTCTGCACTGAAGAGAAACATACATGTCTACACGATATAACTTAATCCGATGTGCAGTGAAGATCTACACAAAACAGGTGCTGGTGCAGTGCATTGTATACAAGAACTAACTTAATCCGTTATGTGGTAAAGATATAAACGCATATGTGCTGTTGCATTGCATAGCATTCATTATGTTAACTAACATATTCTGTTTTGCATCGTATGCACTATTTCCTATATCACTACTATAATCAGATATCATTACTATATCAGAAGGTGTCGATGAGTATGTATAAAAGTTCAATATCGAATACTCTTTGGCCAGAAATATTTTCAGTATATGGACTATTGTCTGGCTGACATAACAACAGATGCAGGCAACGATCATGTATAGAAATTTCATGATCGAGGACTAAATTGCCAGAAACACGTCCAGTAGGTCTAATATGGACTTCTGTATGGCTGAAGTGACATTAGAAGGAGTCAATATGTATTTATAGAACGTCCAGGATAAAGTGCTCTTGGGCCAGAAATATGTTTATTAATATGTGCCGTTGCATTACAATGCATAAAAGAACTAAATCCGTTAACTTATTCTGTTGTGCAATGAACAGATAACACAACACGGGTTCTGTTGCATTGTATACCAGAACTAACTTAATCCGTTGTGTGGTAAAGATATAACACATATACGCTGTTGCATTGCATTGTTTTCAATAAACATATTAAAAATCTTAGAACTTATTCTGTTGTACAGTGCATGCACTACTTTCCTATGCATCTGATACGCACTTTATGGCGTAGTATACGCACGAACCCCACCCGGTACACAATAGCGTGTCATATACACGCCATAAAGTGCGTATCATATGCACGCCATTAAGTGCGTATCATATGCACGCGAAAAACTGCGTATCATATGCACGCCAAAACTCATTTTGGCGTATGTATTCTACGAGATTACACACGCGTACTATTGATACGCATTCTCATGTGTTCGCGTTGGTTCTGTTGCAAAGCAATGAATACAAGAACTACATACAAGCTATGCACTGTTTCCTTGTATTGTATAAAACAACGAAATGCATTGAATGTACGAAATTATTCAGTTGTGCACTGAAAAGATAACATACACACGATCTAACATAACCCGATTGTGCAGTGAAGAGATACACAACACAGGTGATGATGATGATGATGATGAAGGATGATGATGAAGGGTGATGCTTTTTATATAAGAACCCTATATGCTTTTTATATGAGAAAGACTTATTCTGTTGTGCATTAAAGATTTAACACATATGTGCTGTTGCATTGCAATGCATTCAAGAAATATCATGTACGTTATGCACTGTGTTCTTGCATTGTGTACAAGAACTAATTTATTCCTTCATGCACCGAAGGAATAACACATAACATATGTGGTGTTGCAGTGAATGAACGAACTCATCCGTTGTTCACTGAAGAGATAACAGGCGTGGCTGCATTCCATGAATACAACACCTAACAGTATGCACTGTTTCCAAACAACCGAAACGTAACACGTATGGGCCGTTGCATTACAATGCACAAAAGAACTAAATCCGTTATCCAGTGATGAGTGTGCTGTTGCATTGCGTTGCATACAGGAAACTAACTCGTTCATTCGTGCACTGAAGAGATACACAACATTTTTGTTGTTGCAACGAATGAACTAACTCATCCGTTGAACTTTGCATTGTTTCCTTTTATTGTGTAAAAGAACAACGAAATGCAATGACTGTAAGAAATTATTCATTTGTGCACTGAAGAGATACAGTCTAACTTAACCCGATGTGCAGTGAAGGGATAGACAAAACAGGTGATGGCAATGATAACTCTATCCTTTATGCATTAAAGAGAAAACACAAATCATATATGCTTGTTGCATTGCAAAAAAGCAAAAGAACTAACTGTTTCATGAAATATACAAGAATTGCATCCGTTATGCATTGAAGAGATAAAACATGACAGGTGCTTGTTGCACTGCATTGCTTACAAGAACTAACTCTTGTGCATTGAAAAGAAAACAAATCATATTATGCTGTTGTATTGCAAGAAAGACTGTTTCATTGCATTACATACAATAATTAACTTATTACGTTGTGCAAAGAAGAATTTAATATAACAAGGGCTGTTGCACTGCAATGCATCCAAGAACTATCAGTTATGCACTGTTTACTTGCAACGTTTGCAAGAACTAACTTATTCCTTAGGCAATGAAGAGACAACAAATACATGGCGGTGTTGCAATGAATCAACTCGTTCGTTATGCATTGAAGAGATAAAAAGCGTGGTTACATTGCCATGAATACAAGACCGTTAGGTAAGCACTATTTCCTTGCACTGCATACAAAATCTAACTGATTCTGTTGTGCAATGAACAGATAACACAACACGGGTTCTGTTGCATTGTATACCAGAACTAACTTAATCGGTTGTGTGGTAAATAATATAACGCATATATGCTGTTGCATTGCATTGTTTTCAGTAAACATATTAAAAATCTTAGAACTTATTCTGTTGTGCAGTGAATGCACTATTTTCCTTGCATTGTATACATACAAAAAATAACATTCCGTTGTGCAATGAACAGGTAACGCATAATAACACGGGTGCTTTTGCACTGCATTACATAAAAGAACTAAAATGACAACATATGCCGTTGTGCATTGAAGAGGTAACACGTATGTTCTGATGCACTGCATGTAAGCTTATGCACTGTTTCCTTGTATTGTTTTAAAAGAACAACGAAATGCAATGAACATAAGAAATTAATCATTCTGCACTGAAGAGAAAACATACCTATCTACACGGATCTAAATCCGATGTGCAGTGAATAACACAAAGATCATACACAGGCGCTGGTGCATTGCAAGATATAACGCAGATACGCTGTTGCGTTGCGTTGCGTTCAGTATGTTAACTCACTTATAACTTATTCTGTTTTGCATTGAATGCACTATTTCCTTGCATTGTATACAAAGAAAATTAATCATTCTTCATGCACTGAAGAGATACATATCTAACTTAACCCGATATGCAATGATGAAAAACTTAAAAGGTATGCACTGTTTCATTGCATTGTATACAATGCATGGTGTGCATTGTTCATTTAACATATTACACAGGTGCTGTTGAACTGCATTGCACAGAGAGAAAAAATAACGTGCTGTTGCATTGCAATCAAACAATAAACTATTTCATTTGTTCTGTTGCATTACACTGCAATGTTTTGTAGCATTACAAACATACATTGTATGTTTCTGAAGCATTGTATACAAGAACGACCTATTCCGTTATGCAATGAAGACCAAACACATAACACTGATGCTGTTCCGTTGCAATGCATGTAAGAGAACTGGTGCATTACATTTTATACTAGAACTAACTTAATCCGTTGTGTGGTAAAGATATAACACATATACGCTGTTGCATTGCATTGCATTCGATATGTTGACTAACTTTATAACTTATTCTGTTTTGCATTGTATTCACTGAATACAAAGAAAGATAACTTTTTCCTTTGTGCGATGAACAGATAACACATAACAAGGGTGCATTACATGAACTAAAATGACATAACATATTTCGATTTGCGTTAAAGAGGTAACATATTTCCTGTTGCATTGCAAGGTAGCTTATGCACAGTTTCCTTACGAAACGCGATATAAAAAATGAATCATTCTGCACTGAAGAGAAACATACATGTCTACACGATATAACTTAATCCGATGTGCAGTGAAGATCTACACAAAACAGGTGCTGGTGCAGTGCATTGTATACAAGAACTAACTTAATCCGTTATGTGGTAAAGATATAAACGCATATGTGCTGTTGCATTGCATAGCATTCATTATTCTAACTAACATATTCTGTTTTGCCTCGTATGCACTATTTCCTATATCACTACTATAATCAGATATCATTACTATATCAGAAGGTGTCGATGAGTATGTATAAAAAGTTCAATATCGAATACTCTTTGGCCAGAAATATTTTCAGTATATGGACTATTGTCTGGCTGACATAACATCAGATACAGGCAACGATTATGTATAGAAATTTCATGATCGAGGACTAAATTGCCAGAAACACGTCCAGTAGGTCTAATATGGACTTCTGTATGGCTGAAGTGACATTAGAAGGAGTCAATATGTATTTATAGAACGTCCAGGATAAAGTGCTCTTGGGCCAGAAATATGTTTATTAATATGTGCCGTTGCATTACAATGCATAAAAGAACTAAATCCGTTAACTTATTCTGTTGTGCAATGAACAGATAACACAACACGGGTTCTGTTGCATTGTATACCAGAACTAACTTAATCGGTTGTGTGGTAAATAATATAACGCATATATGCTGTTGCATTGCATTGTTTTCAATAAACATATTAAAAATCTTAGAACTCATTCTGTTGTACAGTGCATGCACTATTTTCCTTGCATTGTATACATACAAAAATAACATTCCGTTGTGCAATGAACAGGTAACGCATAATAACACGGGTGCTTTTGCACTGCATTACATAAAGAACTAAAATGACAACATATGCCGTTGTGCATTGAAGAGGTAACACGTATGTTCTGATGCACTGCATGTAAGCTTATGCACTGTTTCCTTGTATTGTTTTAAAAGAACAACGAAATGCCATGAACATAAGAAATTAATCATTCTGCACTGAAGAAAACACACATATCTACACGGATCTAAATCCGATGTGCAGTGAATAACACAAAGATCATACACAGGCGCTGGTGCATTGCAAGATATAACGCAGATACGCTGTTGCGTTGCGTTGCGTTCAGTATGTTAACTCACTTATAACTTATTCTGTTTTGCATTGAATGCACTATTTCCTTGCATTGTATACAAAGAAAATTAATCATTCTTCATGCACTGAAGAGATACATATCTAACTTAACCCGATATGCAATGATGAAAAACATAAAAGGTATGCACTGTTTCATTGCATTGTATACAATGCATCGTGTGCATTGTTCATTTAACATATTACACAGGTGCTGTTGAACTGCATTGCACAGAGAGAGAAAATAACGTGCTGTTGCATTGCAATCAAACAATAAACTATTTCATTTGTTCTGTTGCATTACACTGCAATGTTTTGTAGCATTGCAAACATACATTGTATGTTTCTGAAGCATTGTATACAAGAACGACCTATTCCGTTATGCAATGAAGACCAAACACATAACACTGATGCTGTTCCGTTTGCAATGCATGTAAGAGAACTGGTGCATTACATTGTATACTAGAACTAACTTAATCCGTTGTGTGGTAAAGATATAACACATATACGCTGTTGCATTGCATTGTTTTCAATAAACATATTAAAAATCTTAGAACTTATTCTGTTGTACAGTGCATGCACTACTTTCCTATGCATCTGATACGCACTTTATGGCGTAGTATACGCACGAACCCCCACCGGTACACAATAGCGTGTCATATACACGCCATAAAGTGCGTATCATATGCACGCCATTAAGTGCGTATCATATGCACGCGAAAAACTGCGTATCATATGCACGCCAAAACTCATTTTGGCGTATGTATTCTACGAGATTACACACGCGTACTATTGATACGCATTCTCATGTGTTCGCGTTGGTTCTGTTGCAAAGCAATGAATACAAGAACTACATACAAGCTATGCACTGTTTCCTTGTATTGTATAAAACAACGAAATGCATTGAATGTACGAAATTATTCAGTTGTGCACTGAAAAGATAACATACACCACGATCTAACATAACCCGATTGTGCAGTGAAGAGATACACAACACAGGTGATGATGATGATGATGATGAAGGATGATGATGAAGGGTGATGCTTTTTATATAAGAACCCTATATGCTTTTTATATGAGAAAGACTTATTCTGTTGTGCATTAAGATTTAACACATATGTGCTGTTGCATTGCAATGCATTCAAGAAATATCATGTACGTTATGCACTGTGTTCTTGCATTGTGTACAAGAACTAATTTATTCCTTCATGCACGAAGGAATAACACATAACATATGTGGTGTTGCAGTGAATGAACGAACTCATCCGTTGTTCACTGAAGAGATAACAGGCGTGGCTGCATTCCATGAATACAACACCTAACAGTATGCACTGTTTCCAAACAACCGAAACGTAACACGTATGGGCCGTTGCATTACAATGCACAAAAGAACTAAATCCGTTATCCAGTGATGAGTGTGCTGTTGCATTGCGTTGCATACAGGAAACTAACTCGTTCATTCGTGCACTGAAGAGATACACAACATTTTTGTTGTTGCAACGAATGAACTAACTCATCCGTTGAACTTTGCATTGTTTCCTTTTATTGTGTAAAAGAACAACGAAATGCAATGACTGTAAGAAATTATTCATTTGTGCACTGAAGAGATACAGTCTAACTTAACCCGATGTGCAGTGAAGGGATAGACAAAACAGGTGATGGCAATGATAACTCTATCCTTTATGCATTAAAGAGAAAACACAAATCATATATGCTTGTTGCATTGCAAAAAAGCAAAAGAACTAACTGTTTCATGAAATATACAAGAATTGCATCCGTTATGCATTGAAGAGATAAAACATGACAGGTGCTTGTTGCACTGCATTGCTTACAAGAACTAACTCTTGTGCATTGAAAAGAAAACAAATCATATTATGCTGTTGTATTGCAAGAAAGACTGTTTCATTGCATTACATACAATAATTAACTTATTACGTTGTGCAAAGAAGAATTTAATATAACAAGGGCTGTTGCACTGCAATGCATCCAAGAACTATCAGTTATGCACTGTTTACTTGCAACGTTTGCAAGAACTAACTTATTCCTTAGGCAATGAAGAGACAACAAATACATGGCGGTGTTGCAATGAATCAACTCGTTCGTTATGCATTGAAGAGATAAAAAGCGTGGTTACATTGCCATGAATACAAGACCGTTAGGTAAGCACTATTTCCTTGCACTGCATACAAAATCTAACTGATTCTGTTGTGCAATGAACAGATAACACAACACGGGTTCTGTTGCATTGTATACCAGAACTAACTTAATCGGTTGTGTGGTAAATAATATAACGCATATATGCTGTTGCATTGCATTGTTTTCAGTAAACATATTAAAAATCTTAGAACTTATTCTGTTGTGCAGTGAATGCACTATTTTCCTTGCATTGTATACATACAAAAAATAACATTCCGTTGTGCAATGAACAGGTAACACGTATGTTCTGATGCACTGCATGTAAGCTTATGCACTGTTTCCTTGTATTGTTTTAAAGAACAACGAAATGCAATGAACATAAGAAATTAATCATTCTGCACTAAAGAGAAAACATACCTATCTACACGGATCTAAATCCGATGTGCAGTGAATAACACAAAGATCATACACAGGCGCTGGTGCATTGCAAGATATAACGCAGATACGCTGTTGCGTTGCGTGGCGTTCAGTATGTTAACTCACATATAACTTATTCTGTTTTGCATTGAATGCACTATTTCCTTGCATTGTATACAAAGAAAATTAATCATTCTTCATGCACTGAAGAGATACATATCTAACTTAACCCGATATGCAATGATGAAAAACTTAAAAGGTATGCACTGTTTCATTGCATTGTATACAATGCATCGTGTGCATTGTTCATTTAACATATTACACAGGTGCTGTTGAACTGCATTGCACAGAGAGAAAAAATAACGTGCTGTTGCATTGCAATCAAACAATAAACTATTTCATTTGTTCTGTTGCATTACACTGCAATGTTTTGTAGCATTGCAAACATACATTGTATGTTTCTGAAGCATTGTATACAAGAACGACCTATTCCGTTATGCAATGAAGACCAAACACATAACACTGATGCTGTTCCGTTGCAATGCATGTAAGAGAACTGGTGCATTACATTTGTATACTAGAACTAACTTAATCCGTTGTGTGGTAAAGATATAACACATATACGCTGTTGCATTGCATTGCATTCGATATGTTGACTAACTTTATAACTTATTCTGTTTTGCATTGTATTCACTGAATACAAAAGAAAGATAACTTTTTCCTTTGTGCGATGAACAGATAACACATAACAAGGGTGCATTACATGAACTAAAATGACATAACATATTTCGATTTGCGTTAAAGAGGTAACATATTTCCTGTTGCATTGCAAGGTAGCTTATGCACAGTTTCCTTACGAAACGCGATATAAAAAATGAATCATTCTGCACTGAAGAGAAACATACATGTCTACACGATATAACTTAATCCGATGTGCAGTGAAGATCTACACAAAACAGGTGCTGGTGCAGTGCATTGTATACAAGAACTAACTTAATCCGTTATGTGGTAAAGATATAAACGCATATGTGCTGTTGCATTGCATAGCATTCATTATGTTAACTAACATATTCTGTTTTGCATCGTATGCACTATTTCCTATATCACTACTATAATCAGATATCATTACTATATCAGAAGGTGTCGATGAGTATGTATAAAAAGTTCAATATCGAATACTCTTTGGCCAGAAATATTTTCAGTATATGGACTATTGTCTGGCTGACATAACAACAGATGCAGGCAACGATCATGTATAGAAATTTCATGATCGAGGACTAAATTGCCAGAAACACGTCCAGTAGGTCTAATATGGACTTCTGTATGGCTGAAGTGACATTAGAAGGAGTCAATATGTATTTATAGAACGTCCAGGATAAAGTGCTCTTGGGCCAGAAATATGTTTATTAATATGTGCCGTTGCATTACAATGCATAAAAGAACTAAATCCGTTAACTTATTCTGTTGTGCAATGAACAGATAACACAACACGGGTTCTGTTGCATTGTATACCAGAACTAACTTAATCCGTTGTGTGGTAAAGATATAACACATATACGCTGTTGCATTGCATTGTTTTCAATAAACATATTAAAAATCTTAGAACTTATTCTGTTGTACAGTGCATGCACTATTTTCCTATGCATCTGATACGCACTTTATGGCGTAGTATACGCACGAACCCCCCCCCCCCACCCGGTACACAATAGCGTGTCATATACACGCCATAAAGTGCGTATCATATGCACGCCATTAAGTGCGTATCATATGCATCGCGAAAAACTGCGTATCATATGCACGCCAAAACTCATTTTGGCGTATGTATTCTACGAGATTACACACGCGTACTATTGATACGCATTCTCATGTGTTCGCGTTGGTTCTGTTGCAAAGCAATGAATACAAGAACTACATACAAGCTATGCACTGTTTCCTTGTATTGTATAAAACAACGAAATGCATTGAATGTACGAAATTATTCAGTTGTGCACTGAAAAGATAACATACACACGATCTAACATAACCCGATTGTGCAGTGAAGAGATACACAAACACAGGTGATGATGATGATGATGAAGGATGATGATGAAGGGTGATGCTTTTTATATAAGAACCCTATATGCTTTTTATATGAGAAAGACTTATTCTGTTGTGCATTAAAGATTTAACACATATGTGCTGTTGCATTGCAATGCATTCAAGAAATATCATGTACGTTATGCACTGTGTTCTTGCATTGTGTACAAGAACTAATTTATTCCTTCATGCACCGAAGGAATAACACATAACATATGTGGTGTTGCAGTGAATGAACGAACTCATCCGTTGTTCACTGAAGAGATAACAGGCGTGGCTGCATTCCATGAATACAACACCTAACAGTATGCACTGTTTCCAAACAACCGAAACGTAACACGTATGGGCCGTTGCATTACAATGCACAAAAGAACTAAATCCGTTATCCAGTGATGAGTGTGCTGTTGCATTGCGTTGCATACAGGAAACTAACTCGTTCATTCGTGCACTGAAGAGATACACAACATTTTTGTTGTTGCAACGAATGAACTAACTCATCCGTTGAACTTTGCATTGTTTCCTTTTATTGTGTAAAAGAACAACGAAATGCAATGACTGTAAGAAATTATTCATTTGTGCACTGAAGAGATACAGTCTAACTTAACCCGATGTGCAGTGAAGGGATAGACAAAACAGGTGATGGCAATGATAACTCTATCCTTTATGCATTAAAGAAAACACAAATCATATATGCTTGTTGCATTGCAAAAAAGCAAAAGAACTAACTGTTTCATGAAATATACAAGAATTGCATCCGTTATGCATTGAAGAGATAAAACATGACAGGTGCTTGTTGCACTGCATTGCTTACAAGAACTAACTCTTGTGCATTGAAAAGAAAACAAATCATATTATGCTGTTGTATTGCAAGAAAGACTGTTTCATTGCATTACATACAATAATTAACTTATTACGTTGTGCAAAGAAGAATTTAATATAACAAGGGCTGTTGCACTGCAATGCATCCAAGAACTATCAGTTATGCACTGTTTACTTGCAACGTTTGCAAGAACTAACTTATTCCTTAGGCAATGAAGAGACAACAAATACATGGCGGTGTTGCAATGAATCAACTCGTTCGTTATGCATTGAAGAGATAAAAAGCGTGGTTACATTGCCATGAATACAAGACCGTTAGGTAAGCACTATTTCCTTGCACTGCATACAAAATCTAACTGATTCTGTTGTGCAATGAACAGATAACACAACACGGGTTCTGTTGCATTGTATACCAGAACTAACTTAATCGGTTGTGTGGTAAATAATATAACGCATATATGCTGTTGCATTGCATTGTTTTCAGTAAACATATTAAAAATCTTAGAACTTATTCTGTTGTGCAGTGAATGCACTATTTTCCTTGCATTGTATACATACAAAAAATAACATTCCGTTGTGCAATGAACAGGTAACACGTATGTTCTGATGCACTGCATGTAAGCTTATGCACTGTTTCCTTGTATTGTTTTAAAAGAACAACGAAATGCAATGAACATAAGAAATTAATCATTCTGCACTAAAGAGAAAACATACCTATCTACACGGATCTAAATCCGATGTGCAGTGAATAACACAAAGATCATACACAGGCGCTGGTGCATTGCAAGATATAACGCAGATACGCTGTTGCGTTGCGTGGCGTTCAGTATGTTAACTCACATATAACTTATTCTGTTTTGCATTGAATGCACTATTTCCTTGCATTGTATACAAAGAAAATTAATCATTCTTCATGCACTGAAGAGATACATATCTAACTTAACCCGATATGCAATGATGAAAAACTTAAAAGGTATGCACTGTTTCATTGCATTGTATACAATGCATCGTGTGCATTGTTCATTTAACATATTACACAGGTGCTGTTGAACTGCATTGCACAGAGAGAAAAAAATAACGTGCTGTTGCATTGCAATCAAACAATAAACTATTTCATTTGTTCTGTTGCATTACACTGCAATGTTTTGTAGCATTGCAAACATACATTGTATGTTTCTGAAGCATTGTATACAAGAACGACCTATTCCGTTATGCAATGAAGACCAAACACATAACACTGATGCTGTTCCGTTGCAATGCATGTAAGAGAACTGGTGCATTACATTGTATACTAGAACTAACTTAATCCGTTGTGTGGTAAAGATATAACACATATACGCTGTTGCATTGCATTGCATTCGATATGTTGACTAACTTTATAACTTATTCTGTTTTGCATTGTATTCACTGAATACAAAGAAAGATAACTTTTTCCTTTGTGCGATGAACAGATAACACATAACAAGGGTGCATTACATGAACTAAAATGACATAACATATTTCGATTTGCGTTAAAGAGGTAACATATTTCCTGTTGCATTGCAAGGTAGCTTATGCACAGTTTCCTTACGAAACGCGATATAAAAATGAATCATTCTGCACTGAAGAGAAACATACATGTCTACACGATATAACTTAATCCGATGTGCAGTGAAGATCTACACAAAACAGGTGCTGGTGCAGTGCATTGTATACAAGAACTAACTTAATCCGTTATGTGGTAAAGATATAAACGCATATGTGCTGTTGCATTGCATAGCATTCATTATGTTAACTAACATATTCTGTTTTGCATCGTATGCACTATTTCCTATATCACTACTATAATCAGATATCATTACTATATCAGAAGGTGTCGATGAGTATGTATAAAAAGTTCAATATCGAATACTCTTTGGCCAGAAATATTTTCAGTATATGGACTATTGTCTGGCTGACATAACAACAGATGCAGGCAACGATCATGTATAGAAATTTCATGATCGAGGACTAAATTGCCAGAAACACGTCCAGTAGGTCTAATATGGACTTCTGTATGGCTGAAGTGACATTAGAAGGAGTCAATATGTATTTATAGAACGTCCAGGATAAAGTGCTCTTGGGCCAGAAATATGTTTATTAATATGTGCCGTTGCATTACAATGCATAAAAGAACTAAATCCGTTAACTTATTCTGTTGTGCAATGAACAGATAACACAACACGGGTTCTGTTGCATTGTATACCAGAACTAACTTAATCCGTTGTGTGGTAAAGATATAACACATATACGCTGTTGCATTGCATTGTTTTCAATAAACATATTAAAAATCTTAGAACTTATTCTGTTGTACAGTGCATGCACTATTTTCCTATGCATCTGATACGCACTTTATGGCGTAGTATACGCACGAACCCCCACCGGTACACAATAGCGTGTCATATACACGCCATAAAGTGCGTATCATATGCACGCCATTAAGTGCGTATCATATGCACGCGAAAAACTGCGTATCATATGCACGCCAAAACTCATTTTGGCGTATGTATTCTACGAGATTACACACGCGTACTATTGATACGCATTCTCATGTGTTCGCGTTGGTTCTGTTGCAAAGCAATGAATACAAGAACTACATACAAGCTATGCACTGTTTCCTTGTATTGTATAAAACAACGAAATGCATTGAATGTACGAAATTATTCAGTTGTGCACTGAAAAGATAACATACACACGATCTAACATAACCCGATTGTGCAGTGAAGAGATACACAACACAGGTGATGATGATGATGATGAAGGATGATGATGAAGGGTGATGCTTTTTATATAAGAACCCTATATGCTTTTTATATGAGAAAGACTTATTCTGTTGTGCATTAAAGATTTAACACATATGTGCTGTTGCATTGCAATGCATTCAAGAAATATCATGTACGTTATGCACTGTGTTCTTGCATTGTGTACAAGAACTAATTTATTCCTTCATGCACCGAAGGAATAACACATAACATATGTGGTGTTGCAGTGAATGAACGAACTCATCCGTTGTTCACTGAAGAGATAACAGGCGTGGCTGCATTCCATGAATACAACACCTAACAGTATGCACTGTTTCCAAACAACCGAAACGTAACACGTATGGGCCGTTGCATTACAATGCACAAAAGAACTAAATCCGTTATCCAGTGATGAGTGTGCTGTTGCATTGCGTTGCATACAGGAAACTAACTCGTTCATTCGTGCACTGAAGAGATACACAACATTTTTGTTGTTGCAACGAATGAACTAACTCATCCGTTGAACTTTGCATTGTTTCCTTTTATTGTGTAAAAGAACAACGAAATGCAATGACTGTAAGAAATTATTCATTTGTGCACTGAAGAGATACAGTCTAACTTAACCCGATGTGCAGTGAAGGGATAGACAAAACAGGTGATGGCAATGATAACTCTATCCTTTATGCATTAAAGAGAAAACACAAATCATATATGCTTGTTGCATTGCAAAAAGCAAAAGAACTAACTGTTTCATGAAATATACAAGAATTGCATCCGTTATGCATTGAAGAGATAAAACATGACAGGTGCTTGTTGCACTGCATTGCTTACAAGAACTAACTCTTGTGCATTGAAAAGAAAACAAATCATATTATGCTGTTGTATTGCAAGAAAGACTGTTTCATTGCATTACATACAATAATTAACTTATTACGTTGTGCAAAGAAGAATTTAATATAACAAGGGCTGTTGCACTGCAATGCATCCAAGAACTATCAGTTATGCACTGTTTACTTGCAACGTTTGCAAGAACTAACTTATTCCTTAGGCAATGAAGAGACAACAAATACATGGCGGTGTTGCAATGAATCAACTCGTTCGTTATGCATTGAAGAGATAAAAAGCGTGGTTACATTGCCATGAATACAAGACCGTTAGGTAAGCACTATTTCCTTGCACTGCATACAAAATCTAACTGATTCTGTTGTGCAATGAACAGATAACACAACACGGGTTCTGTTGCATTGTATACCAGAACTAACTTAATCGGTTGTGTGGTAAATAATATAACGCATATATGCTGTTGCATTGCATTGTTTTCAGTAAACATATTAAAAATCTTAGAACTTATTCTGTTGTGCAGTGAATGCACTATTTTCCTTGCATTGTATACATACAAAAAATAACATTCCGTTGTGCAATGAACAGGTAACGCATAATAACACGGGTGCTTTTGCACTGCATTACATAAAAGAACTAAAATGACAACATATGCCGTTGTGCATTGAAGAGGTAACACGTATGTTCTGATGCACTGCATGTAAGCTTATGCACTGTTTCCTTGTATTGTTTTAAAAGAACAACGAAATGCAATGAACATAAGAAATTAATCATTCTGCACTAAAGAGAAAACATACCTATCTACACGGATCTAAATCCGATGTGCAGTGAATAACACAAAGATCATACACAGGCGCTGGTGCATTGCAAGATATAACGCAGATACGCTGTTGCGTTGCGTGGCGTTCAGTATGTTAACTCACATATAACTTATTCTGTTTTGCATTGAATGCACTATTTCCTTGCATTGTATACAAAGAAAATTAATCATTCTTCATGCACTGAAGAGATACATATCTAACTTAACCCGATATGCAATGATGAAAAACTTAAAAGGTATGCACTGTTTCATTGCATTGTATACAATGCATCGTGTGCATTGTTCATTTAACATATTACACAGGTGCTGTTGAACTGCATTGCACAGAGAGAAAAAAATAACGTGCTGTTGCATTGCAATCAAACAATAAACTATTTCATTTGTTCTGTTGCATTACACTGCAATGTTTTGTAGCATTGCAAACATACATTGTATGTTTCTGAAGCATTGTATACAAGAACGACCTATTCCGTTATGCAATGAAGACCAAACACATAACACTGATGCTGTTCCGTTGCAATGCATGTAAGAGAACTGGTGCATTACATTGTATACTAGAACTAACTTAATCCGTTGTGTGGTAAAGATATAACACATATACGCTGTTGCATTGCATTGCATTCGATATGTTGACTAACTTTATAACTTATTCTGTTTTGCATTGTATTCACTGAATACAAAGAAAGATAACTTTTTCCTTTGTGCGATGAACAGATAACACATAACAAGGGTGCATTACATGAACTAAAATGACATAACATATTTCGATTTGCGTTAAAGAGGTAACATATTTCCTGTTGCATTGCAAGGTAGCTTATGCACAGTTTCCTTACGAAACGCGATATAAAAAATGAATCATTCTGCACTGAAGAGAAACATACATGTCTACACGATATAACTTAATCCGATGTGCAGTGAAGATCTACACAAAACAGGTGCTGGTGCAGTGCATTGTATACAAGAACTAACTTAATCCGTTATGTGGTAAAGATATAAACGCATATGTGCTGTTGCATTGCATAGCATTCATTATGTTAACTAACATATTCTGTTTTGCATCGTATGCACTATTTCCTATATCACTACTATAATCAGATATCATTACTATATCAGAAGGTGTCGATGAGTATGTATAAAAAGTTCAATATCGAATACTCTTTGGCCAGAAATATTTTTCAGTATATGGACTATTGTCTGGCTGACATAACAACAGATGCAGGCAACGATCATGTATAGAAATTTCATGATCGAGGACTAAATTGCCAGAAACACGTCCAGTAGGTCTAATATGGACTTCTGTATGGCTGAAGTGACATTAGAAGGAGTCAATATGTATTTATAGAACGTCCAGGATAAAGTGCTCTTGGGCCAGAAATATGTTTATTAATATGTGCCGTTGCATTACAATGCATAAAAGAACTAAATCCGTTAACTTATTCTGTTGTGCAATGAACAGATAACACAACACGGGTTCTGTTGCATTGTATACCAGAACTAACTTAATCCGTTGTGTGGTAAAGATATAACACATATACGCTGTTGCATTGCATTGTTTTCAATAAACATATTAAAAATCTTAGAACTTATTCTGTTGTACAGTGCATGCACTATTTTCCTATGCATCTGATACGCACTTTATGGCGTAGTATACGCACGAACCCCACCCGGTACACAATGGCGTGTCATATACACGCCATAAAGTGCGTATCATATGCACGCCATTAAGTGCGTATCATATGCACGCGAAAAACTGCGTATCATATGCACGCCAAAACTCATTTTGGCGTATGTATTCTACGAGGTTACACACGCGTACTATTGATACGCATTCTCATGTGTTCGCGTTGGTTCTGTTGCAAAGCAATGAATACAAGAACTACATACAAGCTATGCACTGTTTCCTTGTATTGTATAAAACAACGAAATGCATTGAATGTACGAAATTATTCAGTTGTGCACTGAAAAGATAACATACACACGATCTAACATAACCCGATTGTGCAGTGAAGAGATACACAACACAGGTGATGATGATGATGATGAAGGATGATGATGAAGGGTGATGCTTTTATATAAGAACCCTATATGCTTTTATATGAGAAAGACTTATTCTGTTGTGCATTAAAGATTTAACACATATGTGCTGTTGCATTGCAATGCATTCAAGAAATATCATGTACGTTATGCACTGTGTTCTTGCATTGTGTACAAGAACTAATTTATTCCTTCATGCACCGAAGGAATAACACATAACATATGTGGTGTTGCAGTGAATGAACGAACTCATCCGTTGTTCACTGAAGAGATAACAGGCGTGGCTGCATTCCATGAATACAACACCTAACAGTATGCACTGTTTCCAAACAACCGAAACGTAACACGTATGGGCCGTTGCATTACAATGCACAAAAGAACTAAATCCGTTATCCAGTGATGAGTGTGCTGTTGCATTGCGTTGCATACAGGAAACTAACTCGTTCATTCGTGCACTGAAGAGATACACAACATTTTTGTTGTTGCAACGAATGAACTAACTCATCCGTTGAACTTTGCATTGTTTCCTTTTATTGTGTAAAAGAACAACGAAATGCAATGACTGTAAGAAATTATTCATTTGTGCACTGAAGAGATACAGTCTAACTTAACCCGATGTGCAGTGAAGGGATAGACAAAACAGGTGATGGCAATGATAACTCTATCCTTTATGCATTAAGAGAAAACACAAATCATATATGCTTGTTGCATTGCAAAAAAGCAAAAGAACTAACTGTTTCATGAAATATACAAGAATTGCATCCGTTATGCATTGAAGAGATAAAACATGACAGGTGCTTGTTGCACTGCATTGCTTACAAGAACTAACTCTTGTGCATTGAAAAGAAAACAAATCATATTATGCTGTTGTATTGCAAGAAAGACTGTTTCATTGCATTACATACAATAATTAACTTATTACGTTGTGCAAAGAAGAATTTAATATAACAAGGGCTGTTGCACTGCAATGCATCCAAGAACTATCAGTTATGCACTGTTTACTTGCAACGTTTGCAAGAACTAACTTATTCCTTAGGCAATGAAGAGACAACAAATACATGGCGGTGTTGCAATGAATCAACTCGTTCGTTATGCATTGAAGAGATAAAAAGCGTGGTTACATTGCCATGAATACAAGACCGTTAGGTAAGCACTATTTCCTTGCACTGCATACAAAATCTAACTGATTCTGTTGTGCAATGAACAGATAACACAACACGGGTTCTGTTGCATTGTATACCAGAACTAACTTAATCGGTTGTGTGGTAAATAATATAACGCATATATGCTGTTGCATTGCATTGTTTTCAATAAACATATTAAAAATCTTAGAACTCATTCTGTTGTACAGTGCATGCACTATTTTCCTTGCATTGTATACATACAAAAAATAACATTCCGTTGTGCAATGAACAGGTAACGCATAATAACACGGGTGCTTTTTCACTGCATTACATAAAAGAACTAAAATGACAACATATGCCGTTGTGCATTGAAGAGGTAACACGTATGTTCTGATGCACTGCATGTAAGCTTATGCACTGTTTCCTTGTATTGTTTTAAAAGAACAACGAAATGCCATGAACATAAGAAATTAATCATTCTGCACTGAAGAGAAACACACATATCTACACGGATCTAAATCCGATGTGCAGTGAATAACACAAAGATCATACACAGGCGCTGGTGCATTGCAAGATATAACGCAGATACGCTGTTGCGTTGCGTTGCGTTCAGTATGTTAACTCACTTATAACTTATTCTGTTTTGCATTGAATGCACTATTTCCTTGCATTGTATACAAAGAAAATTAATCATTCTTCATGCACTGAAGAGATACATATCTAACTTAACCCGATATGCAATGATGAAAAACATAAAAGGTATGCACTGTTTCATTGCATTGTATACAAAGCATCGTGTGCATTGTTCATTTAACATATTACACAGGTGCTGTTGAACTGCATTGCACAGAGAGAAAAAAATAACGTGCTGTTGCATTGCAATCAAACAATAAACTATTTCATTTGTTCTGTTGCATTACACTGCAATGTTTTGTAGCATTGCAAACATACATTGTATGTTTCTGAAGCATTGTATACAAGAACGACCTATTCCGTTATGCAATGAAGACCAAACACATAACACTGATGCTGTTCCGTTGCAATGCATGTAAGAGAACTGGTGCATTACATTGTATACTAGAACTAACTTAATCCGTTGTGTGGTAAAGATATAACACATATACGCTGTTGCATTGCATTGTTTTCAATAAACATATTAAAAATCTTAGAACTTATTCTGTTGTACAGTGCATGCACTATTTTCCTATGCATCTGATACGCACTTTATGGCGTAGTATACGCACGAACCCCCACCCGGTACACAATAGCGTGTCATATACACGCCATAAAGTGCGTATCATATGCACGCCATTAAGTGCGTATCATATGCACGCGAAAAACTGCGTATCATATGCACGCCAAAACTCATTTTGGCGTATGTATTCTACGAGATTACACACGCGTACTATTGATACGCATTCTCATGTGTTCGCGTTGGTTCTGTTGCAAAGCAATGAATACAAGAACTACATACAAGCTATGCACTGTTTCCTTGTATTGTATAAAACAACGAAATGCATTGAATGTACGAAATTATTCAGTTGTGCACTGAAAAGATAACATACACACGATCTAACATAACCCGATTGTGCAGTGAAGAGAAACACAACACAGGTGATGATGATGATGATGAAGGATGATGATGAAGGGTGATGCTTTTTATATAAGAACCCTATATGCTTTTTATATGAGAAAGACTTATTCTGTTGTGCATTAAAGATTTAACACATATGTGCTGTTGCATTGCAATGCATTCAAGAAATATCATGTACGTTATGCACTGTGTTCTTGCATTGTGTACAAGAACTAATTTATTCCTTCATGCACCGAAGGAATAACACATAACATATGTGGTGTTGCAGTGAATGAACGAACTCATCCGTTGTTCACTGAAGAGATAACAGGCGTGGCTGCATTCCATGAATACAACACCTAACAGTATGCACTGTTTCCAAACAACCGAAACGTAACACGTATGGGCCGTTGCATTACAATGCACAAAAGAACTAAATCCGTTATCCAGTGATGAGTGTGCTGTTGCATTGCGTTGCATACAGGAAACTAACTCGTTCATTCGTGCACTGAAGAGATACACAACATTTTTGTTGTTGCAACGAATGAACTAACTCATCCGTTGAACTTTGCATTGTTTCCTTTTATTGTGTAAAGAACAACGAAATGCAATGACTGTAAGAAATTATTCATTTGTGCACTGAAGAGATACAGTCTAACTTAACCCGATGTGCAGTGAAGGGATAGACAAAACAGGTGATGGCAATGATAACTCTATCCTTTATGCATTAAAGAGAAAACACAAATCATATATGCTTGTTGCATTGCAAAAAAGCAAAAGAACTAACTGTTTCATGAAATATACAAGAATTGCATCCGTTATGCATTGAAGAGATAAAACATGACAGGTGCTTGTTGCACTGCATTGCTTACAAGAACTAACTCTTGTGCATTGAAAAGAAAACAAATCATATTATGCTGTTGTATTGCAAGAAAGACTGTTTCATTGCATTACATACAATAATTAACTTATTACGTTGTGCAAAGAAGAATTTAATATAACAAGGGCTGTTGCACTGCAATGCATCCAAGAACTATCAGTTATGCACTGTTTACTTGCAACGTTTGCAAGAACTAACTTATTCCTTAGGCAATGAAGAGACAACAAATACATGGCGGTGTTGCAATGAATGAACTCGTTCGTTATGCATTGAAGAGATAAAAGCGTGGTTACATTGCCATGAATACAAGACCGTTAGGTAAGCACTATTTCCTTGCACTGCATACAAAATCTAACTGATTCTGTTGTGCAATGAACAGATAACACAACACGGGTTCTGTTGCATTGTATACCAGAACTAACTTAATCGGTTGTGTGGTAAATAATATAACGCATATATGCTGTTGCATTGCATTGTTTTCAGTAAACATATTAAAAATCTTAGAACTTATTCTGTTGTGCAGTGAATGCACTATTTTCCTTGCATTGTATACATACAAAAAATAACATTCCGTTGTGCAATGAACAGGTAACGCATAATAACACGGGTGCTTTTGCACTGCATTACATAAAAGAACTAAAAATGACAACATATGCCGTTGTGCATTGAAGAGGTAACACGTATGTTCTGATGCACTGCATGTAAGCTTATGCACTGTTTCCTTGTATTGTTTTAAAAGAACAACGAAATGCAATGAACATAAGAAATTAATCATTCTGCACTGAAGAGAAAACATACCTATCTACACGGATCTAAATCCGATGTGCAGTGAATAACACAAAGATCATACACAGGCGCTGGTGCATTTGCAAGATATAACGCGAATCTACGCTGTTGCGTTGCGTTGCGTTCAGTATGTTAACTCACTTATAACTTATTCTGTTTTGCATTGAATACACTATTTCCTTGCATTGTATACAAAGAAAATTAATCATTCTTCATGCACTGAAGAGATACATATCTAACTTAACCCGATATGCAATGATGAAAAACATAAAAGGTATGCACTGTTTCATTGCATTGTATACAATGCATCGTGTGCATTGTTCATTTAACATATTACACAGGTGCTGTTGAACTGCATTGCACAGAGAAAAAAATAACGTGCTGTTGCATTGCAATCAAACAATAAACTATTTCATTTGTTCTGTTGCATTACACTGCAATGTTTTGTAGCATTGCAAACATACATTGTATGTTTCTGAAGCATTGTATACAAGAACGACCTATTCCGTTATGCAATGAAGACCAAACACATAACACTGATGCTGTTCCGTTGCAATGCATGTAAGAGAACTGGTGCATTACATTGTATACTAGAACTAACTTAATCCGTTGTGTGGTAAAGATATAACGCATATACGCTGTTGCATTGCATTGCATTCGATATGTTGACTAACTTTATAACTTATTCTGTTTTGCATTGTATTCACTGAATACAAAGAAAGATAACTTTTTCCTTTGTGCGATGAACAGATAACACATAACAAGGGTGCATTACATGAACTAAAATGACATAACATATTTCGATTTGCGTTAAAGAGGTAACATATTTCCTGTTGCATTGCAAGGTAGCTTATGCACAGTTTCCTTACGAAACGCGATATAAAAAATGAATCATTCTGCACTGAAGAGAAACATACATGTCTACACGATATAACTTAATCCGATGTGCAGTGAAGATCTACACAAAACAGGTGCTGGTGCAGTGCATTGTATACAAGAACTAACTTAATCCGTTATGTGGTAAAGATATAAACGCATATGTGCTGTTGCATTGCATAGCATTCATTATTCTAACTAACATATTCTGTTTTGCCTCGTATGCACTATTTCCTATATCACTACAATAATCAGATATCATTACTATATCAGAAGGTGTCGATGAGTATGTATAAAAAGTTCAATATCGAATACTCTTTGGCCAGAAATATTTTCAGTATATGGACTATTGTCTGGCTGACATAACATCAGATACAGGCAACGATTATGTATAGAAATTTCATGATCGAGGACTAAATTGCCAGAAACACGTCCAGTAGGTCTAATATGGACTTCTGTATGGCTGAAGTGACATTAGAAGGAGTCAATATGTATTTATAGAACGTCCAGGATAAAGTGCTCTTGGGCCAGAAATATGTTTATTAATATGTGCCGTTGCATTACAATGCATAAAAGAACTAAATCCGTTATCCAGTGATGAATGTGCTGTTGAATTGCGTTGCATACAGGAACTAACTCTTTCCTTCGTGCACTGAAGAGATACACAACATTTTTGTTGTTGCAATGAATGAACTAACTCATCCGTTGAACTTTGCACTGTTTCCTTTCATTGTATAAAAGAACAACGAAAATGCAATGACTGTAAGAAATTATTCATTTGTGCACTGAAGAGATACAGTCTAACTTAACCCGATGTGCAGTGAAGAGATAGACAAAACAGGTGATGGTAATGATAACTCTTTCCTTTATGCATTCAAGAGAAAACACAAATCATATATGCTTGTTGCATTGCAAAAAAGCAAAAGAAATAACTGTTTCATGAAATATACAAGAATTGTATCCGTTGTGCATTGAAGAGATAAAACATGACAGGTGCTTGTTGCACTGCATTGCTTACAAGAACTAACTCTTGTGCATTGAAAAGAAAACAAATCGTATTATGCTGTTGTATTGCAAGAAAGACTGTTTCATTGCATTACATACAATAATTAACTTATTACGTTGTGCAAAGAAGAATTTAATATAACAAGGGGCTGTTGCATTGCAATGCATCCAAGAACTATCAGTTATGCACTGTTTACTTGCAACGTTTGCAAGAACTAACTTATTCCTTAGGCAATGAAGAGACAACAAATACATAGCGGTGTTGCAATGAATGAACTCGTTCGTTATACATTGAAGTGATAAAAAGCGTGGTTACATTGCCATGAATACAAGACCGTTAGGTAAGCACTATTTCCTTGCACTGCATACAAAATCTAACTTATTCTGTTGTGCAATGAACATATAACACAACACGGGTTCTGTTGCATTGTATACCAGAACTAACTTAATCCGTTGTGTGGTAAATAATATAACGCATATATGCTGTTGCATTGCATTGTTTTCAATAAACATATTAAAAATCTTAGAACTCATTCTGTTGTACAGTGCATGCACTATTTTCCTTGCATTGTATACATACAAAAAATAACATTCCGTTGTGCAATGAACAGGTAACGCATAATAACACGGGTGCTTTTGCACTGCATTACATAAAAGAACTAAAATGACAACATATACCGTTGTGCATTGAAGAGGTAACACGTATGTTCTGATGCACTGCATGTAAGCTTATGCACTGTTTCCTTGTATTGTTTTAAAAGAACAACGAAATGCCATGAACATAAGAAATTAATCATTCTGCACTGAAGAGAAAACATACCTATCTACACGGATCTAAATCCGATGTGGTGAATAACACAAAGATCATACACAGGCGTTGGTGCATTGCAAGATATAACGCAGATACGCTGTTGCGTTGCGTTGCGTTCAGTATGTTAACTCACATATAACTTATTCTGTTTTGCATTGAATGCACTATTTCCTTGCATTGTATACAAAGAAAATTAATCATTCTTCATGCACTGAAGAGATACATATCTAACTTAACCCGATATGCAATGATGAAAAACTTAAAAGGTATGCACTGTTTCATTGCATTGTATACAATGCATGGTGTGCATTGTTCATTTAACATATTACACAGGTGCTGTTGAACTGCATTGCACAGAGAGAAAAAAATAACGTGCTGTTGCATTGCAATCAAACAATAAACTATTTCATTTGTTCTGTTGCATTACACTGCAATGTTTTGTAGCATTGCAAACATACATTGTATGTTTCTGAAGCATTGTATACAAGAACGACCTATTCCGTTATGCAATGAAGACCAAACACATAACACTGATGCTGTTCCGTTGCAATGCATGTAAGAGAACTGGTGCATTACATTGTATACTAGAACTAACTTAATCCGTTGTGTGGTAAAGATATAACGCATATACGCTGTTGCATTGCATTGCATTCGATATGTTGACTAACTTTATAACTTATTCTGTTTTGCATTGTATTCACTGAATACAAAGAAAGATAACTTTTTCCTTTGTCGCGATGAACAGATAACACATAACAAAGGGTGCATTACATGAACTAAAATGACATAACATATTTCGATTTGCGTTAAAGAGGTAACATATTTCCTGTTGCATTGCAAGGTAAGCTTATGCACAGTTTCCTTACGAAACGCGATATAAAAAATGAATCATTCTGCACTGAAGAGAAACATACATGTCTACACGATATAACTTAATCCGATGTGCAGTGAAGATCTACACAAAACAGGTGCTGGTGCAGTGCATTGTATACAAGAACTAACTTAATCCGTTATGTGGTAAAGATATAAACGCATATGTGCTGTTGCATTTGCATAGCATTCATTATTCTAACTAACATATTCTGTTTTGCCTCGTATGCACTATTTCCTATATCACTACAATAATCAGATATCATTACTATATCAGAAGGTGTCGATGAGTATGTATAAAAGTTCAATATCGAATACTCTTTGGCCAGAAATATTTTCAGTATATGGACTATTGTCTGGCTGACATAACATCAGATACAGGCAACGATTATGTATAGAAATTTCATGATCGAGGACTAAATTGCCAGAAACACGTCCAGTAGGTCTAATATGGACTTCTGTATGGCTGAAGTGACATTAGAAGGAGTCAATATGTATTTATAGAACGTCCAGGATAAAGTGCTCTTGGGCCAGAAATATGTTTATTAATATGTGCCGTTGCATTACAATGCATAAAAAGAACTAAATCCGTTATCCAGTGATGAATGTGCTGTTGAATTGCGTTGCATACAGGAACTAACTCTTTCCTTCGTGCACTGAAGAGATACACAACATTTTTGTTGTTGCAATGAATGAACTAACTCATCCGTTGAACTTTGCACTGTTTCCTTTCATTGTATAAAAGAACAACGAAATGCAATGACTGTAAGAAATTATTCATTTGTGCACTGAAGAGATACAGTCTAACTTAACCCGATGTGCAGTGAAGAGATAGACAAAACAGGTGATGGTAATGATAACTCTTTCCTTTATGCATTCAAGAAAACACAAATCATATATGCTTGTTGCATTGCAAAAAAGCAAAAGAAATAACTGTTTCATGAAATATACAAGAATTGTATCCGTTGTGCATTGAAGAGATAAAACATGACAGGTGCTTGTTGCACTGCATTGCTTACAAGAACTAACTCTTGTGCATTGAAAAGAAAACAAATCGTATTATGCTGTTGTATTGCAAGAAAGACTGTTTCATTGCATTACATACAATAATTAACTTATTACGTTGTGCAAAGAAGAATTTAATATAACAAGGGGCTGTTGCATTGCAATGCATCCAAGAACTATCAGTTATGCACTGTTTACTTGCAACGTTTTGCAAGAACTAACTTATTCCTTAGGCAATGAAGAGACAACAAATACATAGCGGTGTTGCAATGAATGAACTCGTTCGTTATACATTGAAGTGATAAAAAGCGTGGTTACATTGCCATGAATACAAGACCGTTAGGTAAGCACTATTTCCTTGCACTGCATACAAAATCTAACTTATTCTGTTGTGCAATGAACATATAACAACACGGGTTCTGTTGCATTGTATACCAGAACTAACTTAATCCGTTGTGTGGTAAATAATATAACGCATATATGCTGTTGCATTGCATTGTTTTCAATAAACATATTAAAAATCTTAGAACTCATTCTGTTGTACAGTGCATGCACTATTTTCCTTGCATTGTATACATACAAAAAAATAACATTCCGTTGTGCAATGAACAGGTAACGCATAATAACACGGGTGCTTTTGCACTGCATTACATAAAAGAACTAAAATGACAACATATACCGTTGTGCATTGAAGAGGTAACACGTATGTTCTGATGCACTGCATGTAAGCTTATGCACTGTTTCCTTGTATTGTTTTAAAGAACAACGAAATGCCATGAACATAAGAAATTAATCATTCTGCACTGAAGAAAACATACCTATCTACACGGATCTAAATCCGATGTGGTGAATAACACAAAGATCATACACAGGCGTTGGTGCATTGCAAGATATAACGCAGATACGCTGTTGCGTTGCGTTGCGTTCAGTATGTTAACTCACATATAACTTATTCTGTTTTGCATTGAATGCACTATTTCCTTGCATTGTATACAAAGAAAATTAATCATTCTTCATGCACTGAAGAGATACATATCTAACTTAACCCGATATGCAATGATGAAAAACTTAAAAGGTATGCACTGTTTCATTGCATTGTATACAATGCATGGTGTGCATTGTTCATTTAACATATTACACAGGTGCTGTTGAACTGCATTGCACAGAGAGAAAAAAATAACGTGCTGTTGCATTGCAATCAAACAATAAACTATTTCATTTGTTCTGTTGCATTACACTGCAATGTTTTGTAGCATTGCAAACATACATTGTATGTTTCTGAAGCATTGTATACAAGAACGACCTATTCCGTTATGCAATGAAGACCAAACACATAACACTGATGCTGTTCCGTTGCAATGCATGTAAGAGAACTGGTGCATTACATTGTATACTAGAACTAACTTAATCCGTTGTGTGGTAAAGATATAACACATATACGCTGTTGCATTGCATTGCATTCGATATGTTGACTAACTTTATAACTTATTCTGTTTTGCATTGTATTCACTGAATACAAAGAAAGATAACTTTTTCCTTTGTGCGATGAACAGATAACACATAACAAGGGTGCATTACATGAACTAAAATGACATAACATATTTCGATTTGCGTTAAAGAGGTAACATATTTCCTGTTGCATTGCAAGGTAGCTTATGCACAGTTTCCTTACGAAACGCGATATAAAAATGAATCATTCTGCACTGAAGAGAAACATACATGTCTACACGATATAACTTAATCCGATGTGCAGTGAAGATCTACACAAAACAGGTGCTGGTGCAGTGCATTGTATACAAGAACTAACTTAATCCGTTATGTGGTAAAGATATAAACGCATATGTGCTGTTGCATTGCATAGCATTCATTATTCTAACTAACATATTCTGTTTTGCCTCGTATGCACTATTTCCTATATCACTACTATAATCAGATATCATTTACTATATCAGAAGGTGTCGATGAGTATGTATAAAAGTTCAATATCGAATACTCTTTGGCCAGAAATATTTTCAGTATATGGACTATTGTCTGGCTGACATAACATCAGATACAGGCAACGATTATGTATAGAAATTTCATGATCGAGGACTAAATTGCCAGAAACACGTCCAGTAGGTCTAATATGGACTTCTGTATGGCTGAAGTGACATTAGAAGGAGTCAATATGTATTTATAGAACGTCCAGGATAAAAGTGCTCTTGGGCCAGAAATATGTTTATTAATATGTGCCGTTGCATTACAATGCATAAAAGAACTAAATCCGTTATCCAGTGATGAATGTGCTGTTGAATTGCGTTGCATACAGGAACTAACTCTTTCCTTCGTGCACTGAAGAGATACACAACATTTTTGTTGTTGCAATGAATGAACTAACTCATCCGTTGAACTTTGCACTGTTTCCTTTCATTGTATAAAAGAACAACGAAATGCAATGACTGTAAGAAATTATTCATTTGTGCACTGAAGAGATACAGTCTAACTTAACCCGATGTGCAGTGAAGAGATAGACAAAACAGGTGATGGTAATGATAACTCTTTCCTTTATGCATTCAGAGAAAACACAAATCATATATGCTTGTTGCATTGCAAAAAGCAAAAGAAATAACTGTTTCATGAAATATACAAGAATTGTATCCGTTGTGCATTGAAGAGATAAAACATGACAGGTGCTTGTTGCACTGCATTGCTTACAAGAACTAACTCTTGTGCATTGAAAAGAAAACAAATCGTATTATGCTGTTGTATTGCAAGAAAGACTGTTTCATTGCATTACATACAATAATTAACTTATTACGTTGTGCAAAGAAGAATTTAATATAACAAGGGGCTGTTGCATTGCAATGCATCCAAGAACTATCAGTTATGCACTGTTTACTTGCAACGTTTGCAAGAACTAACTTATTCCTTAGGCAATGAAGAGACAACAAATACATAGCGGTGTTGCAATGAATGAACTCGTTCGTTATACATTGAAGTGATAAAAGCGTGGTTACATTGCCATGAATACAAGACCGTTAGGTAAGCACTATTTCCTTGCACTGCATACAAAATCTAACTTATTCTGTTGTGCAATGAACATATAACACAACACGGGTTCTGTTGCATTGTATACCAGAACTAACTTAATCCGTTGTGTGGTAAATAATATAACGCATATATGCTGTTGCATTGCATTGTTTTCAATAAACATATTAAAAATCTTAGAACTCATTCTGTTGTACAGTGCATGCACTATTTTCCTTGCATTGTATACATACAAAAAATAACATTCCGTTGTGCAATGAACAGGTAACGCATAATAACACGGGTGCTTTTGCACTGCATTACATAAAAGAACTAAAATGACAACATATACCGTTGTGCATTGAAGAGGTAACACGTATGTTCTGATGCACTGCATGTAAGCTTATGCACTGTTTCCTTGTATTGTTTTAAAAGAACAACGAAATGCCATGAACATAAGAAATTAATCATTCTGCACTGAAGAAAACATACCTATCTACACGGATCTAAATCCGATGTGGTGAATAACACAAAGATCATACACAGGCGTTGGTGCATTGCAAGATATAACGCAGATACGCTGTTGCACGTTGCGTTGCGTTCAGTATGTTAACTCACATATAACTTATTCTGTTTTGCATTGAATGCACTATTTCCTTGCATTGTATACAAAGAAAATAATAATCATTCTTCATGCACTGAAGAGATACATATCTAACTTAACCCGATATGCAATGATGAAAAACTTAAAAGGTATGCACTGTTTCATTGCATTGTATACAATGCATGGTGTGCATTGTTCATTTAACATATTACACAGGTGCTGTTGAACTGCATTGCACAGAGAGAAAAAAATAACGTGCTGTTGCATTGCAATCAAACAATAAACTATTTCATTTGTTCTGTTGCATTACACTGCAATGTTTTGTAGCATTGCAAACATACATTGTATGTTTCTGAAGCATTGTATACAAGAACGACCTATTCCGTTATGCAATGAAGACCAAACACATAACACTGATGCTGTTCCGTTGCAATGCATGTAAGAGAACTGGTGCATTACATTGTATACTAGAACTAACTTAATCCGTTGTGTGGTAAAGATATAACACATATACGCTGTTGCATTGCATTGCATTCGATATGTTGACTAACTTTATAACTTATTCTGTTTTGCATTGTATTCACTGAATACAAAGAAAGATAACTTTTCCTTTGTGCGATGAACAGATAACACATAACAAGGGTGCATTACATGAACTAAAATGACATAACATATTTCGATTTGCGTTAAAGAGGTAACATATTTCCTGTTGCATTGCAAGGTAGCTTATGCACAGTTTCCTTACGAAACGCGATATAAAAATGAATCATTCTGCACTGAAGAGAAACATACATGTCTACACGATATAACTTAATCCGATGTGCAGTGAAGATCTACAAAACAGGTGCTGGTGCAGTGCATTGTATACAAGAACTAACTTAATCCGTTATGTGGTAAAGATATAAACGCATATGTGCTGTTGCATTGCATAGCATTCATTATTCTAACTAACATATTCTGTTTTGCCTCGTATGCACTATTTCCTATATCACTACTATAATCAGATATCATTACTATATCAGAAGGTGTCGATGAGTATGTATAAAAGTTCAATATCGAATACTCTTTGGCCAGAAATATTTTTCAGTATGGACTATTGTCTGGCTGACATAACATCAGATACAGGCAACGATTATGTATAGAAATTTCATGATCGAGGACTAAATTGCCAGAAACACGTCCAGTAGGTCTAATATGGACTTCTGTATGGCTGAAGTGACATTAGAAGGAGTCAATATGTATTTATAGAACGTCCAGGATAAAGTGCTCTTGGGCCAGAAATATGTTTATTAATATGTGCCGTTGCATTACAATGCATAAAAAGAACTAAATCCGTTATCCAGTGATGAATGTGCTGTTGAATTGCGTTGCATACAGGAACTAACTCTTTCCTTCGTGCACTGAAGAGATACACAACATTTTTGTTGTTGCAATGAATGAACTAACTCATCCGTTGAACTTTGCACTGTTTCCTTTCATTGTATAAAAGAACAACGAAATGCAATGACTGTAAGAAATTATTCATTTGTGCACTGAAGAGATACAGTCTAACTTAACCCGATGTGCAGTGAAGAGATAGACAAAACAGGTGATGGTAATGATAACTCTTTCCTTTATGCATTCAAGAAAACACAAATCATATATGCTTGTTGCATTGCAAAAAGCAAAAAGAAATAACTGTTTCATGAAATATACAAGAATTGTATCCGTTGTGCATTGAAGAGATAAAACATGACAGGTGCTTGTTGCACTGCATTGCTTACAAGAACTAACTCTTGTGCATTGAAAAGAAAACAAATCGTATTATGCTGTTGTATTGCAAGAAAGACTGTTTCATTGCATTACATACAATAATTAACTTATTACGTTGTGCAAAGAAGAATTTAATATAACAAGGGGCTGTTGCATTGCAATGCATCCAAGAACTATCAGTTATGCACTGTTTACTTTGCAACGTTTGCAAGAACTAACTTATTCCTTAGGCAATGAAGAGACAACAAATACATAGCGGTGTTGCAATGAATGAACTCGTTCGTTATACATTGAAGTGATAAAAAGCGTGGTTACATTGCCATGAATACAAGACCGTTAGGTAAGCACTATTTCCTTGCACTGCATACAAAATCTAACTTATTCTGTTGTGCAATGAACATATAACACAACACGGGTTCTGTTGCATTGTATACCAGAACTAACTTAATCCGTTGTGTGGTAAATAATATAACGCATATATGCTGTTGCATTGCATTGTTTTCAATAAACATATTAAAAATCTTAGAACTCATTCTGTTGTACAGTGCATGCACTATTTTCCTTGCATTGTATACATACAAAAAAATAACATTCCGTTGTGCAATGAACAGGTAACGCATAATAACACGGGTGCTTTTGCACTGCATTACATAAAAGAACTAAAATGACAACATATACCGTTGTGCATTGAAGAGGTAACACGTATGTTCTGATGCACTGCATGTAAGCTTATGCACTGTTTCCTTGTATTGTTTTAAAAGAACAACGAAATGCCATGAACATAAGAAATTAATCATTCTTATGCACTGAAGAGAAACATACCTATCTACACGGATCTAAATCCGATGTGGTGAATAACACAAAGATCATACACAGGCGTTGGTGCATTGCAAGATATAACGCAGATACGCTGTTGCGTTGCGTTGCGTTCAGTATGTTAACTCACATATAACTTATTCTGTTTTGCATTGAATGCACTATTTCCTTGCATTGTAATACAAAGAAAATTAATCATTCTTCATGCACTGAAGAGATACATATCTAACTTAACCCGATATGCAATGATGAAAAACTTAAAAGGTATGCACTGTTTCATTGCATTGTATACAATGCATGGTGTGCATTGTTCATTTAACATATTACACAGGTGCTGTTGAACTGCATTGCACAGAGAAAAAATAACGTGCTGTTGCATTGCAATCAAACAATAAACTATTTCATTTGTTCTGTTGCATTACACTGCAATGTTTTGTAGCATTGCAAACATACATTGTATGTTTCTGAAGCATTGTATACAAGAACGACCTATTCCGTTATGCAATGAAGACCAAACACATAACACTGATGCTGTTCCGTTGCAATGCATGTAAGAGAACTGGTGCATTACATTGTATACTAGAACTAACTTAATCCGTTGTGTGGTAAAGATATAACACATATACGCTGTTGCATTGCATTGCATTCGATATGTTGACTAACTTTATAACTTATTCTGTTTTGCATTGTATTCACTGAATACAAAGAAAGATAACTTTTCCTTTGTGCGATGAACAGATAACACATAACAAGGGTGCATTACATGAACTAAAATGACATAACATATTTCGATTTGCGTTAAAGAGGTAACATATTTCCTGTTGCATTGCAAGGTAGCTTATGCACAGTTTCCTTACGAAACGCGATATAAAAATGAATCATTCTGCACTGAAGAGAAACATACATGTCTACACGATATAACTTAATCCGATGTGCGGTGAAGATCTACACAAAACAGGTGCTGGTGCAGTGCATTGTATACAAGAACTAACTTAATCCGTTATGTGGTAAAGATATAAACGCATATGTGCTGTTGCATTGCATAGCATTCATTATTCTAACTAACATATTCTGTTTTGCCTCGTATGCACTATTTCCTATATCACTACTATAATCAGATATCATTACTATATCAGAAGGTGTCGATGAGTATGTATAAAAGTTCAGTTATCGAATACTCTTTGGCCAGAAATATTTTCAGTAGGTCAGATATGGACTATTGTCTGGCTGAGATAATATCAGATATAGGCAACGATTATGTATAGAAATTTCATGATCGAGGACTAAATTGCCAGAAATACGTTCATTAGGTTTAATATGGACTTCTGTATGGCTGAAGTAACTTTAGTAAATATGTATTTATGGAATTTCCAGGATTAAGTGCTCTTGGGCCAGAAATATGTTTAT